>CM060069.1:15396-315396 GCA_030533445.1 Cyprinodon diabolis | reverse complement strand
TCCACCCATCCATCATCCATCCATCCATCATCCATCCACCCATCCATCCATCCATCCATCCATCCATCCATCCATCCACTCATCCATCCATCCATCCATCCATCATCCACCCATCCATCATCCATCCACCCATCCATCATCCATCCATCCATCGATCCATCCATCATCCATCCATCATCCATCGATCCATCCATCATCCATCCATCCACCCATCCATCATCCATCCATCGATCCATCCATCAATCATCCATCCACCCATCCATCCACCCATCCATCATCCATCCACCCATCCATCATCCATCCATCAACCATCCATCATCCATCCACCCATCCATCATCCATCCATCGATCCATCCATCATCCATCCATCATCCATCCACCCATCCATCCACCCATCCATCATCCAACCACCCATCCATCTATCCATCCATCCATCCACCCATCCATCCATCGACCCATCTATTCATCCATCCATCCACCCATCCATCCATCCATCCATCATCTAACCATCCATCCGTCCATCCACCCATCTATCCATCCATCCATCCATCCATCCATCCATCATCTAACCATCCATCCGTCCATCCACCCATCCATCCATCAACCCATCCATCCATCCATCCATCCATCCATCCATCCATCCATCCATCCATCCATCCATCCATCCATCGACCCATCCATCCATCCATCGACCCATCCATCCATCCATCCATCCATCCATCCATCCATCCATCCATCCATTTTCCAGATCATTCCATCAAATGATGACTAAGTAAAGCTTTCTGTTTTCCCACCAGGAGTAAAATCAACGAGCTGACCACAGAGACCAGCCGTCTCCACAAAGAGATAGAACACTACAACCAGGAGAACTCCGTCTACCTCTCCTATGAGAAAAGGTGAGAGCCTGATTGATTGACTGCTACAGAATGAGATCATTCATTCAGCTGTTTGCTTTGTGCTACAGAGCTGAAGCCCTGGCTGCTGAGATCAAGGACCTTCAGGGACAGCTTGCAGACTACAACATGGTAAACATCCCAAAAAAGTTCAAAAACAATCCACTGGACTTTGAAGATGTTTCTCTTCCCATCCAGGAAGCTTTTTCAGTTCAAAATGATTAATGTTGGGTTCCAGGCTTGGTAGAGTGGAACTCAACAAAGCTTTGTAATCCTTAGAAAACATGCTGAGTTGGTTGTTGGTTTGCAATACCCGATACTGGTCTATGCCTCGGAAAGGGGAGTCGTTAGGGTTATTGTTGGCCTGGCTGACCAGGTGAGATGTTTAGGTCCCTGTTGGCAATGAGGATTGAGATGATAGCGGGAAGGAATCAACTCTATCGCTGCATTGTAGGTTTTTGAAAGCTGAAATCTGAGCCTGGAGGTTTGGTCTTTAGGAGGAACTAGTCTCTGTTTAAGGGTCTGTTGGTTTGAAATGTTCTGGGATTTTATGTTTGAGTTTTTCAGAGACTCAAGGAACATATGGGATGTTTAATCTTCTCACCATTATGTTCTTTTGGATTTCCTTCCTGATTGAGCAACATGATAAACAAGAGGAATCAGTCTTCTGAACATCACAGGAGCTTTTTAATTCATGTTTGGCTCATTTTGCAGCTGGTGGACAAGCTCAACACCAACACGGAGGTGGAGGAAATGATCAAAGACTACAACACGGTAAACTTGAGCTGGAGATGATCTAAAACCAGCCACAAGCTGCATCAGATATTCTCACAGTTTTCCCTTGGGTTTGGTCTTTTCTCAGCTCAAGGCGCAGAATGACGGCGAGGCACGAAGGATTGACAGCATCTTCACCGAGAGGAGAGCGTAAGGCTGTTGATCTGAGTTCCAGATTCCAGGATTCTACTCTCTTAATTATTATTAATTATTATAAAACAAAAGTTGTAAACATGACAAACCCAGGGGACTAAAAACATCACGTTGAAAGTCTTTCAAACGTTAGAAAAGAAAGTGTTTCTGTCACTCCCATCTGTGTCAGTCTGGCTTTTTAACTTGTTCTTATTCAGTGTGAGTAGAATGAAAAATAGTTCTAACACAATATAGCGTTTAAAACATTTAAAATGGATGCACCATTAGCTGGAAAAGCAGCTTTGAAAAATATTTATATTCAATGTAAAAACAATACAGAAAATATGCTGCAAGATGTTTAGTTTTAATACATTTAAAAATATATATTTTCACACAGACGTTTCTAATTTGTACATGCAGCAATGCATTCTGGGTATAGGATGTATGCTAGGTCCCGTAGCACTAGCTCCATTCAGCTGAAACAGCAATGAGCCAGCTAACCAAGCTGGCCATGTGTTCTGTCTTTACTAGAAAAATGACAAATTGTCCTAATTTTCACCCAGAAACTTTGCTCAAATCTTCAAATTCCACCAGCAGCTGCTGCTGGTGGTGGAAAAAATGAACTTTAGCTGCTGGACGCGCCGCATCAACCAATTAGAGAAGCTGATCTGAGAGCTGGCAGGGAGTCAGACACAGCACTGCTGATGCAGAGCGCTATGATCACTCCTCTGAAACAGTTTATTAACGCCTAAATTAACTTCAAATGTAGAAACCTGCCAGCAGAATATGTTGGCTTTTATTATCCTGCTGCCTGCAGTTTGTAGCACAGACCTGAAAAACGCTAACATCTACTTCCAGCCGCCACCAACAGGAGGGGAAAACCCCCAAGAGGCGAGCGGGCCTGAGGCAGCTGCTGCTGGGGATTCCCAGTGACAGCGCAGCGCCGGTATGTGGGGGTCTGAGCGGCTCCCACAGAGAAATAATCTTTGAAGGCAGGATGGTAATCTGGATGAACTGACTGCACAGACCATGTTTTCAGGAGGACTTTCTCACTTCAACATAGATTCTAACTACTTTCTACCCGCTGATCACAGCTAATATAGCAAAGCTGCTCTCTGGCATCGAACATAGGAGCAGCAGAAGCTTCTGGAGAAACTTTACTGGACGCTCTTCAGGAGCATCAAGGATGCTCTGGAGCCAACAAGTGAGGTTAAACATTTTTAGTTTGAAGTGGAGCACATTGAAATAACGAGAATGTCTGAATCACAAGAGGTAATGAAGATGAGGAGGGCCGAAGACGCTGCTAGGAAATGCTGACCAGATGGAGAGTTGTGCTAAAAGAGCTCCAGTTTCTAAACAGGAAGAAACCTCCAGCAGAACCAGGCTCAGTGTGAGCGGCCATCTGCTGAGGCCCACTGGGGTTCAAGGAGACAGAAGCAGACATAGAAAAAGAAGCATAGATACAAAAGGCAACTGTCAACCAGCTCCACAGGCGGCCCCGTCCAGGAAACACACAGCCAGGCAGACGAGCTCCGAGCCAGCTCCCATGTCAGAGGATGAAGAGAGCACATCCAGTTAGTCACAGTCAGAGAAACAGGACTACACTGGAAAACAGGCCAAGCTCCAACATCTAGAAACAAAGGTGTTGATGGCAGCAGCACAGCTGATATTTCTCTCCAGGATGGAGTCACAGCCAAACAGGAACAGACCAGATGAAGCTACTATGAGAAAAAGCAGAGAGAGCAGAACGTTAGAGATTGAAAGAAGGAAATTCTAGAAACCTCTTTGATCTGGGATTTAAATGACAGGTCCTGATCAAAAACAACACCAAGATTTTTTACTTTATTTTCTGAAATCAGTTTAATCCCATCCAAATGAAGTGACTGACTAATCACAGTGTTTGCTCTCACACTGAGTGACCCGACACTGAGACGATCTACCTGCTCACACTCTACATCTACAATCCACTCAGCTCCGAGAGATGGCGCAACTAGGACTCGTCAATCTGAAAGAAGAAAAAGAAGAACTCCTTGTTTACACGTACGCAGTGCTGGAGGTTCTGGTAGCTCTGCTTCAACAGCAGGATGAACACCTCAGGAGGGTTGACTGAATTTCAAACATGTTACCCCCTGTATGCTGCAGGACGCACCATGAGGCTGGAACTCGGCCAAATACAAAAAAGTCTCGCACGACTGGAAAAGGCCCAGAAAGGGCAAAATCTCAGAGTGTTTATCGGCTTTAGCAGCTGGCAGAGTCTCTGACCCTAACCCTCCTGTAGAAGTTGCAACGTTCTTCCTTTATGACCAACCAAACCTCTGCTCTCAGCTTCCTCATTGTTGTTCCTGGGCTGTAGAGATGTTTAGTTCCTGCAGGAAGGATGAGGACCACCATGTCTCATAATGTCATCTACATAACTCTGCTATCTACAGGAGGAGCCTTTAGCTCCTACATTCTGCTACAGATACAGAAAATGCATCCTCTATCTTTAACTTAGCATATCAAGCTAAGCTCAAGAGTTTAAAACCAGTGATTCTACTAAAAACTTCCTGGCTCACCACAGCAGCTTAGCCAGGTGGAGGTGTTTCAGCAATGTGACGAATGGAGCTGACTGTCAGATCATCACCCCTCCTCCACCGTGCTTCCCAGTATCTCTGCAGTGGGGCGGCTCTCTCCCATGTGGTCTTTAAATTGAATCTATCTAAAGATGATCTAGAAATGTCATAGTTCCCTGCATAGACTTTCAGATTCCATGTAGGGTGGCTGTTGTGTTTTTATTATTATTAATTTTGGTCCTGAAGCTTTGCGTCACAATTTTCTTTATTAATCATCTAATCATGTTAATACATGTTTATTTTTTTATTATTATTATTTTTTATTTTTTGGTTGTAACAATCTACCCCTGGTGGTATTTTTTTTAGAGAGGTGAACTTTTAAACATTCATTATCCCCATTAGAGTCTGAGCTCTCACTGGTTTTACTGGGATTTTTACAAACTATCTTATCCCAGAAAATGGATCATAGTCTGTTTGCAGATTACATGACCTGCTTAAATCCTGGAGAACAGAGACTGAACCAAACGGTGAGGAAAAATGGTCATTTAGTCCTCCGGCAGCCTAAGCCTGTAGCAGCCATATTGATGTTCATTTGGTACTAAGCTCTAAGCTTTATGGCTCGGCTTCCTCTGATTCTCTGTCATGGATGAGATGAAGCAAAAAGCAGAAATCATAAAAGCTGCTTCTGTGCCCTGCAGGAGAGAAGAGGTGATTGAGGCCATTGAGGAGGAGATCAGAAGGGAAAGACAGGTGGCTGACGAAGTTATCCAGGCTATGCCTTCAGCAAAGAGGGAGAAATATTTCTCCATGACGACGGCCAATGAGGAGCTGCTACAGGTATATTTATACCAAAAAACCACCAGAATGGATCCAGGAGAACCTTTTGCTGAGCTCCAGTTTCTTTTACAGGAGCTGGCAGTCCTGCAGGAGGAGCTGGACCTCCTAGCCACCAGGAAGGAAGACTATGAAGAGGTAAAGAGTCTGGATTCTAAAACCAAACAGTGGTTTAGACGAAGGGTCTCATCCGGCGTTTTTACTTTCTGAGAAGGATCTCTCCCACTCACGCATCAAACAAGAGATGGTTCGGCTTCATCAGACCCTCTCTGCACTGGAGGCGAAGCGTGACGCCATGGAGGCTGAGCAGGAGAGCCTGGGCTCCCCCCAGGAGGAGAGGGAGAAGCTGCTAAAGCAGGTGACGCTTCACCTTCTGGCTTCAGACTTCTTCTCACCTTCCTTTGACTTCAGTTATCAGGTTTTCTGGTTAAAACATGACAAATGTGGCCCAGTTTTACTGACCAAGTTCTGCAAAAACTGCAACCCAATCAAATGTGTGAAGATAAAACTTTAGACTGGTGAAAGTTATGAGTGGACATTGTTTACATTTTGATTGGCCAGGAATAGGATGAGACACGGATGGAGGCAGCATCAGCCTTCTTCTTGGTCCCACTGATAATGGTCTCTTTCTCCTGCTATAGATCTGCCTTCATAGATTAAAGTGCTCAACCTTCTATCTGATATGATATGGAGTCATTCATAGCGTTACTCTGAGTTCAGCTGTTTATGCTTTGGAGAAATGAATGTTTTTATTAGAGCAGGAAGCTCCGCCTTCTTTCTCCGACAGCGACGGAGAGCAGAGCTAAATGAAGCGGCTCTATCATTCGCTAATCTGCACAGTGACACCGACTCTTCTCTGCCAGAGATCTGACTCTTTGTTCAGTGGCACCAAAAACAGATGGTTCCTATTTTTTAGAGAGACAATAGCGCCCCCGGCAGGCCAAAGAGGGAAACGAAGAAATGTCGTCATTATTATCTAATATCTAAAGGTTATTGAAATGATCCCAGAGTGAAACTTAGTTTTTGTCCTCAGGTGAAGGAGGACAGCCAGGAAATAGCCAGCATGGACAGACAGTGAGTATTCCTTCCTGCTAACTCTGACTGCGTTGCTTTCAAACCTCCCTGCGTTAATGTGTGCGTGTCCTCAGGCTCACTGACATCAGGGACAGGAGCAAACAAGTCAAAGAGGAGATCCAGAACCTGGAGCAGGACTCAGAAACAGCTCAGGGTAACGCTGCTGCATCAGAATCTTTCTTCCTTTCATGATTTTGTTTTTTTAAATGAACCAAAGACGTCTTTTTTTGTTGTTTTTCCCCTTAAAGTCGAGTGTCAACAAAAGTACAAGGAGCTGAAGAAGAAAGAGGAGGAGATGGACCGTAAGTCGCCCAGTCAGATGAAGGTTTGGAGCCAGGCCTCTTTTAGAGTCATCTTTCTTGCTTCCAGGTTTCCTGGAGTCGTTTGAGGAGATCAGAGCTGAGGAGCTGGAGAAGCTCACCCAGAGCCAGGAGAACATCGTCTCCCTCCTGGAACATTACAGCAGGGTTAGAGGCAGCAGAGACTCATGATGAGGAGGAGGGTGGTTAGGATCTGAAGTGTGTGTTCCGATCTCTCTGTTTAGAACATGTTGAGGCTCCGCCTTGTGGATGGAGTGACCACCAGCGAGCTGAGGAACATGCAGGAAGTTCTGGTCAGCAAAGAGACGGATGTGATCCAATCAGAGAGCACAGCCAGAGGACTGACCACAGGTGAGTAAAAACCATCTGGAAGCTACAGCAGGGTTTAGACGGATGACTCCTCTCCTTCTCAGAGTCCAAACGGCTGCAGCAGGACCTGGAGAAGATTCAACAGCTGGAGGGGAAGATCACAGGAGAGCTCAGCACCCTGAAAGAGCAGGTCAGCACCATGGAGTCTGAGCTGCTCACCTACAGAGACCTGGACACCCTGAAGCAGACAGCCGAGGACAAGAAGAAGGTAGCAGGTCCAGACCTAAAGCCCACAATCCTGATCCGTGGCAAACTCAACACCTCCTCTCGTCTTCTTCTACTGTAGAGGCTCCTGGACGAGCGCGAGACTCTGACTCAACGCAGAGACACGTTTGGACAGCTGCTGGGGGAGATGAACCAGAGACACGAAGCTCTGAAGACCAAACTTCAGGAGAACGAGACGCACACTCAGGTTAGAGCAGGACAGGGACGGACAGGTCCAGCTAAACGCTTCAGCAGCAGCTTTTCATTCTGTGTCTGTGTCTCAGCTGACTAACCTGGAGAGGAAGTGGCAGCACCTGGAGCAGAACAACTTCCTCATGAAAGAATGTATCCTTCAGAACATCTCCATCCTCAGCATGATGACCTAAGACAGGGGATGGTGAGGACATACGTCCTTTATGGCTAATTTCAAAAACTTTCCAGGACCATGAACTTATTTTTTGACTAAAAATCTTTCCAGGATTTCAAGGACCTCTGGGAATATTTAATTCATTTTTTGAATGTAATTGAAGTTATGAAAGGATGCATGTTATAGCAACTGTATTGTGTAAACTGTGAAAATATAAAACTACAACATAAAGATGCATGTTAAGGTATAGTGGAGGATTTTCATGCATTTTTGAAAAGACCCCCCAAAAACAAAATGCATATGGGCAACTCTGCACCCGCTCCTAAGAGGGAACGTCTTTTTTACGTGTCCAAGAGCGTGCACAAGCCCATTTCTCCTCGTGCACGCTCTGATCTTACAAGCTGACTTTCCAAAAGAAGATGTGCAATTTTTCCTCTATGTCAGACTCGCCAGCGGTTTGTGAAAATGGGGACGAACACGAAGGACAGCCTTACGTTAACACACGACCAGAATGACTGACAGTTAGGAGGACCACCGGAAAAAAACACATCCTCCACTATAGCTTTAAGAAAAGCTGCAAGCTGGCTTTGCATCACTGCAGTACTCCAGACCACTAGGGGGAAACGGTCATCAAGTCGTAGGGGACAAGTCTACAGAGAAAATATTGATGGATGAGAAAAACAGTCAGGATGGACGGAAGAACCTCTGGTTCAGTAAGAATACCTCCGTCTTGAGCAGCAGCTAAGAACGTCCACAGGTAGCTGTTAGCAGCGGCTAGGGACGTCCACAGCTAGTTGTTATCAGCGGCTAGGGACGTCCACAGCTAGTTGTTAGCAGCGGCTAGGGACATTCACAGCTAGTTGTTAGCAGCGGCTAGGGACGTCCACAGCTAGTTGTTAGCAGTGGCTAGGGACGTCCACAGCTAGTTGTTAGCAGCGGCTAGGGACGTCCAGACGCTAGTTGTTAGCAGCGGCTTGGGACGTCCACAGCTAGTTGTTAGGAGCGGCTAGGGACGTCCACAGCTAGTTGTTAGCAGCGGCTAGTGTTAGTGCTTTTAGCGGCGGCTTGGGACGTCCACAGCTAGTTGTTAGCAGCGGCTAGGGACGTCCACAGCTAGTTGTTAGCAGCGGCTAGTGTTAGTGCTGTTAGCGGCGGCTTGGGGCGTCCACATATAGCTTTTAGCAGTGGCAAGGGACTTCCACAGCTAGTTGTTAGCAGCGGCTAGTGTTAGTGCTGTTAGCGGTGGCTTGGGGCGTCCACATATAGCTTTTAGCAGTGGCAAGGGACTTCCACAGGTAGTTAGCAGCGACTTGTGGACGTGTAGAAGTAGGTGTTAGTAGTGGCTATGGACATCTAAAAGTAGCTGTTAGCAGTGGCTAGGGACGTCCACAGGTAGCTGTTAGCAGCAGCTAGGGAAGTCAACAGGTAGCTGTTAGCAGCTAATAGGGACGTCCACCAGTAGTTTCTAGCAGTGGCGGGGGACTTCCACAGGTAGCTTTTGCAGCGGCTTGGGACGTCAAGAGGTAGCTGTTAGCAGCTAGCAGCTAGGGATGTCAACAGGTAGTTTTTAGCAGTGGCTAGGGATGTCAACAGGTAGTTGTTGGCATCGACTAGGGACGTCCACATGTATCTTTTGTCAGCGGCTAGGGACGCCCACAGGTATTTGTTAGCAGCAGCTATGGATGTCCATGCGTAGCTTTTAGCGGCGGCTTGGGGCGTCCTAGCCTAGCTTTTAGCAGCAGCAAGGGACTTCCACAGGTAGTTGTTAGCAGCGCCTTGCAACATCCACAGGTAGCTATTAGCAGCTACCTATGGACATGTACAAGTAGCTCTTAGCACCGGCTATGGACATCTAGGACATCTAGCATCGGCTAGGGATGTCCACAGGTAGCTATTAGCAGTTAGCTGTGGACATCTAGAGGTAGCTGTTAGCAGCTGCTAGGGACATCCACAGGTAGCTATTAGCAGTTACCTGTGGATGTCTAGGGGTAGATTTTAGCAGCAGCTAGGGACATCCACGTGTAGCTTTTAGCAGCAGCTAGGGGCGTCCACACGTAGATTTTAGCAGCAGCTAGGGACATCCACGTGTAGCTTTTAGCAGCAGCTAGGGGCGTCCACACGTAGATTTTAGCAGCAGCTAGGGACGTCCACGTGTAGCTTTTAGCAGCAGCTAGGGGCGTCCACGCGTAGCTTTTAGCAGCAGCTAGGGACGTCCATGTGTAGCTTTTAGTAGTGGCTATGGATGTCCATGCATAGCTTTTAGAAGCGGATTGGGGCGCCCATGTGTAGCTTTTATCAGCTTGTAGCAGTGGCTGGGGACATCTAGAGGTAGCTTTTAGTAGCAGCTAGGGATGTCCACAGGTAGTTGTTAGCAGTGGCTAGGGACGTCCAGAAGTAGCTTTTGCTGCAGCTTGGGATGTCCAGAGGTAGCTGTTAGCAGTAGCTAGGGATCTCCATAGGTAGCTGTTAGCAGCAGCTAGGTACGTCCAGAGGTAGCTGTTAGCAGCAGCTAGGGACATCCATAGGTAGCTGTTAGCAGCAGCTAGGGATTTCCACACGTAGCTGTTAGCAGCAGCTAGGTACATCCAGAGGTAGCTGTGAGCAGTGGCTAGGGATGTCCACAGGTAGCTATTTTCAGTTACCAGCAGGAGCTTTAGTCCCTCGCTATATTTGGGTAACATTTTATTTTTTCTTCAGAAGTCTGTGTCCTAATTTGTCCAGCATCATTCATATGTGTGCGAGTACCGCACATTTCACAGTACCACATTCTTAAGGCTGTCCAGATTCAGCAACGAAGTCTGGAGCTCCCTTCCTCCCCTACATAGAGTTCTTACTGCTGACCTCGCAATGATTTAAGTATAGGACCTAAAGGCTGAAGTATAGGACCTAAAGGTTGAAGTATAGGACCTAAAGGTTGAAGTATAGGACCTAAAGGTTGAAGTATAGGACCTAAAGGCTGAAGTATAGGTAGGACCTAAAGGTTGAAGTATAGGACCTAAAGGCTGAAGTATAGGACCTAAAGGCTGAAGTATAGGACCTAAAGGTTGAAGTATAGGACCTAAAGGTTGAAGTATAGGACCCAAAGGTTGAAGTATAGGACCTAAAGGTTGAAGTACAGGACCTAAAGGCTGAAGTATAGGACCTAAAGGCTGAAGTATAGGACCTAAAGGCTGAAGTATAGGACCCAAAGATTGAAGTATAGGACCCAAAGATTGAAGTATAGGACCTAAAGGTTGAAGTATAGGACCTAAAGGCTGAAGTATAGGACCCAAAGATTGAAGTATAGGACCCAAAGATTGAAGTATAGGACCTAAAGGTTGAAGTATAGGACCCAAAGGTTGAAGTATAGGACCTAAAGGTTGAAGTATAGGACCTAAAGGTTGAAGTATAGGACCCAAAGGTTGAAGTATAGGACCCAAAGGTTGAAGTATAGGACCTAAAGGCTGAAGTATAGGACCTAAAGGTTGAAGTACAGGACCTAAAGGCTGAAGTATAGGACCTAAAGGCTGAAGTATAGGACCTAAAGGCTGAAGTATAGGACCCAAAGATTGAAGTATAGGACCCAAAGATTGAAGTATAGGACCTAAAGGTTGAAGTATAGGACCTAAAGGCTGAAGTATAGGACCCAAAGATTGAAGTATAGGACCCAAAGATTGAAGTATAGGACCTAAAGGTAGAAGTATAGGACCTAAAGGCTGAAGTATAGGACCTAAAGGTAGAAGTATAGGACCTAAAGGTTGAAGTATAGGACCTAAAGGTTGAAGTATAGGACCTAAAGGTTGAAGTATAGGACCCAAAGGTTGAAGTATAGGACCCAAAGGCTGAAGTATAGGACCTAAAGGTTGAAGTATAGGACCTAAAGGCTGAAGTATAGGACCTAAAGGTAGAAGCATAGGTACCAAAGGTAGAAGTATAGGACCTAAAGGTAGAAGTATAGGACCTAAAGGCTGAAGTATAGGACCTAAAGGTTGAAGTATAGGACCTAAAGGCTGAAGTATAGGACCTAAAGGTTGAAGTATAGGACCTAAAGGTAGAAGTATAGGACCTAAAGGTAGAAGTATAGGACCTAAAGGTTGAAGTATAGGACCTAAAGGCTGAAGTATAGGACTTAAAGGTTGAAGTATAGGACCTAAAGGTAGAAGTATAGGACCTAAAGGCTGAAGTATAGGACCTAAAGGTAGAAGTATAGGACCTAAAGGTTGAAGTATAGGACCTAAAGGTTGAAGTATAGGACCTAAAGGTTGAAGTATAGGACCCAAAGGTTGAAGTATAGGACCCAAAGGCTGAAGTATAGGACCTAAAGGTTGAAGTATAGGACCTAAAGGCTGAAGTATAGGACCTAAAGGTAGAAGCATAGGTACCAAAGGTAGAAGTATAGGACCTAAAGGTAGAAGTATAGGACCTAAAGGTTGAAGTATAGGACCTAAAGGCTGAAGTATAGGACCTAAAGGCTGAAGTATAGGACCTAAAGGTTGAAGTATAGGACCTAAAGGCTGAAGTATAGGACTTAAAGGTTGAAGTATAGGACCTAAAGGTAGAAGTATAGGACCTAAAGGCTGAAGTATAGGACCTAAAGGTAGAAGTATAGGACCTAAAGGTTGAAGTATAGGACCTAAAGGTTGAAGTATAGGACCTAAAGGTTGAAGTATAGGACCCAAAGGTTGAAGTATAGGACCCAAAGGTTGAAGTATAGGACCCAAAGGCTGAAGTATAGGACCTAAAGGTTGAAGTATAGGACCTAAAGGCTGAAGTATAGGACCTAAAGGTAGAAGCATAGGTACCAAAGGTAGAAGTATAGGACCTAAAGGTAGAAGTATAGGACCTAAAGGTAGAAGTATAGGACCTAAAGGTTGAAGTATAGGACCTAAAGGCTGAAGTATAGGACCTAAAGGCTGAAGTATAGGACCTAAAGGTTGAAGTATAGGACCTAAAGGTTGAAGTATAGGACCTAAAGGCTGAAGTATAGGACTTAAAGGTTGAAGTATGACACTAGGAAGCATGACCATCTCCCCCTAGTAGTCTAGAGTACTTATGTTAGTTTGCAGCTTTTCCTAATTTTTACTTTTTGCAACCTAAAAAAATTTATTTGTTGGTATGGTTTCTGTTTGCAGTTCCTTTTGGATTTCTATTCCCATGTTTGCAGGATGTATGCACCACCTCCTCCATCATAGTACTTCTGTGATAGTCTTTAACTTTACTGTCAGTCATCACATCCAAGACTCGCGAGAGCGCCTACGCCTCAGTGGCTAAGGTCGTCGCCCAGCAGGTGGCCGATTATAACCGGAGCCTCATAGAGTTGCTGCAAACCAACAAGACCTGAGAGCTGCAATCATCTCTAAAGAAATAAGATGTTTAAACAGTAGACTGTAGACTAAAGAGTATGAAATAGTCTCTCCTGATTGGTCCGATTCTTATTTTAGACTTACTTTAGCTTTGCAGCTCTTTTCTTCATTGTTTTGTTGTAGCTTCTCAAATCTATAAATGTAATCTGTTTAGACCTTAATGCAAATGTAAATGGTCTCTGTGGTTCAAAGCATTAAATGATTTAAATGTTTCAAATGTGTTTTTATTTTATTATATTTAAAGAAAAAAGATCAACAAATGGCAGCGATCAGATAACTGAAGCGATCTCTCCTCTCCCTCTCTTCTCTGCTCCGCTGCAGACATGCAGACGGCATGTGAGACTGCAGTTAAGTTGGCAATATATCCACTTATTGGGCTTTTCTGGATTAATAAATTGTCTGCGGATTATTTATTCTACAAAACAGAAACCTGTCAGGCAGACTGAGCTACAACCGTAGTTTCCTCATAGTGAGTCTCCTATCACGCTGGGAGAATTACATTGGACTCCATGGGGAGCTCGCTGCTCTGCAAATGCTCCGTCTGCTAGTTGCAAAATAATCGGAGAAATATTCAAAAGCGTCACCAAGGAGAGGTGGATTATTATCACATTCATTGGATTGGAAAATAATACTTTTCTGAGGAATTTCCAAAAGCCTAAATGACAAATGGCACCTCTATTCTATTATTAGAATAACTATAAAATGAGCAATGACTAAATTATAGATCATTGCAGTGTCTCCAAACTTGTAAGATAAACAGATAATCTCATCTAGATCAGACTACAACTCTTACTTTGGGAAGATAGGCCCATCTTTATTTTTGGAGATTTCTTTCTTTGTTATTATAAGCATATAATAACCAATAATTACACTATAGATCATTGTAGTGCCTCCAAACATAGATAACCTCATCTAGTTCACACTGCAACTGTTACTTTGGGAATATGTGTTAAACTCTATTTTTTTTTAGATTTTTTCATTGTTATTCTAAGCAGGCCAGGTGTGCAATCTCTGCAACAGGAACCACAGCAATGAGCGTTGTGTTCACTGCACAAAGTACACCTCTCACACATGAAGGACTCACCTTGGGTTTGTAGAAACTGCTAAATGGGACAATTGTAGCTTCATATGTAGAGCTTTTCCTTGGTGGAAATAAATGTTACTGCTATACTGAAATCATTCTGTTTGTCATTCTCTAAGCTGAAATGTTGGATGACATTAAAAGGCCATAGAACAGACAAAATACAATTATTCTCTAAGTTGTTCTTTCTTTCACATAGTGAGCTTTGCAATATAAATGAGTCTGTTGGTGAATGGATGATATAAACAGGCTCTGCCTTGCCCTGTTGGAAAAGCTGGTTATGACCTGTTCTCAGCTCAGGAACTAGGACCTGTATGATATCTGGTTGTTCTATAGGTTTGCCTAAATAAAAGATTTAGATCTGAGTTTTCAAGATATTCCTGCAAAAAGGTCTGATGTTGCAGGGGAAGGTAATGAAAAGTGGAGCATGCTCTGGTTCTGATGCCAGTTTGTTTCAGCCTTTATCCAGTCTCATGTAGAAGGTCTGGTCACATCACAGGTTATTAGCATTACAACAAGGACACTTAGCAAGGTAGAGTGAATACACACACTTGAAGAGGGGAGGGGGGCTTGCAGGAAAACTGGATTTCTCCAGGACATCTAGTGTTAAGTAAACTTCTCACATTCTTTAGCTCTTCTTACCAAAGCGACTCCACTCTTCAGAAGGGTCTTGTAGCGTCTGTCCCACTGAGACAAGTTTCTTCCAGTTTATGCAACATATATCCTGAATGTACCCATCCCAATTAAACCCCACCTTCTCTTGAAAACGTTTCAGTGGGGTACAGACTGCTCAACCAACGACTTATCAAGGATACAATGGGAACAAATCTATGATGATTTGCACCTTTTAACAATTACAGAGGTCCATCAGGTTTAAACATGATTACTTGTTGGGGGTTGTGGTTAAAACCAGGAGATTAATACTGCTGGACAATTCTAAAGGGAACACAAAGAATAGTTTCAAGATATGCATTTTAGAATATTTACAACAGACTGAACTGTGATAGTGTAGATGTGTTTTTCATTGTCAACAGTATGAGAATCACAACTTCAGGAACCCTTGGTTAAAAAAGCTTTCCTTGCTGCATACTAAAGGTTTGGTTTTCCTGTGGTTGAAAAACTCACCACCTAGACAACCCCAAAGAGAAGCACTTGGCAATTGAAAAACCATGAGTGTCTCCTTTTAAGGGTGTCTTAGAAGTGCCTCATGCTAAAGAACTTGTCTAAATTCTGCAGCAGATTTAGGCCCCGCCCACACGAAGTCAAAACGAACACGAAACGCTAATATTTTCCAGAACGTTTGTCGTAAAGACGGAGACGTAAAATAAATGTGATCGTCCACACGAATGCATGAAAACGCTGCAAAATGTATGCCAGACCGTGTTAAGGTAATCTTTTTGTCTTATAATGGCTGTATGCAGTTTGTTCTTGTTGATGAGAAACTTACCACCAGGACAACCCCAAAGAGAAGCACTGATGATAGCAGCCAACCCAGTCTCATGGGAAAATGTACCTCCACTACGTTGGTCCACACTGCAAAACGTAGTGGAGACATTAATGGCCATTTTTTTGTGGCACTGTTACATTTCTTCTGCCTATACGCTTTCTATTGTTTTACGTCCTAGTCACGTGACTTTCAAGATTCCAGCTGGGAGAAGAAAAAAATATATATGTCCGACATTCGCTCATTTTTTTGTGGAAAGATTAATAACTTGAGTTTGTTTTGGCATTAAAATGAGTTTTGATTACATTTCTAGTGAGAAATGTTTAGTTTGTTGCCAGAATATTTACTCAGGGAATGTACATATTCACTTGCTTGTTCGTTTCTTGCAAAGATTTTTCAAGATAATGTGAAACTGTAACGTTTTGGTATAAACATGGCCGAGATTTCTCTAACTTTTAGTGGGAAAATCAATCATTTCAATCAGTTTCTGCATTTAAATGGGTTTTGATTACTTTTATAACGAGAAGTGTAGGGTTTATTCACATAATATTTACTTAGTGAACGTACATAATCACCCGCTTGCTAGTTTTTGCTACGGTTTTTCGGATCTCGTCAGGATTATGTGAAATTGCAACGTTTTGGCTGCTACCCATCGCCTAGCATTTAGCTGCCGCCCCGATTCAACATTGAATTCTTTGTGATTTAACTCCATCTGGCGGATCAAACCCTCGCCACTGCGTGCGTTGCGTCTGAGGTTGATTTTCAGATCAATATATTACGTCGTGGCATACGGCAGAAACTTATGTTGACAAAATGATCATGGGTTAAGATCGGACGTGTTTTATTTGGAAATCTACTGGATCCTTTGTGCATTTAACTTCCTGTTTGGTGCGATCTCATTGATGGGTTTTGACCAGATTTTGACCAAAGAGGAACTAAAAAAAACAAAACAATTTAAATACACAACCAGCATATCTGGAATCAATGACAGAGAGCGACTGGGACCAGAAGTTTATTAATTTCTCCCCATTGATTTCCATTCAAAATGTTTTCAGTCCCACCGGGCTCTAGGGAAGGGGCGTGCATACCGCCACCTACTGTTCATGAGTGTGTAGCAACATTGTTTTACATCTATTAAATTCTATTTTTTAATTTTGTATTCTGAAGATAAATAACTAATGCTTTCCTTAATCTATAAATATCTTTTATATTTCCTTTATTTCCCAATAATTCTTTAAGACTCCATTCTTGGCCTGTCCTTTCAACTCTTTTCAATTTCTCCCTTTCAGGTTCAGATGTTTTACAGTTGATCAATAGGTGTTCTACATTTTCTATCTCTCCACATCCTTCACATTTAGCATTATTTTTCCTCCCTATTAAGTATAAATTGTCATTTAAATAAGCATGACCTACTCTTAATCTGATCATTATTATTTCTTCCCTTCGGTTTCTCTCATTAATATTTCTATTTAATACTGACTTTTGTACTTTATATAACCTTCTTTTCGTCTCGTCTCGTCTAGTTTTCTTTCGGTAAAAATGTGCGTTGACGAAAATATTTTCGTTTAGTTTTCGTTAACTAGTTTTAACTAATTAACACTAGTATATACATACATTTCTGGTGATTCACACAAGGTGGCGCTATATGCCGATGATGTGTTGGTATACACAAGCAAACCAAACACTTCACTGCCTACTTTATTTCAGAGCTTGAGCAGCTTTGGTGAATTTGCAGGATATAAACTGAATGGGAAAAAAACACAGATACTGACATTTACTTATAATCCACCAAATTCTTTGCGAGGTGAATTAAAACTTAAATGGGACCAAACTGTATTGAAGTACTTTGAGGTTCTTATCCCCAAAGATATAACCATTATAGCCAAGTGTAATTATGAGGATCTTCTGACCAAAGTTAAATCAGATATACAACGATGGACCGTCACCCCTTTAACAAGTTTAACCCAAAGAATTGAATCTATCAAAATGAACCTACTACCAAGATTTCTTTTCTTGTTTCAAGCCCTACCAGTAGAAATGACTAAAAAGCAATTTGTAGATTGGGACACAATGCTTTCCAGATTCATATGGCATGGAAAAAAGCCGAGAATTAGATTTAAAACACTACAGCTTTCAAAAGAAAAAGGGGGCATGAATGTACCACATTTAAAGAACTACTTCTATTCTGCTCAAATTAAGCCACTGATAAACCTAAGTAATAAAAACTACAAGGCCCGATGGAAGGATATTGAATCGGCCCTATCCCCAGACAGCCCCCTACAGGCCGTCTTGGGGAATAAAGATGTAGAACAGATTAAACTCCAAAATGAAAATCCTTGGATAAGATCCCAAATAAAAATCTGGACTGATGTTAAACAGGAATATAAGCTACATGATACACTAAGAATTATAAGATGGTGCCCTTACGACCCTGATTTTAATAATAAAAGGGTTTTAAAAGTGACTGCAGAGACAGATTGTGGATGAGCTGGACTTTCTCTCCTCCTTAGAGATGAAGTGAGAGAATATTCTGGGAGATTTAACAACAGCAATATACACCAAATACACCCGACTAATAATAAATAAAGAGAATATTTCTATGCTGATATAGAGCTGAGCTTCTAGATCTAATCTAATACGTATCGTGAATCCAGGGACTTTCAGTTCATACTTTTTCATGACTTTAACAATCTCATCATCATATTACAATGACATTAGTTGTTCACTTATCCAGTTAATTGTGTTTTATAGATTATCTACATACATGGCTCTTAAGAAGTTCAAGTACAAGAATTTTATTTCTTTTTTTTTTTGCTGATTTAGAAACAGTTGAAATAACTGATGATTTATTTTTATTTTTTCTCTTTTGATAGATATTATTTTCAGTTTAATTCCGCCTTAATGCTGGACTAACTATTCCCGATTTAAAATTCATTCTTTCTCAGACTAATATTTTCCATTTAAAGCCTGTTTGTAAAGACAACATTTCTGGTTTATTTAGGTCATTTTATCTAATTTGACCTAAACTACATTAAGTCACTTTACCAAGTCTTTTAAAGAAAAGAAAGGTGTCCATGAAGATCACTATGGACAGAGAGTGAGAGCTTCCTGTTGGGTCAGAGGAGAGCTATGACCAGATGAGAATAATGATGGACTGACTGCAACAGAGGTCCTCAGTGAAGCGAACTCAAAGGAAAGATCAATGCATAAAGTATGATTAGATCATTTGGTTTATTCTACATATTTTAGTACAATGTTAAAATGGGACATAAGGTTTGACTAAGTCTAAGTCAGAATATCCTCACATTTAGTCTTTTAGGAGGAGACAAAGTTCTGCTCATCAATAAGATGTTTTATGTAGTTACTATAAAAAACTGGATTATTAAATTTGCTTGTTTGTTTTATCCAGTTTACTATAGAAGAAAAACTGTCATGCCTTTTGTCAAAAGACAGCAAGCAATTCATAGCATGGATTAGTTACATTAATAAGATAATAAATTAGTTAATAGTTTAAAATTAGTCTAAGGAAATCCATGTTAAAAAGCAGCTAAAAAGAGTTTGGGTTTATAATAAATCAGAGTGAGACATCTTGTTTTTGTCAGAGCTGTGAGTTAAATACGTTAGGTAGTGAGTGCTCTTACTTTGAAAATATCTTTGAGGTCATTTTTCTCTGGAAAATCCCGTTTCAGCAGAAAGCTACAGAAAGTGTTCATGTTGAAGTTAAATGTTGTTCTTCAGGCTTCTGCCTTGGAAGATATTCATCTTTGTGAGGATTGCTTTGCTCAGAAAGCTCATGAATATGTGCTGAAATTATTTAGTGTAAAGAGCATAAGAAATGTCTCAGATACATTTGTGTTAAAGTTAAGCTAACTAAGGGCCGGATTTATCAAGATCCAATTTTGTGTGCAGTAATTTGCGCTCGCAAACTGGAATTTTGCGCAAGGGGCTGAACCATGGTTGTTGTGGCCATTTATATGGAAGACCGTTTCCGCCACTCTGTAAAAAAAAAAAAAAAAAAAACTATCTAAATATAATGAGATAGTAACTCAATATAATGAGATAGTATCTCATTATATTGAGTTACTATCTCATTATATTGAGTTACTATCTCATTATATTGAGTTACTATCTCATTATATTGAGTTACTATCTCATTATATTGAGTTACTATCTCATTATATTGAGATACTATCTCGTTATATTGAGTTACTATCTCATTATTTTGAGATAGTTTTTTTTTTTTTTTTTGGAAGTTGAACCCCCATTTCAAATTGGTTCAGTCCACCTGTACCGGTTTGACTATACCGTCGGTCGCGCCTGCCGCCTGCTAGGACCCAACTGTTAACCGGTTTGACTATACCGTCGGTCGCGCCTGCCGCCCACTAGGACCCAGCTGTTTACAACGGTAAGATATGTGGTTTTGTTAATTTAAGTCTGTAATATAAACTAGCATAGCATAAAGTCATCAATTTGGCACATTGACGATGGTAACTAATCTTGAAGATAGCTTCAGAAGATACATTCATATCTTTGAAGCTAACATTATCTGTTTCTTTACTTTGTCAGTCCACAATTGACTTTCCGGTAACTGTAGTTAATATCTGAGGATTACGTGGTACGTTTATTTGCTGTAATGACACATGTTCAGTCTACCACACAGTTGTGGTGTAATAACTGTTGAGTAGTTGGTAGATGCTGCATCTGGCTACCGCAGTGAAGTTAGTTTCAAGTTGGATATTCGATATTCGCGCTCTGCGGGCCAAGCGGTGTTTAGCTCGCGGCTGATCCGCTTTATGTACGCTAATGTCGGCCAGCCGTTCACCACCGCTCCCTTCCCAGGCGCTCGGTGCTCCACTTAGGGACCGTCAACAAATTTCCGAACCAAACAGTGCTGACATAAAAATATTAATAAATGTCTTTCCTTGTGACCAACTGACATATAAAGTGCTAATTCATGCTTTTACATTACATAAATTACATTTTATTGAATTTTAATGCTATAATCAATATTTAAACAATTTAAATATTAAATAATACATTTTTTTCTTCAGTAGCTCCCAGGTCATGTGACCTGTTGACCCAAAATCAGCATGAATTGTTCTACTAGTCTCTGCAGATGGGGCACACTCATTTGTTTTTCATTTTAACTCTTTTTTTTATTTTTTACCAATTTTTTTAGTTAAAATTGAGTATTTTTGGTCAATAGCTCCCAGGTCATGTGACCTGTTGACCCAAAATCAGCATGAAATTGTTCTACTGGTCTCTGTAGATGGGGCACACTCATTTGTTTTGCATTTTATCTCTTTTTTTTATTTTTTACCACATATGGACACCCTTATGCTTGAACATGGTGTTCGTTATGGACAATCCATGACGAGCACAGAAGTCCAACAACAGAACACCACTCGAGTTCAGATCGGGGCGGCCATTCCTCCCAACCATGCCCCTCCAGGTCTCACTGTCATTGCCCACGTGAGCGTTGAAGTCTCCCAGCAGAACAAGGGAGTCCCCAGGAGGGGCACCCTCCAGTTCTCCCTCTAAGGACTCCAAGAAGGGTGGGTAATCTGAACTGTTGTTCGGCCCGTTAGCACAGACAACAGTCAGAACCCGTCCCCACACCCTTAGGCGGAGCCCTCTCGTTCACCGGGATGAACCCCAACGTACAGGCGCCGAGATGGGGGGCAAATATGCCCACTCCTGCCCAGCGCCTCTCACTGTGGGCAACTCCAGAGTGGAAGTATGTCCAGCCCCTCTCAAGGAGACTGGTTCCAGAACCAGAACCATACGTCGAGGTGAGACAGACTATTTCTAGCCGGAACCTCTCAGCCTCACACACTAGCTCCAGTCCCTTCCCACCAGCGAGGTGACATTCCACATCCCAGGCGCCAGCTTCTGCAGCCGAGGATCGGACCACCAGGGTCCCCTCCCCCGGCCAACACACATTGCATACGACCCTTATGGCCCCTCTCACGGGTGGTGGGCCCATGTAAGGGGGGACACAACAATTCACACTGATTTTGGGTCAATAGGTCACATGACCTGGGAGCTATTGACCAAAAATACTCAATTTTAACTTAAAAAATTGGTAAAAAATAAAAAAAGAGTTAAAATGAAAAATAAACGAGTGTGCCCCATTAATAGAGACTAGTAGAACAATTTCACACCGATTTTGGGTCAATAGGTCACATGACCTGGGAGCTATTGAAGAACAGATTTTATTATTTAATATTTAAATTGTTTAAATATTGATTATAGCATTAAAGATTAGCAGTAGACACTTTATTGTTACTACCAATAAATACTTCATCTTTTCTGTGAATTTAAAGAGGTGTCTCAAGATTTTTCCATTTTAAAACTTGCATACATTTGTGGAATTACACAAATAATAACAACTGCGGTAATAGTTATTATAAAGCAAAAGTTTTAAAAGATGCAAACTATTTTTTTGAAAGAATGTATTTGTGACATGAAAATAGTTAGAGTTTAGCTTAGTAAAATCATTTGACAAAAACACATAGTGCTTAAAGACATTATGAATGTGCCAGCCTGGGGTCTTGTTGTGTGGAGTTTGCATGTTCTCCATGTGAATCAGTGGGTTCTCTCCGGGTACTCCGGCTTCCTCCCAGAGTCCAAAAACATGACTGTTAGGCTAATTATTCTCTCTAAAATTTTCGTAGGTGTGTGTATTTGCGCATGGTTGTTTGTCCTGTCTGTCTCTATGTTGCCCTGTGACACACTGGCAAACCCGCCTATTGCCCAGAAATTTAGATAAGTACCAGCACCTCTCTTGACCCCTCAAGGGACAAGGGTGGTAGAAAATTAATGGATGGATGGATGGATGGCATTATGAGTGACTATATTATAAGTAGTTTTTCAGGTAAAATTATAATTTGTAGTATGACTTGCTTTATATTTCAATAGAAACATATGATGATGGTCTTGTGTGTCTTCTCTTCTCTTCCAGTGTATGATCACAGAATGGATGACCTAAGTGATTTCCTGAGACAAAGGAATATTCCAGAGGAAACTATCGAGACCATGCTGAAAGAAAAGGTACTATGTGAAAAAAGTAATCTGTTCTTCAGAAACTACAGTTTTTTTTAAAGCTTGTGTTTAGCAATGTTATCTAATTTCATTCAAATAATTTGCATGCAATTCTAGTTCTGTTTTTGTAGCTTTAACGATATTATTTTTTATTGTCCTTGTTTAGATTGATACCAACGTCATCCAGCTCATGACAGATGAAGAGCTAAAGAATTACTTGCCATCGTATGGAGATCGCATAGCCCTATTAGGATATTGTAAAAGGAAGGAAAATGGCCCCCTAAGCAGTCGCAAATCAAAACTGTTTGAGCGCCTGAAATCAAAGCTGGGTAAAAGAAAAACTGCTCATGAAGATGGTTGTGGTATGGAAAATGAAGAGCAATCTGAAACAACTGTAAAGAAGAATGCTCTGAAGCCCAAGAGAAAAATAGAAATAGGTTGGATGCTTTATGATGAAGAACAACAGGCTTTTAAACAAGTAAGAGCAAGAAGAGGTGGTGGAACTAGGAAGGTTGAAATATCAAAGGATGCTAAAAAAAAGTGAGCTAATCCAGATGGCTATTGGCCTTTTCTTTCCAAATGGAAGAAATAGAGAAGGGTGCATAGCAGATTTTGAAATAGATCTAAAAGATTATCAGGAAGTGGCAATTGATGACAACATCACTGTTGGACAAATGTTTCATGTTACAAAACTTAGTATTCTCAGGTTTTATCTGACCACCCACAAAAAGAAGGCTAACCAGTCAATCGGTCAAGATGAAGTT
Organism: Cyprinodon diabolis; assembly: GCA_030533445.1. Classification (NCBI taxonomy): domain Eukaryota; kingdom Metazoa; phylum Chordata; class Actinopteri; order Cyprinodontiformes; family Cyprinodontidae; genus Cyprinodon; species Cyprinodon diabolis. The sequence goes on along the minus strand of CM060069.1, from coordinate 292,202 downwards.
ATGTCTTCACCATTGTTTCAGGATCAAGACAGTTCTCTTAGTCAGCCCTCCTCTTCATCTGCTGTAAATGTTGCAATGACCAGCCAATCTACAATATCCACAGCAGTAACTTCCGATTTCTTATTTTTTGGAAACATAACAAATCATGACAATATTAACTTTTCACTTCATTCTACAGAGCTTAGGGAGGAGGATTTGGATAGCAGTAACATAGTGTTTGTAGGACCGTTTTCTGACAGTGAGCCACAGATTTTGGATGATACTTTGCCAATATCCCCTCAATCCACATCAACTGCCAAGGCAGTGAAGAAGATACTGATAGTTCACAGAGGACAGGTACTTCCTGAGCTCATAGCACATTTCTGTGATGATGGACTTCTGGATAAAGATTTCAAGATCCAGCTTGTACTGCCAGATGGAACACCTGAGATGGGTTATGATGATGGAGGAGTCGTTAGAGACTGTCTTTCTGAATTCTGGAAAGAATTCTATGACCAGTGTACAACAGGAAACACTTATAAAGTGCCTTTTCTGAGACATGATTATGGACAGCAGCAGTGGGAGAGTGTAGGCCGAATAATTGTTTTTGGATGGACAAGAGAGAAATATCTTCCTATGAAGATTGCACCTGTCATACTAGAGCAAGCAGCCTTTGGACAGGTAAAAAGTGAGGTGGTGGAGAATTTCCTTAAGTGCTTGTCTGAATCTGAGCGCTTTGTGTTTCAGTCATGGCAGTCAGACTTCAGCCGTGTTGACAAAGAGGAATTGATAGAGATTCTTGATAACCACAGTTGCAGACGAATGCCCACTGCCAGCAATGTAAACGAAATCCTCCAAGAGCTTGCACACAAAACACTTGTCCAAGAGCCTGCTTACGTTATTGAACAGTGGGCCAAAACACTAAGTATTACCGGGAACAGCTTCCAGGATCTTTCTTTAGTGTATGAAAACTTGCAACCAAATGCAAGAAAAGTATTAAGGTCCATTGTCTTTCCTGAGGAAATGAATGCCCATCAGAAGGACATTCAAAAGCACGTTAGCACATATATCAGGAATGCGGATTTACAGCATCTGTCCTTGTTTCTAAGGTTCTGTACAGGTTCGGATCTATTCCTGGATAAGAAAATTCTTATTGAATTCACAAAGATTCAAGGGTTTCTCAGAAGACCTGTGGCTCACACATGTAGCTGTGTCCTTGAGCTGTCAATGTATTATGATAGCTATCCAGATTTCAGTGCTGAAATGAACAAGGTTTTGGAGTCTAATGTATGGGTTATGGACATTATTTAGTTTGGAAGTGGTGGAGATGGAGGGTTGAGTTCCACAGTTGTGGAACTCTGAAAAGAAAAATAGAGGAATAAGGTGGCCAGTTAAAGTGACATGTTGCCTATCAAGATCTAAATAGATGTTTTAAGGTTTTCCCTAAAATTACCTTGTCAGAGTTTAAGGTTTTAGAGATAAAAATTCACGTGGGTGATGTTACCTTCCCAAACTTTCTCCAGATTTAATAAAAGGGATCAACTGTTTGTGATAGTTAAATGCTGGTTTGTATGTACAGCATAGCTGTTGGTATGTTTAAGGTTAGGTTGTCAAAAATAAACAAGGGAGATATTATACCACACATGCACAAGTTCTGCATATCTGTTAACTTTCAGGGGTGTGGTCAACAATTTTATCTCTGGAAAGCCATGATGCCAGACATCAAAATGGAGCTGACTTTTGTTATAGCATAATTAACATGTTAATTGTTAGCTGACATAATAAATTATAAGACGTAAAATAAAAATGACTCTAGGAAATGTTTAGAAGTTCACAGCCAAAAAAAAACAAATATAGGAACTGTTTACTGTTATTGTATCTTTTTATGAGACACAACTGTGTCAGTTGCACTTGTTACATTGCATTCATATCCATAAGAAAATCTTTTTCTGATTTATTTGTCTTTTTTGCACATTTTATTTCTTTTTCGGAAGGTTATAAAAAGAGTCTTCTTTTTTGTTTTCATGGACACAACTTGGTAAATTTCTTTATCTTAAGTAAATTAAATGAGTGCACTATATACCAAGGCAAGTTTTTTTAAGCACTTGTAATTTATTTTTGAGGATGTAAATAATGGATTGTTCTCTGTTGGCAGAATACAAAATAAATACATTCTGAATAAAGTGTAGAGTCTGTTTATTATTTGCTGTTGCACTCTAAAAAAATCGATTGGCCATAATACAGAAAAACATATATGTAAAGAGTAATGAGAAGATTGGTACTCTTTATATTTGCACAGGTATTTACACACGACATATAGAGATAATATCTGACTTGTTAGATATTTTGAGGACCTGGGTGAGAGAGAAACTATTCCCTCAGCCCATCACTGATCATTTGACGGAGTCTTACATAAAGATTAGTACTTTCATACACATCATCTGTCATTACCAGTCTGTGCTCAGTCATGAGTTCAGTGCATAAGTGAAACACGTCGACATCACAGGGAAAGTCCTTGAAACGACATTCTTCTATACATATTTCCAGCTTTGTTAGATTAACAGACTGCAAAAAATTGGGAACCCCATACAGGTTGGGAACACCATGCATTATTGTGGGACGACCATGAGGAGCCCGAGGATTATTTGTAGACCGTATACGATGGTCATTCCATGCCTGGACAACTTGATCCAGCTCCACCTGTGTGATAAAGTTAACAGGAAAAAAATATGAAAATAGTTGTTAGAAAAAAAGTTATGCTTTTGTATTATTTGTTATTTTTTTCAAATTTGGGTGCTGAAGTCAAGAAATAAATTTATAGTACCTGTATTGTTTGTAGGAAGCAAAACTGGATCAGTGATTTGTCCAGAAAGCTGTCAACAAAATAGCCATCCGCTTTAAGCTGGTCGAAATGGTCCATCCAAAACTGGGCACATTCACTTCTTAAAGTGCACCACCATCGCTCTATCCTTTGATTTCCTGTACTCGGACCGAGAATAACAGATTCAAAACCATTTTCATTCTCGGTGTTGTGCAGGAATCTTTGCATTGCTGCCACACAAGTGTTCTCTGTGCCATGATCCATTCGTATCTTTTCTGGAAATCCATTGTACTCCATCACAGCATCAGTAAAATAGCCAGCAATAATGTGAGGGTCACTATTAGTCTTGTAAGCTTCTAGCCAGATCATTTTCCTTGAAAAGCCATCTATGCATCCATTAATACATATCCCATAAGGCTTTAATTTGTCATACCCATCCATGTGCCAGACATAGTTTGGTCCCCGACTGACATATAAACGTCGTCTCAAGCGATTTTGTGCACGCAGGTCAACGCCGTTGGGATCCAATAGGCGCATCAAAAGACGTACTGTTTCCCTGTCTGTGACTATGCCAGCCATCCAACATTTCTGATGCATCCACCTGTAGCCGTGCTGTCTCCCAGATCCATTTAGTTGTTGCTGAATAAAAGAGGCCACTTCTGCAACATCTGTCTTATTTTTTCTACGCCAAAGGCTCTTCTTTTGCAGTCTTCTCTCCAGCGTCCGGAGACTTAATTTAATATTATGGATTTCTTCCAAAACTCTCAAGATTTCATGATTAGTAAAACCACCTCTGAAGTATTGCTCAATTATATTATCAATATCCATTTCTCTCTATCAAGTTGAGCATATCTCAAGCTATTGGACCAACTGAAGTTATCTCATTATAATGAGATAGTAACTCAATATAATGAGATAGTATCTCATTATATTGAGTTACTATCTCATTATAATGAGTTACTATCTCATTATATTGAGTTACTATCTCATTATAATGAGATAGTAACTCAATATAATGAGATAGTATCTCATTATAATGAGATAGTAACTCAATATAATGAGATAGTATCTCATTATATTGAGTTACTATCTCATTATAATGAGTTACTATCTCATTATATTGAGATAGTTTTTTTTTTTTTTTTTTACAGAGTGGCGGAAACGGGCTTCCATACATTTATGCTAAATTCTTGTAATTTGTTATTTCTACTAATTTAGTTTTTGTCTTTTGGTATATAGAATATATTTAAGTTAATTTAGAACCAAAATGTGTTATTTATTTTTTACATTTGGAATAGTTTGGAGTAAGTTCTTAATTGTTTGACCCTCCCATTAATTTGGGTGATTAGGAGCACACCAGGTGTTGGAGGATGTTTGGTAAAATGTCTAGTGTGGACGGGAGGTTTTGGAAAAATGATTTTTGGCCACTTTTTTGGAAGTTTAAAACATTAAATTTCATTTCTACTAAGTTCCAAGACACTTGAAGTATTTTTTTTTAATAAGTTTTATTTTTGCCTTTAAAGCCAAGCTGGAAGTGTGTACAAAAACAAAACCACCTGTTACCACCCACGGCCTTCATTGGAAACTTTGGTGCTTTATTTTTGTTGGAACAGAAGGCCGCGACAATGGTATGCGGGTGATTTAACAAGAGTGATTGCGTAACTGGTGGCAGGTGCAAAACTGTTGGAGACGCCCTATTTAAATGATGGTTTTGCGCGTTTTGTGGTTTGCAGCAAAGTAGTTTGTAGTTTGTACAAACTAGTGCATTAAGAAATTTAAATCCTACATTGACCCCCCCACCCCCTCCAAAAAAAAAAAGATATTTATATATATATATATAAAGAAAAAACTTTGGCAACCTTTATTCCCTAAGGTGGTATGTGGCTGAATTTCTACTTCACTGCAGTAAAAAAAAAACAGGTGTTTTGTATTGGCCTGTAGAAAAATGCACAGACCAAATGGCTCACAAGAAGTGACTGTGGATGAGATTACTGCGCGTATGCATCCCCGCAGCATTAGCATGTTGCTCCACAGGCGCAGGGGGGAGGTCGGGGTTCTCCGGTAGGGCGTCAGGGCGACATGGCATTTAGAACGTCAGACAGCACTTCTGAAAAACGAGATTGGGAGATCCAATGTTGCAAGGAGTTTAGTGATATCTGGTATTGCGTGGGTCCTCCTTGTGGCTGGCTCCAAATCCATTCGGAGTTCCCCCAACAGCTCCAAAATGGCAATGCTGGATAAACGATATGTTTTGATTATCGTTTCCTCGTTCATTCCAAAAATATTCACACGGAGTGAAAAAATGCGTTCTCTGCGTCTCCTTGCTTCATTTCCATGTCTCCTTCTTGCGACAATAACCGCTGCCATGTGTGCGCAATTACGCATACAGACCATTTGCACCTTCTTTTGAAACGTGTTAAATATAGAGTCAGATACCGTTAGCAAAATTGCTTTCAGGTTTGATAAATCACTTTGCGAGTGCTAAATTAATATATTTACATGTTCTCCTCCCACAATTCAATTCAATTCAGTTTATTTATATAGCGCCAAATTCACAACACATGTCATCTCAAGGCACTTTCCAGTTCAACCAGATCATACAGTCAAATTGATACAAAGTTTTCTATCTAAGGAAAACCAGTTGATTGCATCGACTCATTGACTCAAATACAATCCCTCACACTAAGCATGCTTGTAGCGACAGTGGAGAGGAAAAACTCCCTTTTAACAGGAAGAAACCTCCAGCAGAACCAGGCTCAGTGTGAGCGGCCATCTGCTGAGGCCCACTGGGGTTCAAGGAGACAGAAGCAGACATAGAAAAAGAAGCATAGATACAAAAGGCAACTGTAAAAGGCGGCCCCGTCCAGGAAACACACAGCCAGGCAGACGAGCTCCAAGGCAGCTCCCATGCCAGAGGATGAAGAGAGCACATCCACCCAGCCACGGCCAGAGAAACAGGACCACACTGGAAAACAGGCCGATCTCCAACATCTACAAACAAGGGTGTTGATGGAAGCAGCACAGCTGATGTTTCTTTCCTGGATGACGTCACAGCCAAACAGGAACAGACGAGGCAAAGCTACTCTGAGGAAAAGCAGAGAGAGCAGAAGGTTAGAGATTGAACAAACAGATTCTGCAGAATAGGAGAATAGAGATAGAATGAAGCAGAATGATGAAAAAGGGGTCCCTATGTCCTCCAAAAGTCTAAGCCTATAGCAGCAGAACTATAGAGAGAGAGCTCAGGATAACCTGAGCCACTCTAACTAGAAGCTTTATCAAAAAGGAAAGTTTTAAGCCTAGCCTTAAAAGTAGACAGGGTGTCTGCCTCACGGACTAAAACTGGTAGTTGGTTCCACAGGAGAGGAGCCTGATAACTAAAAGATCTGCCTCCCATTCTACTTTTAGAAATTCTAGGAACCACAAGACGCACTTTTGCGTGTAAACGCCCCATATTGAATATTCATTGCAGAAAAAGTACTAAATGCATAAGAGGCGCGATTTAGCACGTTTTAAAGACCAAATCCTTTTAGCACGCTGTTGATAGATCAGTTTGTACATTTATTAGCGTGCGCAGTGAAATAGCTCACGTTTTTATACACGCAAACCTTTGATAGATCCAGCCCTAAGTGTAGAATGTGCTGAGGATGTTCAGATACCAATATTAGTCAGTGATTAGTTTTTTCTTCTGTGTATTTCAGTTACAAAAAAAGAAATTAAACCAGATTTTTGAATAAAGGTTCTTCAAAGCAAAGCAGCCTTGTGTGGAGAACTTTGTTCATGTTGTTCGCTGGCTGTCTAGCTTCACATGGTCACATGTTGTGAGGACAGCACAGAAACTATACGAGTCAGGCTGGAAACAGGTCAGACTAGGCAACTGGATGTGAAGTTTTCTAGAAGATGCTTCTCCTCTCATCCTAGAGGCTTCTTCAGTTCTAACTAGTGGTGGGAGCACAGAGATTAATATACTGTAGGTAGAGGAGCTTTTTCAAGCTTCACCAAGACCTGGATGACTGAGAATCTTCCCAGATCTGAGAAAAGCAGAAATATTATCCAGAAGTTGGTTAACTTCACACATTAGATTTCTGGTTTTACTCTGTAATATAGTGAATGAACTACCTGTTTCTCCAAGAACTTAACACATGCCCACCTCTCTGAATGAATAACTGTTATTATCTTTATTCTCTATAAATGTGTCCTTGTATTTAACCCATCTCTGATGGAGCAGTGGGCAGGAGTGCAGCAGCCATAGAGTATTTCCAGGCTCAGGCTGCTGGTTGCTGAGACACATTGAGCCATTTGGGAATCAAACCAGGAAACTTGCAGCATTCCTTGACTAGGTGCTGGTGTTTTAAACAACAGACCTCCACTACCTGCTTTTCAGGTATTTAACTCAACCTGAACCAAGTCTGTATTATTTAATTATGATTATAAATAAATATCTCCCTGGACTTTGATTGTAGAATATGCCTTACATTTGAATTAGAAGCTCAGCTCTAAATTAGGAGATAAATATTACTTCTAAAATGATTAATAGCGTGATGTTATGAATAATAAATAATGAAGCAGGGAGAGCCTGGAAGGTGAAGGCAGCTGTAGTTCTCGTGGTCATTGGAGAACTCGGGGCAGTAACCTCCACACTGGAGAAATGGCTCCAACTGATCATTCTGGTAGAGGACCTGAGCTGGAGATGAAAGAAACCACCTACCCCACCCAGGAGTCTCCAAAGCAACAGTAGGTCACGTTTGCAGCTCAGTCTGTCCAGAGTTTCACCACGTTACAGACATAGAAATGTGTTTAAGCCCAATGTTGTTTTTTGGGGGTTAGGGCTGCAACTAACGATTATTTTTTCGATTAATCGATGAATCGGACAAAAAATATTTTTTTATATTAACCTCTTTATTCCAAAATAAACATTTTAGACAGAACAAACAAGCACACAAGTGCAGGTTGCTCATTAACTGTCCTGGTGCAATATGAAAAATAAATGTTTGTGTTAAAACTACGCAAACTTACATGAGAAATGTAGCTGTACATCCACAAAATATAGGCTACTTTGTTTCATAAGGCGCAAAAAAAGACATTTTGTTTTTAAAGCCCCTAAGGGGTTCAAACAATAGGCCCCCCCATTTCAACAAATGAGGTTTTTTTTAGACTAGAAGAGTTCTGCCTTTTAAGACAGGAAAGTATAGCAGTTAAAGTTGCTACTTGAGAAAATACTGAACCATAGAGATAAAAATAGCCTGTGATTCAAATTATAAATTGTATTTGGAATAAAAATGAGAGAACTAGGGGAGCTAAAAAACACATCCTCCAAAGACAGATATTTACATGGGAATGTGGCAGATAATTAATTGACATATTACTGATCTTGCTGGATTTTATTCTGCTTTACTTCCATAAATTGCAGGATCTTTACTTTATCTTTGCCAGAAGATTTAAACTCTAAAAGCCTTGCCCTCATAATTTGCAAGTTAATTTATTTATAAAGAAAATATAAACGCTACTTAAGCTAATTCAAATGAAATGAAAAGTAAAATAAGTAGCCAACCTTCTCACTGTCTGTAACCTACTAACACGGTAAGGAAAGCATCAGACGAGCTACCTGAGAAACTAACGTTACGTTTCCCCACTTTAAAACCAAACGAACATGGCCGCTCACCCTGCTGATCAGCTCTCTTCACTGCCATCGAAGGCTCCAGCGTGTTTCCTTTTCAGGTGCTGCATCATAACAGTGGTGCTTCCGTGCCATGTTCATTTGTTTTTACAAAAGTTGCATGTTACGACTTTTTCCCTTTACAAAGCGCAGGCTGTCTGCGAATTGAGACGCAGCTTGCGTTTGCGGTATCGGTCAATAGAGTGCTGGCTCGCTCTTCCCGCGTTTCAATCAAGTGGCAGTGATGACGGCGGCGGCGGATGACGCATTAATCGCGCGACACAACTAATCGATGATGAAATTTGTTGCCAACGCTTTTAAAAGTCGGTTTTATCGATTCGTTGTTGCATCCCTATTGGGAGTTTTGGCATGCATGGCTTTAGTTTGGGATTCAAGAGCTGCTGAAAAAGTTCATTTTTTCATCATTTTCATCTCTGTCTCTTCAGGCTGTATAGCTGTAACCTCTCAGAGAGAAGCTGTGAAGTTCTGGCCTCAGTTCTCAGTTCCCAGTCCTCTAATCTGAGAGAGATGGACCTGAGTATCAACAAGCTGAAGGATTCTGGAGTGGAGCTGCTGTCTTCTGGACTGAAGAGTCCAAACTGCAAACTGGAAATTCTCAGGTCAGGACATCAGTCCAGGACACACTTGAATCCTGACATGAACTTAGTGATTATTGGAGCTTTATTTACTAAGACTTTTACAAGTTACACCGAAACATATTGAATTATATCACTAAACTCTGCTAGTGCAGTTTTAGATGGAGGAAAAGGTGGACTGAACCAGAACTTGATATTAATATCTGGATCTTTTAATGTAGTTAGTTGCATAGCTCTGCATTTAACATCATTCGTCAGCTAAAGCAATGTCAAGATTAATATAAACATTGTTGGTACTGGAAAATAATCTGCTGGGATCCAATTAACTACCTATAAGATCCAATCAGTCTAAACACTATGCATCATATTACATTTGATGTCCAACAGTAAACCAATCTGTTTGACAGCTCATTGAAGACATCCACAGATGTGTTTCTATTTAAGTCAGAGGTTTAGAGTTCCCCTATAAGAAAACAACAAAGTCATGACTTCATCATGGCTAAACACTAAATGTTTACAGAACAACAGACTCCAACGACACGACAACAATGGCTGTGTTGTTCTTTTGCAAAAAAACAACGGATAAAACTGGATCTAGAGACAGTGATGTCATGGGTTCTAATAGGGATGACTACAGTACTACTAATGGGTTTTCCAGTCCAAGTGTTTATTGTTGTGGTTGTGATAACATTGAGCAGAGAAGTGTAGTCAGTATGTGATGAGGCAGTCTACAGACAGTCCTCCGAGTCCACTCCTGTTAACCTGGATCCTCTGGTTTTACACTTTGCTAGAATCAATCTGATGATGGAGATGAGCTGACTCATTATTTTCTGCAGAGTAACGATGACCTCAGGTCAGAAAAGGAGATTTGAAGCAGAAATGTCAGGCTGCTGAAAGTTCTGTTCATTTCTGTGCTCTCAGTACCGGGTCTGGGCTCCTTTGCATGAATGACTGCATCAATGCGGCGTGGCATGGAGGAGATCAGCCTGTGGTTCTGATGAGGTCCAATGGAAGTCCAGCTTGCTTTGATAGCAGCCTTCAGATCACCTGCATTGTTGGTTCTGCTGTTTCTCATCTTCCTCCATAGATTCAATTCATAAAATACTTTATTAATCCAGAAGGGAAATGAAACGCTGCAGTAACTCATAGGGTTTCATTTTAACCAGATGCTGTAGGTGTTGATGCTGCAGGCAGGAAGGACCTTCTGTAGTGGTCTGTCTTCCACCGGATCTGGAGAAGCCTCTGACTGAAGACGCTTTGTTGTTAATCATCCTCTGCAGAGGATGCTCACTGTTGTCCATAATCTTCCTCTCTGTGAAATCATCTCCAGAGGTTCCAGAGGAGTTCCTAGAACAGAGCCGACCTTCTTTATCAGCTTGTGGACCTTTTTTAAGTCTTTTGCTCTGATACTGGATCCCATTTAGTTCACATCTGGACGTGGCTCAGATCAGATCTTATTTTAGGTGAACGGCAAATAAATACTGTATTTCCGTGAGTACTGGAACTATAAGAGGAACTGACACTGAGCTTTTAAAATATTAACTTCACTAAACAAGCTGTACATCTGGGCTGTAGTTACTCTGTGTCGCCCATTTCATGGATTTTATCTGGGCTGAAACAATTTATCACATTAATTGATTATTTAAATAATCATCAACTAATTTAGTAATATATTAATGGTTAACTGGAGTATAGAGACTGTAAAACATGCCTTTAGCTGACAGAACGACCCACTAAGAGCAGGAATTATATTATATATTATTATGATTAAAAAATATAGAAACATTTTACATTGAAGATAAAAAATAAAAAATTGCATCAATATTCTGCATCTAGATCACCTCAAGCGTTTCACCTGGTTTAGTGTCGTAATAAATCTTCTTTAGGGAACCTTTGGCTCTGCGATTATTAATCAAAAAAATAATCGACAGATTAATCAATTAGCTAAATAATGATTAGTTGCAGCCCTAATTTTATGGTAACATTCCAAACAAACTTGGTACATAATCCAGCAGTGAAGTGGAGAAAACAGCCAACCAGACAAACACGTTAATCAGGCAAACTAGACTAAAATTCATGCGGCATCATTTGTGAGCTCCAACAGAATCCATTTACTGAACAAAATGAAACTCACCTGAAGCCACTTCTCTCTCTACCTGTGCTGCAACATCATCACTCATTGGTTGACTTCCCTAAATTGTTTGTACTAATTTACTTATGGACTGTGGAATTCTATTTAAAATCAAATCAATGTAAATAGTGTTCCTCTGTTTGTCTTTATCCGTTTTCTAGAAGTAGAAATAGTAAATTAAATAGCTCTGTTATTATGAGGAACCCAAACTATTCTTTCTAAACAAAAACAGCAGGTCTTTAGGCGCCATCTGGTGTTCTTATACTCTATAAAATAAATAAAACCTGCTATTTAGTCCTGATCTAACTCAAAGGGTCATCAACAAATGAAAACAGTAACAGAGAAGTATTAATAAAAGGGAAACAATCACATTTTCCTTTCCAGACGGCTGTGGCTAAGAACCAGAAGTGTTGATAGTCTTTGCTCGTCCATTTTACCAGCAGTCTTCAGAACTCCTGTCTGACTCACAATATTTAGTTTAATAAAGGAAAACAAAGGTTTTTGTTGATTAAATGTATTATTCTTAAGATTTAGCTATTATTTTTAAATGCTAACATTTGTTCCACAGATCAAAACTCTCTCTTGCTTCTTTATAGAAGTGCAATCAGCAGCTTATAGATGATATTTAGTTATTTAATTGGGACTAGTTTCGTACCCTAATATTAATTGTAGTAACTGCCGTATTCTAGCATCAGTTTTCTTTTTATTACGCGCCCCCAAGTACGCACACACACGCACTAGGAAACATAAACAGAAGGCTGAATTTAAGGCAGGAAAATCAGAGTGGAGTTAAACAGCGCAGCAGTTCTATGTGCTGCTAATTTAAAGGGACAGGAAAGAGCAGGCAGGCAGTCAGACGGAGCGGCAGCACCTACCAGGCAGTGAAGCTGCCAGAGGAAAAGAAGCCGCTGCTGCAGCAACCATGTCAATGATAAACATGTTATTCACATCAAATTATTGGTAGGGACAAGTGGGACATGTCCCTATGGTCCCTCTGCAAACCTATGGCTGATATTCTACTGATCCACACTGAGGATCTTCAGGCTAAAGGCTGATTTCTTCTTCACTGCTTTGATCCAGTTAAAGTTTATTTCTTTTTCAAACTTCCTCTCATGATATATTAATAATAAGCAGGAAACATGAAACAATGAGTTGAGTTTCAGTGTGGGGTTGCAGCATTATCCAGAACTTCCCAGAATCCAGTGAATTTAGAGCTGATAATGCAGGAAATTCCCACTCCCATTCCCAGCAACATTATTCAGTGATGTTGAGCCAACATGGGCAGCAGTGTGGAACGCAGGAAGAATCCCAGAACCTCTCTAAGACTTCAGTCCTGGAGAGGACACTTGGTTCTCCCGTTCTCCTCCTCTGTACGAGGCTCTGAGCTCCCGGTGCTGCTGCTGCATCTCTCAGTAGCAGATCCAGAGAGGCTGGATGGATCTGGACTGGAAGGTGGAGGCATTGTTAGGCTTTAGTGTCCCTGCCCATCTGGAGATTCTTCCAGAGAATTTCTCCCTTGTTTTTATGGCCTCTGGTCAAATGGTTTGATTAGAAAGAAGAAAAACTGCTGATAAAGAGGAAGAAATGAAAACCCCTGATGTGTCATTTAGTTTAATCCATGGATGTATTTCTGAGCTGAACTCACATTTCTGAGAACTTTGAACTGAAGGATGCAGTTTTTGAAGTGAGGAACATCAAGTGAACGAAGCTCATCTTGTTCTGTTTAAGGTGAACTAAAGATTGTCCCGTTTTTTGGGGGTAAACTTTAGTAAATTTCCTAGAGAAAGAGCAGCAGCATTTCTCCTTAGGCGCTCAGGTTCTGCTGTCGCTGCCATCGGGCAGCAGAGACCCAGTTCTGCTCTGTGAGAAACTCCATCAGTCATTTAGGCCTTTAAACGTGACTCTGCCGTCTTCAGCTTTGCTTTCTATGTCAGGACATGAACTGAAGGCTCCAACCTTAAAGCTCTCAGGTTCCTCTGAGGGATTTCTTCTTGGTTTGTGGACGGAGATGCAGCCCAGAGAACCATGAAGTAACATTGATCAGCTGCTCATTTAAAGACACAATGACATTCATGCTGTGCTTTGATGGACCATTTCTGCTTGGATGGAGGCTTGAAGAGGCCTGAACATGAGGTGGAGCCTTGGACACAAACTTTGAGCTGCAGCTGGGATCTAGAAAGGAAAACTGCTGGTTTTGTTCTCAGAGTTTTAGAGATCAGGATTTTTTTGTCCTGCTCCATTTTCAGGCGTTTGCCATCCGTAAACTTTTAGTCTGGATCCTACCAATGTTTTCTAAATGAGACCCAGGACTGGGAACCACTGGGCTGTTGGATCATCCAGACACTGATTACTGAAGGACATCATTACCTGTTTATGTTTGGACTTTATTTCAGCACATGAAGATAAATAAAGGAGAACTAGTTCCAGTAGGAGCTGTGAACTGAGTTCAGAATATTTAGGTAGAGAACTATGAACATGAATCAGTTGATCTTAACCTGCTTGAACTGAGTTCAGAACCAGTTCTAGTTCAGGGAGAACTGGGTCAGCACTGGAAGAAGGTTCTAGATCTCTCTCTAACCTTCATCAGGTTAGTTATTCTACAGGATGTCTTTAAAATAGTTCAGTTGATATTTCTGTGAAGAATGTGATAGAATCAGCTGGAAAACAAAGTTGATATCTTCTATTCTAATAAATCTTTTCCTGAGTTGGTCTTTGGACCTGGAGCTGTTTGGCTAACAGTTAGCTTTAGGGTTAATGTCAGGGTCAGGGCATAGAAAGGGTTAAAATGACTGAACATCAATGGAAGTCAATACATGATGATGATGATGATGATGATGACGATGATCACCTTCTTTGTCGTCTTATTCACCACCTTCATCATCATCATCATGACCTTCCTAATGTCAGTTTTCCAGTATTGTGCAGCCCTACTGTGGAATAATTGATCATCTAGTTGAATTGATCTGCATTCATCTCTATTTGTTCATCTTTCCTCCAAAGTTCTCCACAACTTGTTTGTTTTTTCTGTGAAACTTGAAGAATTTGGCAGCAGAAGCTGAGTTTGTATTGATGGAGCTGCTGGTGGAGCTGACAGAGATAAAGAGCTGAAGTCAGCAGCTCTTTATTGGAGCAGCAGCATGTTGGCATTAATATTAATGAGAGCTCTTTAACTGCTTCTGTTGGACTGTTCTAACCTGCATCCTGTTGGATCAGCTCACATCTTTCTATTCTTTATACAGGTTGATGTACTGCGGTCTATCAAAGATCAGCTTTGATTCTCTGGTCTCAGCTCTGAAGTCAAACCCCTCCCATCTGACACATCTGTACCTGGGGATCAACAACCTGAAGCAGTCAGATGTTCAGCAGCTGCAGGATCTTGTAGAGACTCCAGACTACAAACTGCAGACTCTGTAAGTAGATGGTTGGAGTGAGTCCAGCTGCTGTCAGCAGGATTGTTCTAAACCCAGTTAGTATCAAAGCAAAGATCCAGTGTTTCCAGTAAAGCTGCAGCTTCTCAGTGGGAGGAGAACGGTGACAGGCTTCCTGATTGGACACAGAGACACCAATCAGCCAATCAGAGGAGCCAGAAGCTGGTTGTGTTCCTGTGTTTGTGTTGATGTGAAGACGACTGTTGTTGTTGTGTTCATGTCTCCAGGAAATGAAGCTGGATTCCAGCTGCCAGCCTTCCAACATGTCTAGAGACAGTGGTCCTCATCCATCAAACTGTGGGAGCATCAGATCTGATCTCAGACTCTTGGTTCTCTCATTTCAACAGGAAACAACTGATCAGTTTCATCTTAGCTCTGAGATCAGTCTGAATGCAGCCTGGAAATCAGTGGCTCTGATTTCACAAACCATCGTTCCATTTAGTCACCATGTGGTCTTTCTACAGAAGTCCACTCAGCACATCTGGACATGTGTCCTTCTGTCATTAGTCTCATCCAGATGTGTTCAGGGACAGCCTCCATGTTTATTAGTCAGCTGATATTTCAGAAACAGATGAGATGTTGATCAGCAGCCAGAGTTTCTGTGTCTAAATGCAGCAGCAGCTAACATGTAGCAGCAGTAAATCCATCACTACAGTGTTTGTGCAGCAATGAAGCCTTCAGGACTCTCAGCAGGTGGTTTCCACTGTGGACTGGAGGGAAATCTGCAGAGGAACCAGACTGTGTGAGCTTGGAGCTCAGTGTGTTCACTCCAACACGTTAAGATGAGAGCTGAAAGGAAGCTGGCTCTGCTCCACAGCTGCTCTGAACAGGACTGAAGTCCCTGCTGCTCTTTATCCTGGATGTGCTGCATCACTGACTGACAGCTGATGGAGAGAGAGAGGCTGGAAACACTCACTGATCTCCTCTCTTCACCCTTCTTCTCTCTGCAGGTGGTGGAGGTCCTGATCTTAGTGGAGGAGAGAAGCTGATCTGTGTCCTGATGATCCTCAGAGGTTGAAGCTGCAGCAGTTTGAGTTTAAAGAGAATAAAATTATCTATAATATGTAAAAAAATGAATTTGAAAAATAATCCTGAACAGTTTTATCAAACTTTTAATGAACGTTAATGTTAAATTTAGCGGATGCTGTTGTAAAGCTCAGAAAGTTCTCTCTCTTTGGTTTAATATTCCCACTGAACTTCCTGGATCAGATGTGAAAAGCTGCTCTGTCTTTCTGATTCCCTGAGAGCTGCAGCAGTTTCAGATGCTGAGATCTTTTTTTCTTTGGGTGTTTCCTCTATTTCTCTCCATTCATTCTGTCTCCATGTTCACCTGCTGAAACCTTTAGATCCTGCTGAAAATCTTTGTTGTTCCTGCTGATGAACCACCACTGTGGCTCATTGTTAGCAGGTTAGCTAAAGCAGGTGTGGAGCGATCCAGGACCTCAGATGGACTCAGGAAGCCCTTCCAGTCCGGCCCCAGCAGGGTGGAGGAGGGCTGCTGTCATTAAGGAGGAGCTGCTTGGACTGAAAATAGAGTCCAAGGCTCTGTTCTAAAACCTAGGACGTGTCCTCCAAGGACGCGGTCTACCTAGACTGGATCCTTCGAAGTCCTTGAAAATAAGGAGACCGGAAGAGTTTAGGCTGTGAATTCGACCAGGTCTACCCTTCGGCGGGTTTTACCGCCGTATGCTCTGTTGCTTAGCAACCGTAAACGTTGACACACAAAGCAGGAAAAGAATGAATACAGAAGTTTTCAAAACTGTTTATTTATTTCTTTTTTATTGTGAAGTGAATAAAGACTACACTCACAGGAATCCAGAACGGAAGAAATGTTCCAACCAGCGGCAGCAGGAACTAATCAAATCAATTTTAATGATAGAAACCTTAGTCAGTTAAATAACCTGCTGCTGTCATTCTGCACATCTCTGATGATGCTGCTATTTTCAAATATCCATCACTGTAAAAATGTCCATAGCTGCATATTGGTTATTAATTCTCCAGTTTTATATTGTTAAAACACTTTACAGTATTGTATTGTTTATATTTTAACTCTTCCCTATCATGTTATTCTTATACATTTTTCTAAGGTCCACATTTGTGTGACCATTTTCAATAATCTTTCTGCTGCTGTAAATTTGCCCATTGTGGGACAATAAAGAGATTTTCTATTCTATTCTACAAAGGGGGTAGAAAGATATAAGTAAATCTAAACAATGTATTTATAAAAAATATATCTGCAAAATCTCTAATATTCAACAACAAAAAATACGTAGTTAAGCATATTGTGCAAAACAGCAATAAAAAGATAAAAATCCTATCAGATTTATAGTCCCCCCCCTGCAGATATATTAGAATCTGTCCTTAAATTCCAGCCAAACCCATTTACACAGTAACAGATTAAAACCTTTTGATAAACCAAACACTACCGCCACATATCTGACTCAATAAGCATTAAAACAACTATTTTTCATTAATCTCAGACGGAGCTTGTATCATATTAAACTGAACTTCCAATTTTCACCACTGTTCGGCGCTGTAACCTTTCCTCTGACTGCTCACGGAAACATGCTCCCTCTTTCTGCTCACGGCTTGCTTGGTCTCGCAATGAATCCTGGGATATCCAAGAATACCGAGGATACATCGGACCCGTCCTTCAAATCGGGCAAAAAGAAGGACGCATTTTAAGGCCGCATAACGAGGACTCTTGGAATCCGACCAGACCTCAGCGCCGCGCTATGACGTAATCGGCCTTCGAATCCGGTCTTCTAAGGATGCGTCCTAGGTTTTCGAACAGAGCCCAAGGCTGAATCCCATCATTTGGCCTTAACTCTTCCTCACCAACCCTAAGCTAGTGAGCTGTTGGGGGTCCTGGTTGTTCTGAGGAGTTGTAGGGGGGGCACCCATTGGTCCTTGGACAGGGATTCTGTTTAGGAGACCGTTTGGAAGCAAAGATGTTAGAGCTGAGCTTGGAAATGTTTGTTTTCTCACTTCCAATGTTTTAATGACTCAATAACCATTGTAGTGTCTAATTCAACATGTTCTGATACTTCATGTTTTCCACTGTTAATTATTCTGAACCAGCTTAAAGACAGCAAAGATAGAATATTTCATCCAATATTTTCCTCTACTAGTTACTATCCTGGTCCTGGAGGGTAGCAGCTGGTCTGGATCAGTGATCATCTGGACAATCGTCTAGTTTCCAGTCTGGTGTGAAGCTCAGAAATTGCTCATTATTCCATGTTAAAGTGTTGAAGTTTGAATGTGCCTGCGTGGTTCTCTCAGGGTACTCCAGCTTCCTCCCACAGTCCAACTAATGACTGTTAGGCTGTTTGCTGTTTCTAAGTTGCCCTTAGGTGTGAGTGTGTGTGTGCATGGTTTTGTCTCTGTGTTGCCCTGCGATGGACGACCTGTCCAGGATGGATGGATCCTATTAAATGGATCTAAAAAACTGCAAAGAAGAAAGAAAACCTCATAAAAATACTTCTTGAACCATTTAAGCTCATTTTATTGTAACCTGTAACAATGTTCAGCACTTTGCTACCAAGTGTTTTGTTCCTCAACAGCCTGAAAAATGCATGTCTAATTTAGAAAACATGTTGATTAAAAAGCTGAATGGAAAACACTTTCTGAATCCATGTACTTGTCTTTACTTGAACAAAAAAGAAAATCTTTGCTATAGTTGGAAAAACATCTTTAAAAGGAGAACAACTCTGCATTTTTAGCTGCATTGTTTGAATAAACTACAGCAGTAACTTCAGACATTGGTGTTTGTTGATGTGAAGAATTATTTAGATTGAGGTTTATCAGCTGCTTCCATCAGACTTGTGCAAAAGTAGCTATAAACTGGTTAAAGCCACAACATCATAAAACATCAGCTATAGAAACATTCATTAGAAAAAATGTTCAAACCTGCAGAAGTAATCTGGGTTTAATGCTTTAGTGTTTAAATCTATACAAACAGAATAATGTTGTTTACTTTGGGATCAAACTAAGCAATATCCATAATCCAGATGTTGCTCTAAAACTTTGTTCATTTCATGTCAGAAATCAGGGTAGCTTTCATTAGCGACTGTCAGCTCTAAGAAACCCCCACATGTGTGAACAATAGGTCTTCTTTGGAAGCCCTGAACCTGTGTGAAGGACACAGTGATGTTTTTCTCTGGAAACAGATCTGATCCTGGAGAAAACCTGAGAAAACTGGAAAGATGGACAGAATCACTCTAAGATCTGCAGTTAGCTGCTTCCTGGTTAGTTTTTAAGGGCATGTGGGTCACTATGGAAAGTGACTGAATGGATTATTTTAGGTTGTGTTGGTTGCAGTGCATCAAAGGCAGCTGAAGTTCCTGTCAGCTCTGGCTGATTTAGTGCAAACACATTACTCCACTCCTCTATAACAAAGGCTGACTCTTGGGGAAGTTTTTGGTGAGCAGCTCTTTTAAGATCTGCTGTGTTTCTTGCTGTCTGAGGCCTACGACAAATATGCAAATCAAGCAATTCTAATATCTTTGTCAAGACTTTCAGACTCTGAAATGCAGCCTTATTCACTGTTAGACACTCGTTCACTCTGAGTGTGAAAAACAAACTATTTAATGGATCACTTTCAGCGACACCAAGAGCAGCTTGTTCAAGAAGCTCAGCTGAAAGTTTTCTGGCTCAGAGCTTTTCTTTTTCCAGCCCAAAGCAATGATTGCTTCACTTTCTCTCTCCTCTGTGTCGCTGAGCAGTGCTGCAGAGTGCAAAAGCATAGCTTATTCCCCTTCACAGGTTGATGATTTTGTTGATGGGGTTGCTAGTTCTCTACGTACTGCCTTAGACAACGCAGCTCCCTTGAAAATGAAAACCGTTGAAAATAGAAAGCTTGCTCCTTGGTTTAATGCAGAGCTGCGTACTTTGAAGCAAAATGCTAGGAAACTGGAGAGAAAATATCGCTCCACAGGCCTGCGGGAGTCCTTCCTAGTCTGGAAAAATGGTTTACTGCTGTATAAGAGGACCCTTTGTAAAGCAAGAGCAGCATACTTCTCCTCATTAATAGAGGAGAATAAGAATAATCCTAGATTTCTTTTTAATACGTTGCCAAACTCACCCAGAGCCATAGCTCTGTTGAACCGTCCATTCCACCTGCTCTTAGCAGCAATGATTTTATGGGATTCTTTATAAATAAGATTGATCTTATTAAAAATAAGATCATAAGCACTCCTCTATCCGCGATTGTACCTGAGGTAGTCATGGAATCTGAACCGGGTTTAGACTGCTTTGATCCAGTTGAACTTTCTGAATTAGCAAAATTATTGTCTTCATCTAAGCCTTCAACTTGTATGTTAGATCCAGTTCCAACCAGGTTATTTAAGGAGGTATTCCCTTTGATCTCCTCCTCCATTTTAGATGTGATTAATCTATCTCTGTTACAGGGATATGTACCTAAAGCTTTTAAGGTTGCTGTAATTAAACCTCTGCTTAAGAAACCGTCTCTTGACCCAGATGACTTGGTTAATTATAGACCTATATCCAATCTTCCTTTCTTATCCAAAATTCCTGAGAAAGTAGTTGCCAAACAAGTTTGCGACCACTTACACCATAATGAACTTTTTGAAGAGTTTCAGTCTGGCTTTAGAGCTCATCATAGCACTGAAACAGCTCTGGTGAAAGTCACTAATGATATTCTCATGGCCTCAGATAATGGACTTGTATCTGTGCTCGTCCTGTTGGATCTCAGTGCTGCATTTGATCCAGTTGATCATAATATTCTTTTAGAAAGACTTGAATATTTTGTTGGAATTAAAGGAACAGCACTAGACTGGTTTAAATCTTATCTATCTGATCGAATTCAGTTTGTTTATGTTAATGACAGATCTTCAACACGCTCAAAGGTTACCTGTGGAGTACCACAGGGATCAGTGCTAGGACCAATTCTCTTTACTTTATACATGCTCCCAATTGGTAGAGTTATTAGACAGCATGGGATTAATTTCCACTGTTATGCTGATGATACCCAGCTATATCTGTCTATAATCCAGATGAAGCTAACCCATTACATAGATTGCAGGCATGTCTGAAGACATAAAAACCTGGATGACTCTTAACTTTCTGCTTCTGAATGCAGACAAAACAGAAGTTATAGTCTTTGGAACAGAGTCTCTGAAAAAGAAGCTGATTAGCCAGTCACTTCATTTGGATGGGATTAAACTGATTTCAGATAATAAAGTAAAAAATCTTGGTGTTATTTTTGATCAGGACCTGTCATTTAAATCCCAGATCAAAGAGGTTTCTAGAATTTCCTTCTTTCATCTGAGGAATATTGCAAAAATTAGAAATCTCCTGTCCAGGGGTGATGCTGAGAAACTAGTCCATGCATTTGTTACTTCAAGGCTGGACTATTGTAATTCTTTACTATCAGGAAGTCCACAAACTGTAGTTAAAAGCCTTCAGCTGATCCAAAATGCTGCAGCCAGAGTTCTGATGAAAATTAAAAAGAGAGATCATATCTCTCCTATCCTGGCTTCTCTTCATTGGCTTCCTGTTAAATCCAGAATAGAATTTAAAATCCTCCTTCTCACATATAAAGCCTTAAATGGCCAAGCTCCATCTGATATCAGAGATCTGATTGTTCCTTATGTTCCTAACAGAGCACTTCGCTCTCAATCTGCAGGTTTACTAGTGGTTCCTAGAATTTCTAAAAGTAGAATGGGAGGCAGATCTTTTAGTTATCAGGCTCCTCTCCTGTGGAACCAACTACCAGTTTTAGTCCGTGAGGCAGACACCCTGTCTACTTTTAAGACTAGGCTTAAAACTTTCCTTTTTGATAAAGCTTCTAGTTAGGGTGGCTCAGGTTATCCTGATCTATCTCTATAGTTCTGCTGCTATAGGCTTAGACTGCTGGAGGACATAGGGACCCCTTTTTCATCATTCTGCTTCATTCTCTCTCTGTTCTCCTATTCTGCAGAATCTGTTAGTTCAATCTCTAACCTTCTGCTCTCTCTGCTTTTCCTCAGAGTAGCTTTGCCTCGTCTGTTCCTGTTTGGCTGTGACGTCATCCAGGAAAGAAACATCAGCTGTGCTGCTTCCATCAACACCCTTGTTTGTAGATGTTGGAGATCGGCCTGTTTTCCAGTGTGGTCCTGTTTCTCTGGCCGTGGCTGGGTGGATGTGCTCTCTTCATCCTCTGGCATGGGAGCTGCCTTGGAGCTCGTCTGCCTGGCTGTGTGTTTCCTGGACGGGGCCGCCTTTTACAGCTGCTTTTTGTATCTCTGCTTCTGTCTCCTTGAACCCCAGTGGGCCTCAGCAGATGGCCGCTCACACTGAGCCTGGTTCTGCTGGAGGTTTCTTCCTGTTAAAAGGGAGTTTTTCCTCTCCACTGTCGCTGCAAGCATGCTTAGTGTTAGGGATTGTATTTGAGTCAATGAGTCAATGCAATCAACCGGTTTTCCTTAGATAGAAAACTTTGTATCAATTTGACTGTATGATCTGGTTGAACTGTAAAGTGCCTTGAGATGACATGTGTTGTGGATTTGGCGCTATATAAATAAACTGAATTGAATTGAATTGAATTACACTTTCCCTTTCTTCTTTTCCAAAGTCCTGTCACAGGTTTGGACCTTTAAAGTCATTTCCCATGATGCACTGCTCATAAAGGTCATCCCAAACTCTGACAGCACATCTCTTAGAACACCACCATCCTCTACAGCCTTTTCCAATTTCCCATCAGGAAGAATAACATTAAAAGTCACATTATCATTCATGATCTTTCCTTCAGAAAACACTTGAACTCTCTCTGTTAGTTTGTTGTCTGTGAACCACATGGCTAGTCTTCCCTCTTTCAGACACATCCATGACAGGAGGCAGTGAAAGGTCCTCAGTGGCTGACATCCTGAAATCTGAAAAATGTCTTTGGTCGTCCAGCTCACGGATCTGTCAAACTGAAACACTATCTTCTCCCTGTTGATCTCTGGATTTATTCAGCGCTCTAACAAACCACCACCGTTCACTGGTTTTCCAGCTTCCAGAGCTATCGCTGATAACTGTGGTTGAGAAAAATGAGGAGTAACTTCTTCAATTATGATGTTTTCAGTGAAGAGAAGTGGTTAGGAAATCTGTATCTGAGGCTATTTAGGCATTTAGTTGATCCACTGTTTGCTAAATCAATGAATCTGCCATAATCCCACCTGTGGAGCCTGGCTTGGTCAGAGTGAAACGGATAAAGCCAGGATGCACTGATCAGGCTAGATCAAGCCTGGCTTTATCTCATCCTGGATCTGAATTCAGCTTCTGTGAAATAGGCCTCTGGATGAGCCCAGACTTGGAAAGGTGATCTTAGTGGCTTTACACGGCATGGTTGTTGGTCTTAGTGCTTCAAAAATCTGCTGTGGTTTTCATCCACAACCATCTGTAGGTTTTTAGAGAATGGTGGGAGGAAGAGAGAAACAGCCAGTTAGCTGCCGTTCTCAGTGGAAATGCCTTATTGAGGCCAGAGGTCAGTGAAGATTGGCTGGACTGGTTGTTCCAGATAGAAAAGCAACAGGAACCCAAAGAAGCTTTGGTTCCCACCAACGTTCAGTCAATGTGAAGAGGAGAGAAACATTCTGAAGCCTGTTTCCCTGAGCAGTTAGTGAAGAAAAATAATCCTCAGCAGCAGCCAAGCTCAGCTAATGAGAATGAAAACAATGAGTCAAAGTTGCTCTCTTCCAAAGTTCCTGTCATCTGTAAACCATAGTGTTTGAAATGTTGGTGGATGGTCTGTGTCGCCTGTCTTAGTTCTTCATCTAACCTGGATCAGGTGAGTGGATGACCTCCTCATGTGTTCTGCTCTCATTTCTACCAACAGTTTTTAGTCCAATCCTGCCTCCCTGAGGATTAACTGCTCTTCTTCTTTAGGCCTTATTTTACGGGGAAATAAAAAGATAACTCTAGCAGCTTTGTTTTCTTTCTTTGAGGAAATCAGAGGCGTCACTAAGTTTTAAGGACAGGGGGGGTTTAGCCCCAAAGAGATGTACAGAATGTTTATCACATTTCTCAACAGCTAACGAAAAATTGAAAGTTGCTTTTTCCCAAATTGGAAAGTTTTAGCAGAGAAACTTCCTGTGAAAATGTTTGAAGCTCCCAGTAGATTTTCAGGACTGTTCAATCTGTTTGTCCCTCATCATTTTACCTTAACCTTCCCGTTATGCTGAAACACAGTAAACTGATTCATCTCTGATCAACATCCAGGCTAATGCCATGGGGGCGATAGCAGCACAGGATGCTGCAGTTAGTCCTGCTACTGCAGGGTCGCCTGTTAGAAGCCCAGCTTCATCCATCTCAGCCGTTGTGTCCTTGGGCAAGACGCTTCACCCGCTTGGCCTACTGATGGTGGTCAGAGAGATCAGTGGCGCCTGCATAAGCAGCATTGCTTCTTTAAGATTTGCACATTTCATTTATTCAAAGTTGCAGTTTACATTTTGGGCCTAAAAGTGACTAAAATAAAATATTACTTGAATTAAAGAAATATTAAACTTATTTGGATGAAGTTAATCTGGAATATTTGCACAGTGGTTAAACAAGTCAGTTTGAAACTAATTAGATTTTTAAAAATAAATATAAAAAAAATAAAATGCATTTTGTGTTTCCAGGTTTGTCTTTGACTAACATTCTGACTATTTTTATGTTTTGAATCATTTAAGTGTGAAAAACTTGTTAAAATAAGGAAATCAGGAAAAGGGTAAATACTTTTTCACACCACTGGATCTTTCTTGGCTATCTCCACTTTCTAATCATTACTCTCTTAAATAAAGGCTCATGGTTTCTAAGTCTGATATTGTTCACTTTATGTTTCATGTTTCATATTCATATTACCTTCATTTAAATTCCAACACTGTCTGTATTCCAAGCGACTCCCTCCTGTGAAATCCTTTAGATCAGGGGTCATCAGCAGTTCAGACTGAGATCTGAGAGCTGCTTCAGGCCAGGGAACAAAACCACATAAAGAGCTACTCCATGCTCATTTATTGTTGGTTGGTTTTTTAATAGCTTTCCTTTGAAGCTTTAGTAAAAATCAGAATGAGTTTCAAATGAAGCAGTTAGTGTCCTGTTGGGTATGGGGATCAAACCCAAATGCAGAACACACCACGGAGACAGGGGTAAAAACAGTTTATTTTGAATCACACAGAATAAATCACAGATACTGATTCAGGTCCGGGATGACTTCACAAGGGTTTCTCTGTAGAGAAGGGATAGTTAGGTTAGCCAGAGGTCTGGGGAATCTTGACACAGATACTGATCTGTACCTGGAGAGATTCAGATTGACGCAGTGAGAGAGGGAACCAGTTGGGTCCAGAGTTTGAGGGTTCAGCAGAGAGCTAGCAGCGGCAGAGCTTGACTTCAGACTTGAGCTCAGACTTTGAGTGGTCAGCCAAGGTTCTCTCCTGAGAACTGGAACAGACTCAGCTTGAGGTTCTTCAGGTTTGGCTGTCAGGGCAGGCAGGCAGGTCTAGGAAGCAGAGAAGACAAAAACAGGTTAGGATCAGATTACTCTTCAGAGTATCAGATCAGCAGGCTTGGCTCAGGTTCTGCTAACCGTAACTGGCAACACTCTGGCACTGAAGACAGGTCTGGCCGCTGCTTAAGTAGTTGGTCTCATGATTAGAGGATGAGCCTCAGGTGTGAAGGTGGCTCAGCTCAGGAGACCCAGGACGCCCTCTGCTGGAGAAAGGTGGCAGAACTCCAGATCCCAACAGTACCCCCCCTCAACGACCGCCTCTTGGCGGTCCAGAGGAAGTGGACAAACGGGAGTCGTTAAACTCATCGATGAGTGACTGATCCAAGATGTAGGACCCCGGGACCCATGTGTGGTCCTCCGGACCGCAGCCCTCCCAATCGACCAGGTACTGCCAACCGCGGCCCCGGCGACGGGAGTCTACGATCCGGCGGACTGTGAACGCTGGATGGCCATCAATGTCCCGGGCGGGTGGAGGGGAGTCGGACGGAGGGCACAAAGGACTGGTACGGACAGATCTGATCTGGGAAACGTGGAATGTGGGATGGATACGGAGGGTCCGAGGCAGGGTCAGACGGACGGCAGAAAGGTTGATGATCTGGGCTATTTTGTATGGACCTATAAATCTCGGAGACAGTTTCTTGGACATTGATTTTAATGGGATATCGCGTGTGGATAGCCATACCTCCTGGCCAGGTGTGTACTCCGGTTCTGGGCGTCTTTTCCGGTCGGCAAATCTTTTGTTCTGTGTGGCGGTTCGGTTGAGTGCTGCTATCGTCTCTTTCCAGATGTGACAGCGGCGGATGTGGTGATTCACGGACTGGACTGAGATTTCCTTCTCGTCGGCGGGGAACAGAGGGGGTTGATAACCTATAGAGATATGAAAGGGTGACAGGCCGGTAGCAGCAGATTTCTGAGAATTATGGGCGTATTCCACCCAAGACAGGTACTGACTCCAGTCAGTCAGGTTCGTGGACGTAAGGCAATGGAGAGTGGCCTCCAAATCCTGGTTCATCCTCTCCGTTTGACTGTTCGTCTGTTGATGGTAACCGGAAGTAAGAGACACCTTAGAGTCAATGGCTGAACAGAAAGCCTTCCAAACCTGGGGGATAAACTGGGGACCTCTATCAGATAATATTTCGTGTGGGATTCCATGTAGACGGAAGACATGTTTCACCAGAAGCTGAGCAATTTGAAAAGCTGTAGGCAGTTTCCTAAGGGGAACCAAATGACAGGCCTTGGAAAAGCGATTAATAATAGTTAGGATGGTTGACATACCCTTGGAAACGGGAAGACCAGTGACGAAATCCACTGCAATGTGGGACCATGGACGAGACGGAACAGGCAGAGGTTGAAGCAGGCCCGAAGGTGGTTGGTGGACCGGTTTATTCCTGGCACAGATGGGACAGGCCAACACGTAGTCAATCACGTCCCTGTGAGGGAACGGCCACCAAAAACGTCGGGTGATGAGAGCAATTGTTCGGCTGATACCTGGATGGGCAGAAAACTTAGATGCATGCATCCACTGGATGAGTCGGGATCTGACAGAAGTTGGGACATACGTTTTATTAGGAGGTCCATTTCCAGGGTCGGGTTCTGAAATAAAAGCCAGGTTAATCAAATCTGTAATTTCCCAAGAGACGGCTCCTACCGTACAGGTGGTTGGGAGAACAGGCTCAGGTACCTCAGGTTTGTCAGAAGAATGCAGGCGAGAAAGTGAGTCGGGCTTGACGTTCTTGGAACCGGGTCTGTAGGATATTATTAGGTTAAACCTCGAGAAAAACAGGGACCAACGAGAATGGGATCTCTTGGCAGACTGGATGTATGACAGGTTTTTATGATCTGTCCAAACCAGGACAGGGTGTTCAGCGCCCTCAAGCCAATGTCTCCACTCCTCCAGCGCTAGTTTAATGGCTAGTAACTCTCTGTCACCAACATCCTAATTCTGCTCTGCTGGAGAAAGTCTGCGTGAGAAAAAGGCACAAGGATGAGTTTTTTGATCTGAGTCAGATTGTTGAGACAAGACAGCTCCTACGCCAGAGTCAGATGCATCCACCTCTAGTATAAATTGCTTAGAGGGGTCAGGTTGAATCAAAATGGGAGCACTGGAAAAAAGGGCCTTGAGTCTGTTGAAAGCCACATCGGCTTCAGCGGACCAGTGGAATGTTTTCTTTACTGAAGTCAGGGCTGTGAGAGGCTGAGCTGTTTGACTGTAGTTTCTGATGAATCGACAGTAGAAATTTGCAAACCCCAGGAATCGTTGAAGCTGTTTGCAGTTCTCGGGGGTGGGCCACTCCAAAACTGTTCTTATTTTGTCTTCAGATGGCTTCACCTGCCCGCCCTCGAGCACAAACCCTAGAACAGTGACAGAAGGTTGGTGAAACTCACATTTCTCAGCTTTTACAAAATGTTTATTTTCAAGCAGTCTCTGGAGAACTAGACGGACATGTTTCTTATGCTCAGACTGGTTCTTGGAATAGATCAGGATGTCATCAATGTATACAAAAACAAAAACTCGGAGAACGTCGTTCGAGAGGGGACGAAGTCGGTCGGATGATACCAGCAGCCAGTGACTCGTTTATGTGTTTCTCCATCGTCTCTCTCTCAGGTTTGGAGATATTAAACAGTCTACTGCTAGGAAGGGGAGCTCCTGGTAACAGATCAATGGCGCAGTCATATGGTCTGTGAGGTGGAAGAGACATCGCACTGACCATGCTGAAGACTAGAGCCAAATCGTGATATTCAGATGGAACGGACGAAAGGTCAGGAGGGTCCATCTCCCCCCCACCTCTAGGAGACTGAATAGCAGGAGCTGCAGAACGGAGGCAGGAGACATGACAAGAAGCAGACCAAGACTCAATGTGGCGTTCAGCCCAGCTGATGTGGGGGTTGTGAAGCTCCAGCCACTCGTATCCCAGTACTAAGGATGAACATGCTGAAGGAAAAACGAAAAAGGTTAGAGTCTCTCTGTGGTTACCAGAAATCAGGAGCTCTAACGGCCGGGTTTGATGTGTGACTTGCTGCAGCTTCTTTCCATCAATGGCAGAGACTCTGAGGGGCTTCTTCAGAGGGACAGTCTCAATCTTGAGCTGTTGAACCAGGTTAGCATCAATTAGATTTCTTTCACATCCAGAATCTATGAAGGCTGACAAAGTAAGAGTTTGATCAGAGGAGAACAGAGTTGCAGGTAACAGGAGGTGAGGAGATTTTCTAGATTGTAGATGGTCCCTCAGACTCCTCACATCCCCTGACGGACCCCGGCTTTTGACTTAGCTTGGCACGAGGAAATGAAATGGCCAGGCTCACCACAGTAAAGGCACAATTTCCCTAGGAACTTTCGCTGCCTCTCTTCATTGGAAAGCCTAGTATGGCCAATCTGCATGGGTTTAACCTCGGGTCTTTCTGTGGGCAAGGAGACAAGGTGAATAGCCTGAACAGGGGCGAATACAGACTGATTCTTAGTTCTTAGTCTGGTACTGGGCTCTGGGGATTCAGGAGACCCAGGACGCCCTCTGCTGGAGAAAGGTGGAAGAACTCCAGATCCCAACAAGAAGAGATGATGACCTGTGGTTCAAGCTAAGATTCATTTAGGGGTCAAGTGTGCAAAACCTAAAACAGAAGAAATTCAAAGTTTATACCAAAACAGACATAGCATCAATCAAACATAATGGAAAATAAGACAAGTAGAGAAGTTGGTGCTTGTTTAAAATCCACATAGCATAGCGCTCTAGTTGCAGCTCTGAACATGCTATGAAATAATCCTGTAACATTTGCTGCTGTGATGCTAATATACAGGTGCTGGTCATAAAATTAGAATATCATGAAAAAGTAGATTGATTTCAGTAATTCCATTTAAAAAGTGAAACTTGTATATTATATTCATACATTACATACAAACTCATATATTTCAGATGTTTATTTTGTTTAATTTTGATGATTACAAATGACAACAAATGAAAATCTCAAATTCATCATATCAGAAAATTAGAATATTACTGAAGACCAATAAAAACAAAGGATTTATAGAAATGTTGGCCAACTGAAAAGTATGAACATGAAAAGTATGAGCATGTACAGCACTCAGTATTTAGTTGGGCCTCCTTTGGCCTGTATTACTGCAGCAATGCGGCGTGGCATGGAGTCGATCAGTCTGTGGCACTGCTCAGGTGTTATGATAGCCCAGGTTGCTCTAATAGTGGCTTTTAGCTCTTCTGAATTGTTGGGTCTGGTGTATTGCATCTTCTTCTTCACAATACCCCATAGATTTTCTATGGGGTTAAGGTCAGGAGAGTTTGCTGGCCAATTAAGAACAGGGATACCATGGTCCTTCAACCAGGTACTGGTAGCTTTGGCACTGTGTGCAGGTGCCAAGTCCTGTTGGAAAATGAAATCTGCATCTCCAAAAAGTTGGTCAGCTGCAGGAAGCATGAAGTGCTCTAAAACTTCCTGGTATGTGGCTGCGTTGACCCTGGACCTCAGAAAACACAATGGACCAACACCAGCAGATGACATGGCACCCCAAACCATCACTGACTGTGGAAACTTTACACTGGACTTCAAGCAACGTGGATGAAGTGCCTCTCTTCTTTTCCTCCAGACTCTGGGACCTTGATTTCCAAAGGAAATGCAAAATTTACTTTTATCAGAGAACATGACTTTGGACCACTCACCAGCAGTCCAGTCCTGTTTCTCTTTAGCCCAGGCAAGACGCTTCTGACGCTGTCTGTGGTTCAAGAGTGGCTTGACACAAGGAATGCGACAGCAGAAACCCATGTCTTTCATACGTCTGTGTGTGGTGGTTCTTGAAGCACTCACTCCAGCTGCAGTCCACTCTTTGTGAATCTCCCCCACATTTTTGAATGGGTTTTGTTTCACAATCCTCTCCAGGGTGCGGTTATCTCTCTTGCTTGTACACTTTTTTCGACCACATCTTTTCCTTCCCTTCGCCTCTCTATTAATGTGCTTGGACACTGAGCTCTGTGAACAGCCAGCCTCTTTAGCGATGACCTTTTGTGTCTTGCCCTCCTTGTGCAAGGTGTCGATGGTCGTCTTCCCCATGATTGTGTAGCCTATAGAACTAGACTGAAAGACCATTTAAAGGCTTTTGCAGGTGGTTTGAGTTAATTAGCTGATTAGAGTGTGGCACCAGGGGCCATCAATTTTGAACCTTTTCACAATATTCTAATTTTCTGATATGATGAATTTGAGATTTTCATTTGTTGTCATTTGTAATCATCAAAATTAAACAAAATAAACATCTGAAATATATGAGTTTGTATGTAATGTATGAATATAATATACAAGTTTCACTTTTTAAATGGAATTACTGAAATCAATCTACTTTTTCATGATATTCTAATTTTATGACCAGCACCTGTATTTTAACACCATGTCCAACTGATGACTGACATTATAATCTAATCTTAAATCCAGCAAGGCCTAACAACATAACCTAAAATGCACAGTAGATATTTAATTTTCTATGTGATTTTGGCATAATATGGGATTAATAAATATAAAACCACATAGTGAGTCTAAGCTGAATGCAGCAGGATAATGGCAATAAAATGTAACCTGAATGTTATGGTTCAGTGAAGCCGAAGGACAATAAGCAACAATTAGAATAAACTTAATGATTACAATATTTATTGTTTCACGGTTAAGAGGGTTTCCCTTTAACTTATCCATTCGTTGTCAATCCGATCCTGTTCAGTCCGAATTTAAACACCACTTCAGGCAGACAAACCCGCATTAACCATTTCAATGCTCACTGCAAACTAAAATGCACTCGATTCACTGCAAAATAATCATATGCATCCAAACTCATGATCACACCATCACTGATCAGGTCTCAGATACCTAAGATTTACAGGGATGTAAATATTCAGGAAGTGACAAGGACAACAGGACAGAACAAACAAAATAAATGGAAGGTTGTTAGCCCGCCCTCACAAGGACTAAGAGGAGACAAACAATCCAAACTGGACAGAGTAACAAAAAAGAAAACCTAACTCTAAAAGGAGAGCAGGAAGCAGTGATAAAACTGTAAAAACAAAAAGATAAAAATGACTAAATGCTTATTGAATCACTTTAATCATGTCAATCTAAAACACATTAAAAACACTGCATACCTGCGCCGCATAAACCAGCACTCTAAAGTCAAACTTGATCAAGTAGATCCAGTGCAGCCCTACCAAATAAAAGCAATATAAAAACAAAAACATACAATTAAATCTGATTAAAAAAGACATGTATTAGCCCACCTGCAGCGTCAAACAACCACACACCCAGGAAATTAACATCAATAATGCTGCCCTGTATAAAAACACCACATCAGCACAGACACATTTAAGGCGGGCAGACACAGCTGTGCTGTGAATGGACCAGAGCGGGAAATAATCTAGATAACCAGAGTGAGGGAAGCAGTGAAACATCGAGGAGTGAAAGTATGAGTCCAAAAAGAGGAAACGCTTCAGATGTAGGAAAGAGGGGAAGACTGGGGAAAAACTGGGCTGAGTCTGAAGAAGAATGGAGGAAAAAAGGGAGTTCAAAGTAATTGTTGGAGTTAACGAGGAAAAGGTGTTGCAAACGATCAGTCCAGTGAAACTATCCACCATCCTGAAGAATCCAGTGGGGGACATCACTAAAGCAAAAGTTTGAAGAGGTGGAAACTTAATGATAAGTTGTAATACAGAAGAGCAAAAAGACAGAGAATATAGGATGGAAGAAATTGGAAAGTATAAAGTGACAAGCGTGAGTCTGGTACAAGAAGGAAGCAAATGGAGGAAGGGAGTGATCTGGGGGATCCCCATTGAGGTCTCAAATGAGGAAATAAAATCAAATCTCAGAGGAGGAAGAATTAAAGAGGTAAGAAGGCTTCAGACCTTTAAACATGGAGAGAAATTGACAGTGAAAGTGTTTTGATAGAGTTTGATGAAGAAAGACTTCCAGAGAGAGTCTATTTGGGATATTTGACCTACAATGTAAGAGAGAATGTCCCACCACCAATGAGATGCTTTAAATGTCAAAGATTTGGCCATACAGCGCAGACATGTAAAGGAAAGAGAAGCTGTGCACGATGAGGAGAGGACCATGGATATGAACAGTGCAATAAGAGCAGGCAACCAACATGTTGTAATGGCGGAGGCAGCCACAGGGTGGCGTACGGGGGCTGTGAAGTGATGAAGAGGGTGGTGCAGGTTCAACAAGTCAGAATATGCAACAAACTATCCTCTGCAGAGGCTGTTAAAATGGTAAAACAAAGAACAGATGTAGTGGTGGAAAACAGGGGGAATACCCATTTAAACCAAACAAAAGAAAATAAAGTATATGTTGATTTAAAAAGTTAGTGACATTCATCGCAGGAGTTATAAATGTAACAATGGAAATTAATTTAAAAACAGAAAGAATTGAAGTAACTGTGAACGCAGCAGTAAATCATCTTAACATTAGTGAAAGAACCTCAGAGCTCAGGCCAGTCAGGAGGCAGCATGGATAGGATAGTTACACTGTGGTCTGGCTTCTACTATGGAATGCTACAAGTTTAATATCAAATGGACAGGAATTAAAGCGCTTTATTGATCAATTAGAAGAAGCTCCACAGATTATATGTGTACAAGAAACTTGGTTACTTGGTTAAAACCCCAATTAGAATTTAAAATCTTAAATTATTCTGCATTTAGGTTTGATGGTAGTGAAGGTAATGGTGGGGATGAGCCATTTTTATTAGGGAAGGGCTGCAGTTTAGAGTGGTTAAGAGAGGAAAAGACAATGAATTTATGGTTGTAGAGATTTAGATAAATGCAGTTCCATTTATTATAATAAATGAATACAATCCATGTGAAAGATTAGTTAGATAAATTAAAAGAAATTCAGGGAAAAATAGAAATAAAGTTATTTGGTGTGCAGATTTTAATGCCCATAGCGATTTATGGGGAGAGCAGGGAACTGATTCAAATAGAGATATAATAGGAAAGCTGTTGGAAGATAATCAATTAGTGTCTATTGTTGTGATTTTATGTTTTAAACATATTCTGAATGTTTTTATATTTCTTATGCATGCATGCCTTGAAATTGAGAGTTTGGGAAGACAGATCACTACCAAAATATGTTTCAATGTTCCCTTTTCATTCATATTTCAATCAGTTTTCTCCTCTGTGTGAGAGGGGCGGTCTTTCTCAGCAGGCAGGTCATTCTCAGCATAACACCAGGCAGGAGCTCAGACTGAGTGGCAGCAGCAGCTACCAAGCAGTGAAGCTGCCAGAGGAAAAGAAGCCACTGCTGCAGCAACGCTGTATTGTAAATTATAACAATGTTATTGTCATGTTTCCAAGCCTTCTGACTCACATGCAGAAAACACTGAATAGGAAGGTTTGTGGTTTTAATAAATTCTATTTAGTTCAAGCTGGGATTACCCGGAGATCTCTTCAACGCTTCAGGGAACTAGAGATGAAAGCACAGCAGTCAGCTGATTTCCTGTGAAACAGGAAGTGAACTACCTTGGGTCCACTCCTTCAGATCAGCCTCCATCTAGAGACGGAGAGGATGAGCTAATCCTAGAGGGAAGTGTTCCTCTGGGTCTCCTGGGGTTCTGGAGCCTTTATTAGATGTTCTCTGGTTCTAACAGCTCAGTCTGCTGCAGACTCTGACCTGACTGGAACATCCAACTGGTTCCAACCATCCAGCTGCTGGTTGGAGGTGAAGCTGAAGAACCTGGAGGTTGTCCTCCATCATTGTTTCATCCACTTGGAGCAATGGACCAGAACCACTGGCCCACCGCATGATGCTGCCACCACCACTCATCCTAGAAGGCAGCAGAGATGAAAGATGAAGCAGCAGATCTTTGGGGAAAGTCTCCAGATGTTGTCAGAAGGTGTTTCAGAAGGTGGCACCAGGGGCCATCAATTTTGAACCTTTTCACAATATTCTAATTTTCTGATATGATGAATTTGAGATTTTCATTTGTTGTCATTTGTAATCATCAAAATTAAACAAAATAAACATCTGAAATATATGAGTTTGTATGTAATGTATGAATATAATATACAAGTTTCACTTTTTAAATGGAATTACTGAAATCAATCTACTTTTTCATGATATTCTAATTTTATGACCAGCACCTGTATTTTAACACCATGTCCAACTGATGACTGACATTATAATCTAATCTTAAATCCAGCAAGGCCTAACAACATAACCTAAAATGCACAGTAGATATTTAATTTTCTATGTGATTTTGGCATAATATGGGATTAATAAATATAAAACCACATAGTGAGTCTAAGCTGAATGCAGCAGGATAATGGCAATAAAATGTAACCTGAATGTTATGGTTCAGTGAAGCCGAAGGACAATAAGCAACAATTAGAATAAACTTAATGATTACAATATTTATTGTTTCACGGTTAAGAGGGTTTCCCTTTAACTTATCCATTCGTTGTCAATCCGATCCTGTTCAGTCCGAATTTAAACACCACTTCAGGCAGACAAACCCGCATTAACCATTTCAATGCTCACTGCAAACTAAAATGCACTCGATTCACTGCAAAATAATCATATGCATCCAAACTCATGATCACACCATCACTGATCAGGTCTCAGATACCTAAGATTTACAGGGATGTAAATATTCAGGAAGTGACAAGGACAACAGGACAGAACAAACAAAATAAATGGAAGGTTGTTAGCCCGCCCTCACAAGGACTAAGAGGAGACAAACAATCCAAACTGGACAGAGTAACAAAAAAGAAAACCTAACTCTAAAAGGAGAGCAGGAAGCAGTGATAAAACTGTAAAAACAAAAAGATAAAAATGACTAAATGCTTATTGAATCACTTTAATCATGTCAATCTAAAACACATTAAAAACACTGCATACCTGCGCCGCATAAACCAGCACTCTAAAGTCAAACTTGATCAAGTAGATCCAGTGCAGCCCTACCAAATAAAAGCAATATAAAAACAAAAACATACAATTAAATCTGATTAAAAAAGACATGTATTAGCCCACCTGCAGCGTCAAACAACCACACACCCAGGAAATTAACATCAATAATGCTGCCCTGTATAAAAACACCACATCAGCACAGACACATTTAAGGCGGGCAGACACAGCTGTGCTGTGAATGGACCAGAGCGGGAAATAATCTAGATAACCAGAGTGAGGGAAGCAGTGAAACATCGAGGAGTGAAAGTATGAGTCCAAAAAGAGGAAACGCTTCAGATGTAGGAAAGAGGGGAAGACTGGGGAAAAACTGGGCTGAGTCTGAAGAAGAATGGAGGAAAAAAGGGAGTTCAAAGTAATTGTTGGAGTTAACGAGGAAAAGGTGTTGCAAACGATCAGTCCAGTGAAACTATCCACCATCCTGAAGAATCCAGTGGGGGACATCACTAAAGCAAAAGTTTGAAGAGGTGGAAACTTAATGATAAGTTGTAATACAGAAGAGCAAAAAGACAGAGAATATAGGATGGAAGAAATTGGAAAGTATAAAGTGACAAGCGTGAGTCTGGTACAAGAAGGAAGCAAATGGAGGAAGGGAGTGATCTGGGGGATCCCCATTGAGGTCTCAAATGAGGAAATAAAATCAAATCTCAGAGGAGGAAGAATTAAAGAGGTAAGAAGGCTTCAGACCTTTAAACATGGAGAGAAATTGACAGTGAAAGTGTTTTGATAGAGTTTGATGAAGAAAGACTTCCAGAGAGAGTCTATTTGGGATATTTGACCTACAATGTAAGAGAGAATGTCCCACCACCAATGAGATGCTTTAAATGTCAAAGATTTGGCCATACAGCGCAGACATGTAAAGGAAAGAGAAGCTGTGCACGATGAGGAGAGGACCATGGATATGAACAGTGCAATAAGAGCAGGCAACCAACATGTTGTAATGGCGGAGGCAGCCACAGGGTGGCGTACGGGGGCTGTGAAGTGATGAAGAGGGTGGTGCAGGTTCAACAAGTCAGAATATGCAACAAACTATCCTCTGCAGAGGCTGTTAAAATGGTAAAACAAAGAACAGATGTAGTGGTGGAAAACAGGGGGAATACCCATTTAAACCAAACAAAAGAAAATAAAGTATATGTTGATTTAAAAAGTTAGTGACATTCATCGCAGGAGTTATAAATGTAACAATGGAAATTAATTTAAAAACAGAAAGAATTGAAGTAACTGTGAACGCAGCAGTAAATCATCTTAACATTAGTGAAAGAACCTCAGAGCTCAGGCCAGTCAGGAGGCAGCATGGATAGGATAGTTACACTGTGGTCTGGCTTCTACTATGGAATGCTACAAGTTTAATATCAAATGGACAGGAATTAAAGCGCTTTATTGATCAATTAGAAGAAGCTCCACAGATTATATGTGTACAAGAAACTTGGTTACTTGGTTAAAACCCCAATTAGAATTTAAAATCTTAAATTATTCTGCATTTAGGTTTGATGGTAGTGAAGGTAATGGTGGGGATGAGCCATTTTTATTAGGGAAGGGCTGCAGTTTAGAGTGGTTAAGAGAGGAAAAGACAATGAATTTATGGTTGTAGAGATTTAGATAAATGCAGTTCCATTTATTATAATAAATGAATACAATCCATGTGAAAGATTAGTTAGATAAATTAAAAGAAATTCAGGGAAAAATAGAAATAAAGTTATTTGGTGTGCAGATTTTAATGCCCATAGCGATTTATGGGGAGAGCAGGGAACTGATTCAAATAGAGATATAATAGGAAAGCTGTTGGAAGATAATCAATTAGTGTCTATTGTTGTGATTTTATGTTTTAAACATATTCTGAATGTTTTTATATTTCTTATGCATGCATGCCTTGAAATTGAGAGTTTGGGAAGACAGATCACTACCAAAATATGTTTCAATGTTCCCTTTTCATTCATATTTCAATCAGTTTTCTCCTCTGTGTGAGAGGGGCGGTCTTTCTCAGCAGGCAGGTCATTCTCAGCATAACACCAGGCAGGAGCTCAGACTGAGTGGCAGCAGCAGCTACCAAGCAGTGAAGCTGCCAGAGGAAAAGAAGCCACTGCTGCAGCAACGCTGTATTGTAAATTATAACAATGTTATTGTCATGTTTCCAAGCCTTCTGACTCACATGCAGAAAACACTGAATAGGAAGGTTTGTGGTTTTAATAAATTCTATTTAGTTCAAGCTGGGATTACCCGGAGATCTCTTCAACGCTTCAGGGAACTAGAGATGAAAGCACAGCAGTCAGCTGATTTCCTGTGAAACAGGAAGTGAACTACCTTGGGTCCACTCCTTCAGATCAGCCTCCATCTAGAGACGGAGAGGATGAGCTAATCCTAGAGGGAAGTGTTCCTCTGGGTCTCCTGGGGTTCTGGAGCCTTTATTAGATGTTCTCTGGTTCTAACAGCTCAGTCTGCTGCAGACTCTGACCTGACTGGAACATCCAACTGGTTCCAACCATCCAGCTGCTGGTTGGAGGTGAAGCTGAAGAACCTGGAGGTTGTCCTCCATCATTGTTTCATCCACTTGGAGCAATGGACCAGAACCACTGGCCCACCGCATGATGCTGCCACCACCACTCATCCTAGAAGGCAGCAGAGATGAAAGATGAAGCAGCAGATCTTTGGGGAAAGTCTCCAGATGTTGTCAGAAGGTGTTTCTGGTTGATGTTCCATCAGAATTGTTGAAGTGAACGCATCTGACTGCAGAGGAGAACAGAACCATCTGGAAGTTCCTGCAGATGTTCAACAAACACCTGGCTGCAGAGGAGAAACTCTCAGAGATTAGAGATGATTCCCAGGAGAGAAGAAGAAGACATCCAGGTAGATATTTTCCTGAATGGATCCAGATGTTCCTCACATGCTTCATGTTTTTATTCAAGATTTTTCTTTTTATCGGCTTAATAAAAACCTTTTAATTAAAATATTAAAGCAGAAATTTAATTTGCTGGTAACACAAATAAATCAGAGCTCAGATTCAATTCAATTCAATTCAATTCAGTTTATTTATATAGCGCCAAATTCACAACACATGTCATCTCAAGGCACTTTACAGTTCAACCAGATCATACAGTCAAATTGATACAAAGTTTTCTATCTAAGGAAAACCAGTTGATTGCATTGACTCATTGACTCAAATACAATCCCTCACACTAAGCATGCTTGTAGCGACAGTGGAGAGGAAAAACTCCCTTTTAACAGGAAGAAACCTCCAGCAGAACCAGGCTCAGTGTGAGCGGCCATCTGCTGAGGCCGACTGGGGTTCAAGGAGACAGAAGCAGAGATACAAAAAGCAGCTGTAAAAGGCGGCCCCGTCCAGGAAACACACAGCCAGGCAGACGAGCTCCAAGGCAGCTCCCATGCCAGAGGATGAAGAGAGCACATCCACCCAGCCAGGGCCAGAGAAACAGGACCACACTGGAAGACAGGCCGATCTCCAACATCTACAAACAAGGGTGTTGATGGAAGCAGCACAGCTGATGTTTCTTTCCTGGATGACGTCACAGCCAAACAGGAATAGACGAGGCAAAGCTACTCTGAGGAAAAGCAGAGAGAGCAGAAGGTTAGAGATTGAACAAACAGATTCTGCAGAATAGGAGAACAGAGAGAGAATGAAGCAGAATGATGAAAAAGGGGTCCCTATGTCCTCCAAAAGTCTAAGCCTATAGCAGCATAACTATAGAGAGAGAGCTCAGGATAACCTGAGCCACCCTAACTAGAAGCTTTATCAAAAAGGAAAGTTTTAAGCCTAGCCTTAAAAGTAGACAGGGTGTCTGCCTCACGGACTAAAACTGGTAGTTGGTTCCACAGGAGAGGAGCCTGATAACTAAAAGATCTGCCTCCCATTCTACTTTTAGAAATTCTAGGAACCACTAGTAAACCTGCAGATTGAGAGCGAAGTGCTCTGTTAGGAACATAAGGAACAATCAGATCTCTGATATAAGATGGAGCTTGGCCATTTAAGGCTTTATATGTGAGAAGGAGGATTTTAAATTCAACTCTTGATTTAACAGGAAGCCAATGAAGAGAAGCCAGGATAGGAGAGATATGATCTCTCTTTTTAATTTTCATCAGAACTCTGGCTGCAGCATTTTGGATCAGCTGAAGGCTTTTAACTACAGTTTGTGGACTTCCTGATAGTAAAGAATTACAATAGTCCAGCCTTGAAGTAACAAATGCATGGACTAGTTTCTCAGCATCACCCCTGGACAGGAGATTTCTAATTTTTGCAATGTTCCTCAGATGAAAGAAGGAAATTCTAGAAACCTCTTTGATCTGGGATTTAAATGACAGGTCCTGATCAAAAATAACACCAAGATTTTTTACTTTATTATCTGAAATCAGTTTAATCCCATCCAAATGAAGTGACTGGCTAATCAGCTTCTTTTTCAGAGACTCTGGTCCAAAGACTATAACTTCTGTTTTGTCTGCATTCAGAAGCAGAAAGTTAAGAGTCATCCAGGTTTTTCTGTCTTCAGACATGCCTGTAATCTATGTAATGGGTTAGCTTCATCTGGATTTATAGACAGATATAGCTGGGTATCATCAGCATAACAGTGGAAATTAATCCCATGCTGTCTAATAACTCTACCGATTGGGAGCATGTATAAAGTAAAGAGAATTGGTCCTAGTACTGATCCCTGTGGTACTCCACAGGTAACCTTTGAGTGTGTTGAAGATCTATCATTAACATAAACAAACTGAATTCGATCAGATAGATAGGATTTAAACCAGTCTAGTGCTGTTCCTTTAATTCCAACAAAATATTCAAGTCTTTCTAAAAGAATATTATGGTCAACTGTATCAAATGCAGCACTAAGATCCAACAGGACGAGCACAGATACAAGTCCATTATCTGAGGCCATGAGAATATCATTAGTGACTTTCACCAGAGCTGTTTCAGTGCTATGATGAGCTCTAAAGCCAGACTGAAACTCTTCAAAAAGTTCATTATGGTGTAAGTGGTCGAAAACTTGTTTGGCAACTACTTTCTCAAGAATTTTGGATAAGAAAGGAAGATTGGATATAGGTCTATAATTAACCAAGTCATCTGGGTCAAGAGACGGTTTCTTAAGCAGAGGTTTAATTACAGCAACCTTAAAAGCTTTAGGTACATATCCCTGTAACAGAGATAGATTAATCACATCTAAAATGGAGGAGGAGATCAAAGGGAATACCTCCTTAAATAACCTGGTTGGAACTGGATCTAACATACAAGTTGAAGGCTTAGATGAAGACAATAATTTTGCTAATTCAGAAAGTTCAACTGGATCAAAGCAGTCTAAACCCGGTTCAGATTCCATGACTACCTCAGGTACAATCGCGGATAGAGGAGTGCTTATGATCTTATTTTTAATAAGATCAATCTTATTTATAAAGAATCCCATAAAATCATTGCTGTTAAGAGCAGGTGGAATGGACGGTTCAACAGAGCTATGGCTCTGGGTGAGTTTGGCAACTGTATTAAAAAGAAATCTAGGATTATTCTTATTCTCCTCTATTAATGAGGAGAAGTATGCTGCTCTTGCTTTACAAAGGGTCCTCTTATACAGCAGTAAACCATTTTTCCAGACTAGGAAGGACTCCTGCAGGCCTGTGGAGCAATATTTTCTCTCCAGTTTCCTAGCATTTTGCTTCAAAGTACGCAGCTCTGCATTAAACCAAGGAGCAAGCTTTCTATTTTTAACGGTTTTCATTTTCAAAGGAGCTGCGTTGTCTAAGGCAGTACGCAGAGAACTAGCAACCCCATCAACAAAATCATCAACCTGTGAAGGGGAATAAGCTATACTTTTGCACTCTGCAGCACTGCTCAGCGACACAGAGGAGAGAGAAAGTGAAGCCGATTCTTTAAAATTTATAACTGCACTATCTGATAAAGATCTACTAAAATTGAACCTTCTTTTGGGGGAGGAGAACTCTGTTAAAGTAATCCTGAAGGTTATTAGAAAGTGGTCAGAGAGGACAGGGTTGTGAGGAAATACTGTTATTTCTTCACATTCTATGCCGTATGTCAGCACAAGATCCAAAGTATGAAGATGAGAATGTGTGGGACTATTCACATTTTGAACAAAGCCAATAGTGTCTAAGATAGCATTAAAGGCTGCTCTTAAGCTATCGCCTTCAATGTCAGCATGGATGTTAAAATCTCCCACTATGATGACCCTGTCAGTATTTAATACCAAATCAGAAAGGAACTCTGAAAACTCATCTAAAAATTCAGAGTAAGGACCTGGCGGACGATACAAAGTTACAAGAAGAAGAGGTTTTCTTGCCTTGAAATTTGGATGAGGGAAATTAAGGGTTAAATGTTCAAAAGAGTTGTAGGTATTAACTGTTTTGGGAGTAATCAGTAAGTCAGACTGGAAGATTGTTGCTACTCCTCCTCCTCGCCCAGAACTTCTGGGTATGTGAAAATTTAAATAGCTTGAAGGAGTTGCCTCGTTTATGCTCACATAATCCTCTTGCTGCAGCCAGGTTTCTGTAAGGCAACACAAGTCAATGTGATTATCACAAATCAAGTCATTAACTAGCAGACTTTTAGAGGAAAGCAATCTTATGTTAAACAGACCGTGCTGTGAAGCTTTTCTAACAGCAGTTTGATTTTCTTTTCATCCTTCAGTCTCTAAATTGGACTTTTCTAAAAGAGAAAACCTTCTCCTCTGCAGGAAGCATTTCCTGTTAAATATCTGCAGCTTTTCCATCTTTTTCTGACTGCGTTCGGTTCAGATGATCTTCTAGTTCCTTCCTGCAGAGATCTGAACTTTCCAACATGATTCCTGTCTGATTCCAGCAGAACAACGACACAGATGATGGTTTAAAGAAGAACTGAACCTGATGCAGACAGGAGGGATGAATGGCTGCAGTTGGCTGGTTTGGACAGCAGGTGGCACTGCTGCTTTCAGAACAATTGTTGGTCAATGAAACAGTTAGGAGATGAATTAGATATTTGGAGATCTGCTCACCTGTCAGGAGGAAACAGCAGCTTTGTCTGGTTTGTGCTTCAGCTGGAGGAGCCATATGAGCAGAGAGAGGCTGAACACCTGAGCACACAGGAGGAGAGAAGGAGAGGTCTGCTCTATGAGGGAGGAGACAGGAGGAGAGAAGGGGAGCTCTGCTCTCTGAGGGAGGAGACAGGAGGAGAGAAGGACAGCTCTGCTCTCTGAGGGAGGAGACAGGAGGAGAGAAGGAGAGCTCTGCTCTCTGAGGGAGGAGACAGGAGGAGAGAAGGAGAGCTCTGCTCTCTGAGGGAGGAGACAGGAGGAGAGAAGGACAGCTCTGCTCTCTGAGGGAGGAGACAGGAGGAGAGAAGGAGAGCTCTGCTCTCTGAGGGAGGAGACAGGAGGAGAGAAGGAGAGCCTGTTCTCTGCTGAGGGAGGAGACAGGAGGAGAGAAGGAGAGCTCTGCTCTCTGAGGGAGGAGACAGGAGGAGAGAAGGAGAGCCTGCTCTCTGCTGAGGGAGGAGACAGGAGGAGAGAAGGAGAGCTCTGCTCTCTGAGGGAGGAGACAGGAGGAGAGAAGGACAGCTCTACTCTCTGAGGGAGGAGACAGGAGGAGAGAAGGAGAGCTCTGCTCTCTGCTGAGGGAGGAGACAGGAGGAGAGAAGGAGAGCTCTGCTCTCTGAGGGAGGAGACAGGAGGAGAGAAGGAGAGCCTGCTCTCTGCTGAGGGAGGAGACAGGAGGAGAGAAGGAGAGCTCTGCTCTCTGAGGGAGGAGACAGGAGGAGAGAAGGACAGCTCTGCTCTCTGAGGGAGGAGACAGGAGGAGAGAAGGAGAGCTCTGCTCTCTGCTGAGGGAGGAGACAGGAGGAGAGAAGGACAGCTCTACTCTCTGAGGGAGGAGACAGGAGGAGAGAAGGAGAGCTCTGCTCTCTGAGGGAGGAGACAGGAGGAGAGAAGGAGAGCTCTGCTCTCTGAGGGAGGAGACAGGAGGAGAGAAGGAGAGCTCTGCTCTCTGCTGAGGGAGGAGACAGGAGGAGAGAAGGACAGCTCTACTCTCTGAGGGAGGAGACAGGAGGAGAGAAGGAGAGCTCTGCTCTCTGAGGGAGGAGACAGGAGGAGAGAAGGACAGCTCTGCTCTCTGAGGGAGGAGACAGGAGGAGAGAAGGACAGCTCTGCTCTCTGAGGGAGGAGACAGGAGGAGAGAAGGACAGCTCTGCTCTCTGAGGGAGGAGACAGGAGGAGAGAAGGAGAGCTCTGCTCTCTGAGGGAGGAGCTGATTGGATCTGACCATTTAGCTTTCAACCATTCAGACAGTAGTTAGTTGTTGCTGGTCTATCAGATAGCTGCTGGCTAAATACTTGGTAGCTGTCTAAAAGGCTAAAAGAGGTTAGCATCATATAAATATCTGTCAGTGACAAATTATTATGCAGATTAAATCACATTTCTCTAATAATAATTCCCGTACCTAGACATGTGTTGATGCACTGTAGAGCGTGATGAAGTCTGCTGTGGTGTTAAATGTGTGGACTGGGTTGGGGGGGACAGTTGGTGCGGTCTGCTCTTGTATTGAACCAGTATAAAAATAGACACTTTATAATACATACAAAATCCTTAAAAACATGATCAACATAGAGCATAAAAATGTTTACAGGTAATTATAAACCTTTTTTTGCTTTAACATATAAATCAAGCTCCAGAAAAATATTTCACAGTTCTTTTTAATTATTTTTCTGTTGATCCAGAACTAATGACTGGACCAGAAGGAGTGGAGGAGGGTTTGGCCTCTCCTCTGACTGCAGACAGAAAGGAGAAGATAACAACCAGCTCAGCTCAGAGCACAGAAGAACCTCAGTCAGATGTTCTATTATTTTTGGCAGGTTTGATTTGAGGGGGCTCAGCCCCCCTTTGCCTCAGCACAGTGCAGGCCTTGGTATAAACACTTATGGATGATAACATTTTCAACATTTTCACAGATTATGGACCCAAATCTCAGCAGCCTGATATTTGCACCATGAAACTGTTGGGATCTGGAGCTGTACCACCTTCCTCCAGCAGAGTGCGCTGTGGGTCTCCTGGAGCTGGAGCCTTCCAGCACACCTGAGACGCTTCTACTAATCAGGAGACCTCCCCTTTATAATCAGCTGCCAGACCTTGCTTCGACGCCGCAGTGTTGACCTAAGTTTGGTTAGCAACCTGAGCCTAGAACCTGAAGAATCTTAGTTGTCTCTTGAGAAAGATCTGATTCTAACTCTCCTCTGTTTTGCCTCACAGGAAACCTGTCTCTAGCCTGAAGCTCTGGATGAGCTTAACCTGCGCTAGAGGGCCTAGCCTGAAGATTCCTAGGAGGATTCCCCTGCTGCTCTTAGTTAGAGCTGGAAACTCTGATCAAGGTCTGCCATTCATAGTCAGAAGCAAGACGCTGCAGCTGCTCTTGAACTCTGCTGAACAAACAGTCTCTGGACCCAACGGTTCCCTCTCTCCCAAGGAGAAGCCTGAACTCATTCAAGGTACAAACCTGAATTATCAAAGACTCATAACTCATCAGCCTGCATTCTAATCAAACTATCATCTCTGCAGACTTCAGTGAACCAGCCCGGACCAGTTCCTGACCCAGTACATTATCTTGTGTTTTGTGAAACATTAAATAAACTCTGTTAAACTTTTACCCAGCCTCCGTTGTGTTCTGCATGTGGGCTAAGAACCTTAAACCCATCATGACACTCTCCTGATTGGCTGAGGGGTAAAGGTCCTCCTCTCTTGATTGGCTGAAGGCTTAAGTTCCTCCTCTCTTGATTGGCTGAAGAGTAAAATTCCTCCTCTCTTGATTGGCTGAAGGTTAAATTTCCTCCTCTCCTCATTGGCTTAGGGTTA
This sequence comes from Cyprinodon diabolis, assembly GCA_030533445.1. Lineage (NCBI taxonomy): Eukaryota > Metazoa > Chordata > Actinopteri > Cyprinodontiformes > Cyprinodontidae > Cyprinodon > Cyprinodon diabolis. The sequence continues at coordinate 247,357 of CM060069.1, read as the reverse complement.
AAGTTCCTCCTCTCCTCATTGGCTGAGGGTTAAAGTTCCTCCTCTCCTCATTGGCTGAGGGTTAAAGTTCTTCCTCTCCTGATTGGCTGAGGGGTAAAGGTCCTCCTCTCTTGATTGGCTGAAGGCTTAAGTTCCTCCTCTCCTGATTGGCTGAGGGGTAAAGGTCCTCCTCTTGATTGGCTGAGGAGTAAAATTCCTCCTCTCTTGATTGGCTGAAGGTTAAAGCTACTCCTCTCCTCATTGGCTGAGGGTTAAAGCTACTCCTCTCCTCATTGGCTGAGGGTTAAATTTCCTCCTCTCCTCATTGGCTTAGGGTTAAAGTTCCTCCTCTCCTCATTGGCTGAGGGTTAAAGTTCCTCCTCTCCTCATTGGCTGAGGGTTAAAGTTCCTCCTCTCCTCATTGGCTGAAGGCTAAAGTTATTCCTCTCTTGATTGGCTGAAGGCTAAAGTTCCTCCTCTTCTGATTAGCTGAGGGGTAAAGGTCCTCCTCTCTTGATTGGCTGAAGGCTTAAGTTCCTCCTCTCCTGATTGGCTGAGGGGTAAAGGTCCTCCTCTCTTGATTGGCTGATGGTTAAAGTTCCTCCTCTCTTGATTGGCTGTGGAGTAAAATTCCTCCTCTCTTGATTGGCTGAAGGTTAAATTTCCTCTCCTCATTGGCTTAGGGTTAAAGTTCCTCCTCTCCTCATTGGCTGAGGGTTAAAGTTCCTCCTCTCCTCATTGGCTGAGGGTTAAAGTTCTTCCTCTCCTGATTGGCTGAGGGGTAAAGGTCCTCCTCTCTTGATTGGCTGAAGGCTTAAGTTCCTCCTCTCCTGATTGGCTGAGGGGTAAAGGTCCTCCTCTCTTGATTGGCTGAGGAGTAAAATTCCTCCTCTCTTGATTGGCTGAAGGATAAAGCTACTCCTCTCCTCATTGGCTGAGGGTTAAATTTCCTCCTCATTGGCTTAGGGTTAAAGTTCCTCCTCTCCTCATTGGCTGAGGGTTAAAGTTCCTCCTCTCCTCATTGGCTGAGGGTTAAAGTTCCTCCTCTCCTCATTGGCTGAAGGCTAAAGTTCTTCCTCTCTTGATTGGCTGAAGGCTAAAGTTCCTCCTCTTCTGATTAGCTGAAGGCTAAAGTTCCTCCTCTCTTGATTGGCTGAGGGGTAAAGTTCCTCCTCTCCTGATTGGCTGAGGGGTAAAGTTCCTCCTCTCCTCATTAGCTGAGGGTTAAGGTTCTTCCTCTCCTGATTGGCTGAGGGGTAAAGGTCCTCCTCTCTTGATTGGCTGAAGGCTTAAGTTCCTCCTCTCCTGATTGGCTGAGGAGTAAAATTCCTCCTCTCTTGATTGGCTGAAGGTTAAAGCTACTCCTCTCCTCATTGGCTGAGGGTTAAATTTCCTCCTCTCCTCATTGGCTTAGGGTTAAAAGTTCCTCCTCTCCTCATTGGCTGAGGGTTAAAGTTCCTCCTCTCCTCATTGGCTGAGGGTTAAAGTTCCTCCTCTCCTCATTGGCTGAAGGCTAAAGTTCTTCCTCTCTTGATTGGCTGAAGGCTAAAGTTCCTCCTCTTCTGATTAGCTGAAGGCTAAAGTTCCTCCACTCTTGATTGGCTGAGGGGTAAAGTTCCTCCTCTCCTGATTGGCTGAGGGGTAAAGGTCCTCCTCTTTGATTGGCTGAGGGTTAAAGTTCCTCCTCTCCTGATTGGCTGAAGGCTAAAGTTCCTCCTCTCCTGATTGGCTAAAGGCTAAAGTTCCTCCTCTCTTCATTGGCTGAGGGTTAAAGTTCCTCCTCTCCTCATTATTTGAGCGTTAAAGTTCCTCCTCTCCTCATTGGCTGAGGGTTAAAGTTACTCCTCTCTTCATTGGCTGAGGGTTAAAGTTCCTCCTCTCCTCATTGGCTGAGGGTTAAAGTTACTCCTCTCTTCATTGGCTGAGGGTTAAAGTTCCTCCTCTCTTGATTGGCTGAGGTGTAAAATTCCTCCTCTCTTGATTGGCTGAGGGGTAAAGTTCCTCCTCTCTTGATTGGCTGATGGTTAAAGTTCCTCCTCTCTTGATTGGCTGATGGTTAAAGTTCCTCCTCTCTTGATTGGCTGAGGGGTAAAGTTCCTCCTCTCTTGATTGGCTGATGGTTAAAGTTCCTCCTCTCTTGATTGGCTGATGGTTAAAGTTCCTCCTCTCTTGATTGGCTGAAGGGTAAAGTTCCTCCTCTCTTGATTGGCTGATGGTTAAAGTTCCTCCTCTCTTGATTGGCTGAGGGGTAAAGTTCCTCCTCTCTTGATTGGCTGAGGGGTAAAATTCCTCCTCTCTTGATTGGCTGAGGGTTAAAGTTCCTCCTCTCTTGATTGGCTGAAGATTAAAGTTCCTCCTCTCTTGATTGGCTGATGGTTAAAGTTCCTCCTCTCCTGATTGGCTGAGGGGTAAAGGTCCTCCTCTCTTGATTGGCTGAAGGCTTACGTTCCTCCTCTCCTGATTGGCTGAGGGGTAAAGGTCCTCCTCTCTTGATTCGCTGAGGGTTAAAGTTCCTCCTCTCTTGATTGGCTGAGGGTTAAAGTTCCTCCTCTCCTGATTGGCTGAAGGCTAAAGTTCCTCCTCTCTTCATTGGCGGAGGGTTAAAGTTCCTCCTCTCCTCATTGGCTGAGGGTTAAAGTTCCTCCTCTCCTCATTGGTTGAGGGTTAAAGTTCCTCCTCTCCTCATTGGCTTAGGGTTAAAGTTCCTCCTCTCCTCATTGGCTGAGGGTTAAAGTTCCTCCTCTCCTCATTGGCTGAAGGCTAAAGTTCTTCCTCTCTTGATTGGCTGAAGGCTAAAGTTCCTCCTCTTCTGATTAGCTGAAGGCTAAAATTCCTCCTCTCTTGATTGGCTGAGGGGTAAAGTTCCTCCTCTCTTGATTGGCTGATGGTTAAAGTTCCTCCTCTCTTGATTGGCTGATGGTTAATGTTCCTCCTCTCTTGATTGGCTGAGGGGTAAAGTTCCTCCTCTCATGATTGGCTGAAGATTAAAGTTCCTCCTCTCCTCATTGGCTGAGGGTTAAAGTTCCTCCTCTCCTCATTGTTTGAGGGTTAAAGTTCCTCCTCTCCTCATTGGCTGAGGGTTAAAGTTACTCCTCTCTTCATTGGCTGAGGGTTAAAGTTCCTCCTCTCCTCATTGGCTGAGGGTTAAAGTTACTCCTCTCTTCATTGGCTGAGGGTTAAAGTTCCTCCTCTCTTGATTGGCTGAGGGGTAAAGTTCCTCCTCTCTTGATTGGCTGATGGTTAAAGTTCCTCCTCTCTTGATTGGATGATGGTTAAAGTTCCTCCTCTCTTGATTGGCTGAGGGGTAAAGTTCCTCCTCTCTTGATTGGCTGATGGTTAAAGTTCCTCCTCTCTTGATTGGCTGATGGTTAAAGTTCCTCCTCTCTTGATTGGCTGAGGGGTAAAGTTCCTCCTCTCTTGATTGGCTGATGGTTAAAGTTCCTCCTCTCTTGATTGGTTGAGGGGTAAAGTTCCTCCTCTCTTGATTGGCTGAGGGGCAAAATTCCTCCTCTCTTGATTGGCTGAGGGTTAAAGTTCCTCCTCTCTTGATTGGCTGAAGATTAAAGTTCCTCCTCTCTTGATTGGCTGATGGTTAAAGTTCCTCCTCTCTTGATTGGCTGAGGGGTAAATTTCCTCCTCTCTTGATTGGCTGAAGATTAAAGTTCCTCCTCTCCTCATTGGCTGAGGGTTAAAGTTCCTCCTCTCCTCATTGTTTGAGGGTTAAAGTTCCTCCTCTCCTCATTGGCTGAGGGTTAAAGTTACTCCTCTCTTCATTGGCTGAGGGTTAAAGTTCCTCCTCTACTCATTGGCTGAGGGTTAAAGTTACTCCTCTCTTCATTGGCTGAGGGTTAAAGTTCCTCCTCTCTTGATTGGCTGAGGGGTAAAGTTCCTCCTCTCTTGATTGGCTGATGGTTAAAGTTCCTCCTCTCTTGATTGGCTGATGGTTAAAGTTCCTCCTCTCTTGATTGGCTGAGGGGTAAAGTTCCTCCTCTCTTGATTGGCTGATGGTTAAAGTTCCTCCTCTCTTGATTGGCTGATGGTTAAAGTTCCTCCTCTCTTGATTGGCTGAGGGGTAAAGTTCCTCCTCTCTTGATTGGCTGATGGTTAAAGTTCCTCCTCTCTTGATTGGTTGAGGGGTAAAGTTCCTCCTCTCTTGATTGGCTGAGGGGCAAAATTCCTCCTCTCTTGATTGGCTGAGGGTTAAAGTTCCTCCTCTCTTGATTGGCTGAAGATTAAAGTTCCTCCTCTCTTGATTGGCTGATGGTTAAAGTTCCTCCTCTCTTGATTGGCTGAGGGGTAAATTTCCTCCTCTCTTGATTGGCTGAAGATTAAAGTTACTCCTCTCCTCATTGGCTGAGGATTAAAGTTCCTCCTATTCTCATTGGCTGAGGGTTAAAGTTACTCCTCTCTTCATTTGCTGAGGGTTAAAGTTCCTCCTCTCCTCATTGGCTGAGGGTTAAAGTTACTCCTCTCTTCATTGGCTGAGGGTTAAAGTTCCTCCTCTCTTGATTGGCTGAGGGTTAAAGTTCCTCCTCTCTTGATTGGCTGAGGGGTAAAATTCCTCCTCTCTTGATTGGCTGAGGGGTAAAGTTCCTCCTCTCTTGATTGGCTGATGGTTAAAGTTCCTCCTCTCTTGATTGGCTGATGGTTAATGTTCCTCCTCTCTTGATTGGCTGAGGGGTAAAGTTCCTCCTCTCTTGATTGGCTGAAGATTAAAGTTCCTCCTCTCCTCATTGGCTGAGGGTTAAAGTTCCTCCTCTCCTCATTGGCTGAGGGTTAAATTTACTCCTCTCTTCATTGGCTGAGGGTTAAAGTTCCTCCTCTCCTCATTGGCTGAGGGGTAAAGTTCCTCCTCTCCTCATTAGCTGAGGGTTAAAGTTCCTCCTCTCCTTATTGGCTGAGGGGTAAAGGTCCTCCTCTCTTGATTGGCTGAAGGCTTAAGTTCCTCCTCTCCTGATTGGCTGAGGGGTAAAGGTCCTCCTCTCTTGATTCGCTGAGGGTTAAAGTTCCTCCTCTCTTGATTGGCTGAGGGTTAAAGTTCCTCCTCTCCTGATTGGCTGAAGGCTAAAGATCCTCCTCTCTTCATTGGCGGAGGGTTAAAGTTCCTCCTCTCCTCATTGGCTGAGGGTTAAAGTTCCTCCTCTCCTCATTGGTTGAGGGTTAAAGTTCCTCCTCTCTTGATTTGCTGAGGGGTAAAGTTCCTCCTCTCCTGATTGGCTGAAGGCTAAAGTTCCTCCTCTCTTGATTGGCTGATGGTTAAAGTTCCTCCTCTCCTCATTAGCTGAGGGGTAAAGTTCCTCCTCTCCTCATTAGCTGAGGGTTAAAGTTCCTCCTCTCCTGATTGGCTGAGGGGTAAAGGTCCTCCTCTCTTGATTGGCTGAAGGCTTCAGTTCCTCCTCTCCTGATTGGCTGAGGGGTAAAGGTCCTCCTCTCTTGATTCGCTGAGGGTTAAAGTTCCTCCTCTCTTGATTGGCTGAGGGTTAAAGTTCCTCCTCTCCTCATTGGTTGAGGGTTAAAGTTCCTCCTCTCTTGATTGGTTGAAGGCTAAAGTTCCTCCTCTCTTGATTGGCTGATGGTTAAAGTTCCTCCTCTCTTGATTGGCTGAGGGGTAAAGTTCCTCCTCTCTTGATTGGGTGAGGGGTAAAATTCCCCCTCTATTGATTGGCTGAGGGGTAAAGTTCCTCCTCTCTTGATTGGCTGAAGATTAAAGTTCCTCCTCTCTTGATTGGCTGATGGTTAAAGTTCCTCCTCTCTTGATTGGCTGAGGCATGAAGTTCCTCCTCTCTTGATTTGCTGAGGGGTAAAGTTCCTCCTCTACTGATTGGCTGAAGGCTAAAGTTCTTCCTCTCTTGATTGGCTGAAGGCTAAAGTTCCTCCTCTCCTTATTGGTTGATGGTTAAAGTTCCTCCTCTCTTGATTGGCTAATGGTTAAAGTTCCTCCTCTCCTCATTGGCTGAGGGGTAAAGTTCCTCCTCTCCTCATTAGCTGAGGGTTAAAATTCCTCCTCTCCTGATTGGCTGAGGGGTAAAGGTCCTCCTCTCTTGATTGGCTGAAGGCTTAAGTTCCTCCTCTCCTGATTCGCTGAGGGGTAAAGGTCCTCCTCTCTTGATTGGCTGAGGGTTAAAGTTCCTCCTCTCCTGATTGGCTGAAGGCTAAAGTTCCTCCTCTCTTCATTGGCGGAGGGTTAAAGTTCCTCCTCTCCTCATTGGTTGAGGGTTAAAGTTCGTCCTCTCTTGATTTGCTGAAGGCTAAAGTTCCTCCTCTCTTGATTGGCTGATGGTTAAAGTTCCTCCTCTCTTGATTGGTTGATGGTTAAAGTTCCTCCTCTCTTGATTGGCTGATGGTTAAAGTTCCTCCTCTCCTCATTGGCTGAGGGGTAAAGTTCCTCCTCTCCTCATTAGCTGAGGGTTAAAGTTCCTCCTCTCCTGATTGGCTGAGGGGTAAAGGTCCTCCTCTCTTGATTGGCTGAAGGCTTAAGTTCCTCCTCTCCTGATTGGCTGAAGGCTAAAGTTCCTCCACTCTTCATTGGCGGAGGGTTAAAGTTCCTCCTCTCCTCATTGGCTGAGGGTTAAAGTTCCTCCTCTCCTCAGTGGTTGAGGGTTAAAGTTCCTCCTCTCTTGATTTGCTGAGGGGTAAGGTTCCTCCTCTCCTGATTGGCTGAAGGCTAAAGTTCCTCCTCTCTTGATTGGCTGATGGTTAAAGTTCCTCCTCTCCTCATTGACTGAGGGGTAAAGTTCCTCCTCTCCTCATTAGCTGAGGGTTAAAGTTCCTCCTCTCCTGATTGGCTGAGGGTTAAAGTTCCTCCTCTCCTCATTGGTTGAGGGTTAAAGTTCCTCCTCTCTTGATTGGCTGAAGGCTAAAGTTCCTCCTCTCTTGATTGGCTGATGGTTAAAGTTCCTCCTCTCTTGATTGGCTGAGTTGTAAAGTTCCTCCTCTCTTGATTGGCTGAGGGGTAAAATTCCTCCTCTATTGATTGGCTGAAGATTAAAGTTCCTCCTCTCTTGATTGGCTGATGGTTAAAGTTCCTCCTCTCTTGATTGGCTGAGGCATGAAATTCCTCCTCTCTTGATTTGCTGAGGGGTAAAGTTCCTCCTCTACTGATTGGCTGAAGGCTAAAGTTCTTCCTCTCTTGATTGGCTGAAGGCTAAAGTTCCTCCTCTCCTGATTGGCTGAGGGGTAAAGGTCCTCCTCTCTTGATTGGCTGAAGGCTTAAGTTCCTCCTCTCCTGATTCGCTGAGGGGTAAAGGTCCTCCTCTCTTGATTGGCTGAGGGTTAAAGTTCCTCCTCTCCTCATTGGCTGAGGGTTAAAGTTACTCCTCTCTTCATTGGCTGAGGGTTAAAGTTCCTCCTCTCTTGATTGGCTGAGGGGTAAAGTTCCTCCTCTCTTGATTGGCTGATGGTTAAAGTTCCTCCTCTCTTGATTGGCTGAGGGGTATAGTTCCTCCTCTCTTGATTGGCTGATGGTTAAAGTTCCTCCTCTCTTGATTGGCTGATGGTTAAAGTTCCTCCTCTCTTGATTGGCTGAGGGGTAAAGTTCCTCCTCTCTAGATTGGCTGATGGTTAAAGTTCCTCCTCTCTTGATTGGCTGAGGGGTAAAGTTCCTCCTCTCTTGATTGGCTGAGGGGTAAAATTCCTCCTCTCTTGATTGGCTGAGGGTTAAAGTTCCTGCTCTCTTGATTGGCTGAAGATTAAAGTTCCTCCTCTCTTGATTGGCTGATGGTTAAAGTTCCTCCTCTCTTGATTGGCTGAGGGGTAAAGTTCCTCCTCTCTTGATTGGCTGAAGATTAAAGTTACTCCTCTCCTCATTGGCTGAGGATTAAAGTTCCTCCTATTCTCATTGGCTGAGGGTTAAAGTTATTCTTCTCTTCATTTGCTGAGGGTTAAAGTTCCTCCTCTCCTCATTGGCTGAGGGTTAAAGTTACTCCTCTCTTCATTGGCTGAGGGTTAAAGTTCCTCCTCTCTTGATTGGCTGAGGGTTAAAGTTCCTCCTCTCTTGATTGGCTGAGGGGTAAAATTCCTCCTCTCTTGATTGGCTGAGGGGTAAAGTTCCTCCTCTCTTGATTGGCTGATGGTTAAAGTTCCTCCTCTCTTGATTGGCTGATGGTTAATGTTCCTCCTCTCTTGATTGGCCGAGGGGTAAAGTTCCTCCTCTCTTGATTGGCTGAAGATTAAAGTTCCTCCTCTCCTCATTGGCTGAGGGTTAAAGTTCCTCCTCTCCTCAATGGCTGAGGGTTAAATTTACTCCTCTCTTCATTGGCTGAGGGTTAAAGTTCCTCCTCTCCTCATTGGCTGAGGGGTAAAGTTCCTCCTCTCCTCATTAGCTGAGGGTTAAAGTTCCTCCTCTCCTTATTGGCTGAGGGGTAAAGGTCCTCCTCTCTTGATTGGCTGAAGGCTTAAGTTCCTCCTCTCCTGATTGGCTGAGGGGTAAAGGTCCTCCTCTCTTGATTCGCTGAGGGTTAAAGTTCCTCCTCTCTTGATTGGCTGAGGGTTAAAGTTCCTCCTCTCCTGATTGGCTGAAGGCTAAAGTTCCTCCTCTCTTCATTGGCGGAGGGTTAAAGTTCCTCCTCTCCTCATTGGCTGAGGGTTAAAGTTCCTCCTCTCCTCATTGGTTGAGGGTTAAAGTTCCTCCTCTCTCTTTATTTGCTGAGGGGTAAAGTTCCTCCTCTCCTGATTGGCTGAAGGCTAAAGTTCCTCCTCTCTTGATTGGCTGATGGTTAAAGTTCCTCCTCTCCTCATTAGCTGAGGGGTAAAGTTCCTCCTCTCCTCATTAGCTGAGGGTTAAAGTTCCTCCTCTCCTGATTGGCTGAGGGGTAAAGGTCCTCCTCTCTTGATTGGCTGAAGGCTTCAGTTCCTCCTCTCCTGATTGGCTGAGGGGTAAAGGTCCTCCTCTCTTGATTCGCTGAGGGTTAAAGTTCCTCCTCTCTTGATTGGCTGAGGGTTAAAGTTCCTCCTCTCCTCATTGGTTGAGGGTTAAAGTTCCTCCTCTCTTGATTGGCTGAAGGCTAAAGTTCCTCCTCCATTGATTGGCTGATGGTTAAAGTTCCTCCTGTCTTGATTGGTTGAGGGGTAAAGTTCCTCCTCTCTTGATTGGGTGAGGGGTAAAATTCCCCCTCTATTGATTGGCTGAGGGGTAAAGTTCCTCCTCTCTTGATTGGCTGAAGATTAAAGTTCCTCCTCTCTTGATTGGCTGATGGTTAAAGTTCCTCCTCTCTTGATTGGCTGAGGCATGAAGTTCCTCCTCTCTTGATTTGCTGAGGGGTAAAGTTCCTCCTCTACTGATTGGCTGAAGGCTAAAGTTCTTCCTCTCTTGATTGGCTGAAGGCTAAAGTTCCTCCTCTCCTTATTGGTTGATGGTTAAAGTTCCTCCTCTCTTGATTGGCTAATGGTTAAAGTTCCTCCTCTCCTCATTGGCTGAGGGGTAAAGTTCCTCCTCTCCTCATTAGCTGAGGGTTAAAGTTCCTCCTCTCCTGATTGGCTGAGGGGTAAAGGTCCTCCTCTCTTGATTGGCTGAAGGCTTCAGTTCCTCCTCTCCTGATTGGCTGAGGGGTAAAGGTCCTCCTCTCTTGATTCGCTGAGGGTTAAAGTTCCTCCTCTCTTGATTGGCTGAGGGTTAAAGTTCCTCCTCTCCTCATTGGTTGAGGGTTAAAGTTCCTCCTCTCTTGATTGGCTGAAGGCTAAAGTTCCTCCTCCATTGATTGGCTGATGGTTAAAGTTCCTCCTCTCTTGATTGGCTGAGGGGTAAAGTTCCTCCTCTCTTGATTGGGTGAGGGGTAAAATTCCCCCTCTATTGATTGGCTGAGGGGTAAAGTTCCTCCTCTCTTGATTGGCTGAAGATTAAAGTTCCTCCTCTCTTGATTGGCTGATGGTTAAAGTTCCTCCTCTCTTGATTGGCTGAGGCATGAAGTTCCTCCTCTCTTGATTTGCTGAGGGGTAAAGTTCCTCCTCTACTGATTGGCTGAAGGCTAAAGTTCTTCCTCTCTTGATTGGCTGAAGGCTAAAGTTCCTCCTCTCCTTATTGGTTGATGGTTAAAGTTCCTCCTCTCTTGATTGGCTAATGGTTAAAGTTCCTCCTCTCCTCATTGGCTGAGGGGTAAAGTTCCTCCTCTCCTCATTAGCTGAGGGTTAAAGTTCCTCCTCTCCTGATTGGCTGAGGGGTAAAGGTCCTCCTCTCTTGATTGGCTGAAGGCTTAAGTTCCTCCTCTCCTGATTCGCTGAGGGGTAAAGGTCCTCCTCTCTTGATTGGCTAAGGGTTAAAGTTCCTCCTCTCCTGATTGGCTGAAGGCTAAAGTTCCTCCTCTCTTCATTGGCGGAGGGTTAAAGTTCCTCCTCTCCTCATTGGTTGAGGGTTAAAGTTCGTCCTCTCTTGATTTGCTGAAGGCTAAAGTTCCTCCTCTCTTGATTGGCTGATGGTTAAAGTTCCTCCTCTCTTGATTGGTTGATGGTTAAAGTTCCTCCTCTCTTGATTGGCTGATGGTTAAAGTTCCTCCTCTCCTCATTGGCTGAGGGGTAAAGTTCCTCCTCTCCTCATTAGCTGAGGGTTAAAGTTCCTCCTCTCCTGATTGGCTGAGGGGTAAAGGTCCTCCTCTCTTGATTGGCTGAAGGCTTAAGTTCCTCCTCTCCTGATTGGCTGAAGGCTAAAGTTCCTCCACTCTTCATTGGCGGAGGGTTAAAGTTCCTCCTCTCCTCATTGGCTGAGGGTTAAAGTTCCTCCTCTCCTCAGTGGTTGAGGGTTAAAGTTCCTCCTCTCTTGATTTGCTGAGGGGTAAAGGTCCTCCTCTCTTGATTCGCTGAGGGTTAAAGTTCCTCCTCTCTTGATTGGCTGAGGGTTAAAGTTCCTCCTCTCCTCAGTGGTTGAGGGTTAAAGTTCCTCCTCTCCTGATTGGCTGAGGGGTAAAGGTCCTCCTCTCTTGATTCGCTGAGGGTTAAAGTTCCTCCTCTCTTGATTGGCTGAGGGTTAAAGTTCCTCCTCTCCTCATTGGTTGAGGGTTAAAGTTCCTCCTCTCTTGATTGGCTGAAGGCTAAAGTTCCTCCTCTCTTGATTGGCTGATGGTTAAAGTTCCTCCTCTCTTGATTGGCTGAGGGGTAAAGTTCCTCCTCTCTTGATTGGCTGAGGGGTAAAATTCCTCCTCTATTGATTGGCTGAGGCGTAAAGTTCCTCCTCTTTTGATTGGCTGAAGATTAAAGTTCCTCCTCTCTTGATTGGCTGAGGCATGAAATTCCTCCTCTCTTGATTTGCTGAGGGGTAAAGTTCCTCCTCTACTGATTGGCTGAAGGCTAAAGTTCTTCCTCTCTTGATTGGCTGAAGGCTAAAGTTCCTCCTCTCCTGATTGGCTGAGGGGTAAAGGTCCTCCTCTCTTGATTGGCTGAAGGCTTAAGTTCCTCCTCTCCTGATTCGCTGAGGGGTAAAGGTCCTCCTCTCTTGATTGGCTGAGGGTTGAAGTTCCTCCTCTCCTGATTGGCTGAAGGCTAAAGTTCCTCCTCTCTTCATTGGCGGAGGGTTAAAGTTCCTCCTCTCCTCATTGGTTGAGGGTTAAAGTTCGTCCTCTCTTGATTTGCTGAAGGCTAAAGTTCCTCCTCTCTTGATTGGCTGATGGTTAAAGTTCCTCCTCTCTTGATTGAATGAGGGGTAAAGTTCCTCCTCTCTTGATTGGCTGAAGATTAAAGTTCCTCCTCTCTTGATTGGTTGATGGTTAAAGTTCCTCCTCTCTTGATTGGCTGAAGATTAAAGTTCCTCCTCTCCTCATTGGCTGAGGGTTAAAGTTCCTCCTCTCCTCATTGGCTGAGGGTTAAATTTACTCCTCTCTTCATTGGCTGAGGGTTAAAGTTCCTCCTCTCCTCATTGGCTGAGGGGTAAAGTTCCTCCTCTCCTCATTAGCTGAGGGTTAAAGTTCCTCCTCTCCTGATTGGCTGAGGGGTAAAGGTCCTCCTCTCTTGATTGGCTGAAGGCTTAAGTTCCTCCTCTCCTGATTGGCTGAGGGGTAAAGGTCCTCCTCTCTTGATTCGCTGAGGGTTAAAGTTCCTCCTCTCTTGATTGGCTGAGGGTTAAAGTTCCTCCTCTCCTGATTGGCTGAAGGCTAAAGTTCCTCCTCTCTTCATTGGAGGAGGGTTAAAGTTCCTCCTCTCCTCATTGGCTGAGGGTTAAAGTTCCTCCTCTCCTCATTGGTTGAGGGTTAAAGTTCCTCCTCTCCTCATTGGCTTAGGGTTAAAGTTCCTCCTCTCCTCATTGGCTGAGGGTTAAAGTTCCTCCTCTCCTCATTGGCTGAGGGTTAAAGTTCCTCCTCTCCTCATTGGCTGAGGGTTAAAGTTCCTCCTCTCCTCATTGGCTGAAGGCTAAAGTTCTTCCTCTCTTGATTGGCTGAAGGCTAAAGTTCCTCCTCTTCTGATTAGCTGAAGGCTAAAGTTCCTCCTCTCTTGATTGGCTGAGGGGTAAAGTTCCTCCTCTCCTGATTGGCTGAGGGGTAAAGGTCCTCCTCTCTTGATTGGCTGAGGGTTAAAGTTCCTCCTCTCCTGATTGGCTGAGGGGTAAAGTTCCTCCTCTCCTCATTAGCTGAGGGTTAAAGTTCTTCCTCTCCTGATTGGCTGAGGGGTAAAGGTCCTCCTCTCTTGATTGGCTGAAGGCTTAAGTTCCTCCTCTCCTGATTGGCTGAGGAGTAAAATTCCTCCTCTCTTGATTGGCTGAAGGTTAAAGCTACTCCTCTCCTCATTGGCTGAGGGTTAAATTTCCTCCTCTCCTCATTGGATTAGGGTTAAAGTTCCTCCTCTCCTCATTGGCTGAGGGTTAAAGTTCCTCCTCTCCTCATTGGCTGAGGGTTAAAGTTCCTCCTCTCCTCATTGGCTGAAGGCTAAAGTTCTTCCTCTCTTGATTGGCTGAAGGCTAAAGTTCCTCCTCTTCTGATTAGCTGAAGGCTAAAGTTCCTCCTCTCTTGATTGGCTGAGGGGTAAAGTTCCTCCTCTCCTGATTGGCTGAGGGGTAAAGGTCCTCCTCTTTGATTGGCTGAGGGTTAAAGTTCCTCCTCTCCTGATTGGCTGAAGGCTAAAGTTCCTCCTCTCCTGATTGGCTGAAGGCTAAAGTTCCTCCTCTCTTCATTGGCTGAGGGTTAAAGTTCCTCCTCTCCTCATTGTTTGAGGGTTAAAGTTCCTCCTCTCCTCATTGGCTGATGGTTAAAGTTCCTCCTCTCTTGATTGAATGAGGGGTAAAGTTCCTCCTCTCTTGATTGGCTGAAGATTAAAGTTCCTCCTCTCTTGATTGGTTGATGGTTAAAGTTCCTCCTCTCTTGATTGGCTGAAGATTAAAGTTCCTCCTCTCCTCATTGGCTGAGGGTTAAAGTTCCTCCTCTCCTCATTGGCTGAGGGTTAAATTTACTCCTCTCTTCATTGGCTGAGGGTTAAAGTTCCTCCTCTCCTCATTGGCTGAGGGGTAAAGTTCCTCCTCTCCTCATTAGCTGAGGGTTAAAGTTCCTCCTCTCCTGATTGGCTGAGGGGTAAAGGTCCTCCTCTCTTGATTGGCTGAAGGCTTAAGTTCCTCCTCTCCTGATTGGCTGAGGGGTAAAGGTCCTCCTCTCTTGATTCGCTGAGGGTTAAAGTTCCTCCTCTCTTGATTGGCTGAGGGTTAAAGTTCCTCCTCTCCTGATTGGCTGAAGGCTAAAGTTCCTCCTCTCTTCATTGGCGGAGGGTTAAAGTTCCTCCTCTCCTCATTGGCTGAGGGTTAAAGTTCCTCCTCTCCTCATTGGTTGAGGGTTAAAGTTCCTCCTCTCCTCATTGGCTTAGGTTTAAAGTTCCTCCTCTCCTCATTGGCTGAGGGTTAAAGTTCCTCCTCTCCTCATTGGCTGAGGGTTAAAGTTCCTCCTCTCCTCATTGGCTGAAGGCTAAAGTTCTTCCTCTCTTGATTGGCTGAAGGCTAAAGTTCCTCCTCTTCTGATTAGCTGAAGGCTAAAGTTCCTCCTCTCTTGATTGGCTGAGGGGTAAAGTTCCTCCTCTCCTGATTGGCTGAGGGGTAAAGGTCCTCCTCTCTTGATTGGCTGAGGGTTAAAGTTTCTCCTCTCCTGATTGGCTGAGGGGTAAAGTTCCTCCTCTCCTCATTAGCTGAGGGTTAAAGTTCTTCCTCTCCTGATTGGCTGAGGGGTAAAGGTCCTCCTCTCTTGATTGGCTGAAGGCTTAAGTTCCTCCTCTCCTGATTGGCTGAGGAGTAAAATTCCTCCTCTCTTGATTGGCTGAAGGTTAAAGCTACTCCTCTCCTCATTGGCTGAGGGTTAAATTTCCTCCTCTCCTCATTGGCTTAGGGTTAAAGTTCCTCCTCTCCTCATTGGCTGAGGGTTAAAGTTCCTCCTCTCCTCATTGGCTGAGGGTTAAAGTTCCTCCTCTCCTCATTGGCTGAAGGCTAAAGTTCTTCCTCTCTTGATTGGCTGAAGGCTAAAGTTCCTCCTCTTCTGATTAGCTGAAGGCTAAAGTTCCTCCTCTCTTGATTGGCTGAGGGGTAAAGTTCCTCCTCTCCTGATTGGCTGAGGGGTAAAGGTCCTCCTCTTTGATTGGCTGAGGGTTAAAGTTCCTCCTCTCCTGATTGGCTGAAGGCTAAAGTTCCTCCTCTCCTGATTGGCTGAAGGCTAAAGTTCCTCCTCTCTTCATTGGCTGAGGGTTAAAGTTCCTCCTCTCCTCATTGTTTGAGGGTTAAAGTTACTCCTCTCTTGATTGGCTGAGGAGTAAAGTTCCTCCTCTCTTGATTGGCTGATGGTTAAAGTTCCTCCTCTCTTGATTGGCTGAGGGGTAAAGTTCCTCCTCTCTTGATTGGCTGATGGTTAAAGTTCCTCCTCTCTTGATTGGCTGATGTTAAAGTTCCTCCTCTCTTGATTGGCTGAGGGGTAAAGTTCCTCCTCTCTTGATTGGCTGATGGTTAAAGTTCCTCCTCTCTTGATTGGCTGAGGGGTAAAGTTCCTACTCTCTTGATTGGCTGAGGGGTAAAATTCCTCCTCTCTTGATTGGCTGAGGGTTAAAGTTCCTCCTCTCTTGATTGGCTGAAGATTAAAGTTCCTCCTCTCTTGATTGGCTGATGGTTAAAGTTCCTCCTCTCTTGATTGGCTGAGGGGTAAAGTTCCTCCTCTCTTGATTGGCTGAAGATTAAAGTTACTCCTCTCCTCATTGGCTGAGGATTAAAGTTCCTCCTATTCTCATTGGCTGAGGGTCAAAGTTACTCCTCTCTTCATTTGCTGAGGGTTAAAGTTCCTCCTCTCCTCATTGGCTGAGGGTTAAAGTTACTCCTCTCTTCATTGGCTGAGGGTTAAAGTTCCTCCTCTCTTGATTGGCTGAGGGTTAAAGTTCCTCCTCTCTTGATTGGCTGAGGGGTAAAATTCCTCCTCTCTTGATTGGCTGAGGGGTAAAGTTCCTCCTCTCTTGATTGGCTGATGGTTAAAGTTCCTCCTCTCTTGATTGGCTGATGGTTAAAGTTCCTCCTCTCTTGATTGGCTGAGGCATGAAGTTCCTCCTCTCTTGATTTGCTGAGGGGTAAAGTTCCTCCTCTACTGATTGGCTGAAGGCTAAAGTTCTTCCTCTCTTGATTGGCTGAAGGCTAAAGTTCCTCCTCTCCTTATTGGCTGAGGGGTAAAGGTCCTCCTCTCTTGATTGGCTGAAGGCTTAAGTTCCTCCTCTCCTGATTCGCTGAGGGGTAAAGGTCCTCCTCTCTTGATTGGCTGAGGGTTAAAGTTCCTCCTCTCCTGATTGGCTGAAGGCTAAAGTTCCTCCTCTCTTCATTGGCGGAGGGTTAAAGTTCCTCCTCTTCTCATTGGCTGAGGGTTAAAGTTCCTCCTCTCCTCATTGGTTGAGGGTTAAAGTTCGTCCTCTCTTGATTTGCTGAAGGCTAAAGTTCCTCCTCTCTTGATTGGCTGATGGTTAAGGTTCCTCCTCTCTTGATTGAATGAGGGGTAAAGTTCCTCCTCTCTTGATTGGCTGAAGATTAAAGTTCCTCCTCTCTTGATTGGCTGAAGATTAAAGTTCCTCCTCTCTTCATTGGCGGAGGGTTAAAGTTCCTCCTCTCCTCATTGGCTGAGGGTTAAAGTTCCTCCTCTCCTCATTGGTTGAGGGTTAAAGTTCGTCCTCTCTTGATTTGCTGAAGGCTAAAGTTCCTCCTCTCTTGATTGGCTGATGGTTAAGGTTCCTCCTCTCTTGATTGAATGAGGGGTAAAGTTCCTCCACTCTTCATTGGCGGAGGGTTAAAGTTCCTCCTCTTCTCATTGGCTGAGGGTTAAAGTTCCTCCTCTCCTCAGTGGTTGAGGGTTAAAGTTCCTCCTCTCTTGATTTGCTGAGGGGTAAAGTTCCTCCTCTCCTGATTGGCTGAAGGCTAAAGTTCCTCCTCTCTTGATTGGCTGATGGTTAAAGTTCCTCCTCTCCTCATTGGCTGAGGGGTAAAGTTCCTCCTCTCCTCATTAGCTGAGGGTTAAAGTTCCTCCTCTCCTGATTGGCTGAGGGGTAAAGGTCCTCCTCTCTTGATTGGCTGAAGGCTTCAGTTCCTCCTCTCCTGATTGGCTGAGGGGTAAAGGTCCTCCTCTCTTGATTCGCTGAGGGTTAAAGTTCCTCCTCTCTTGATTGGCTGAGGGTTAAAGTTCCTCCTCTCCTCATTGGTTGAGGGTTAAAGTTCCTCCTCTCTTGATTGGCTGAAGGCTAAAGTTCCTCCTCTCTTGATTGGCTGATGGTTAAAGTTCCTCCTCTCTTGATTGGCTGAGGGGTAAAGTTCCTCCTCTCTTGATTGGCTGAGGGGTAAAATTCCTCCTCTATTGATTGGCTGAGGGGTAAAGTTCCTCCTCTCTTGATTGGCTGAAGATTAAAGTTCCTCCTCTCTTGATTGGCTGATGGTTAAAGTTCCTCCTATCTTGATTGGCTGAGGCATGAAGTTCCTCCTCTCTTGATTTGCTGAGGGGTAAAGTTCCTCCTCTACTGATTGGCTGAAGGCTAAAGTTCTTCCTCTCTTGATTGGCTGACGGCTAAAGTTCCTCCTCTCCTGATTGGCTGAGGGGTAAAGGTCCTCCTCTCTTGATTGGCTGAAGGCTTAAGTTCCTCCTCTCCTGATTCGCTGAGGGGTAAAGGTCCTCCTCTCTTGATTGGCTGGGGGTTAAAATTCCTCCTCTCCTGATTGGCTGAAGGCTAAAGTTCCTCCTCTCTTCATTGGCGGAGGGTTAAAGTTCCTCCTCTCCTCATTGGCTGAGGGTTAAAGTTCCTCCTCTCCTCATTGGTTGAGGGTTAAAGTTCGTCCTCTCTTGATTTGCTGAAGGCTAAAGTTCCTCCTCTCTTGATTGGCTGATGGTTAAAGTTCCTCCACTCTTGATTGAATGAGGGGTAAAGTTCCTCCTCTCTTGATTGGCTGAAGATTAAAGTTCCTCCTCTCATGATTAGTTGATGGTTAAAGTTCCTCCTCTCTTCATTGGCTGAGGGGTA
Source organism: Cyprinodon diabolis (assembly GCA_030533445.1). Taxonomy (NCBI): domain Eukaryota; kingdom Metazoa; phylum Chordata; class Actinopteri; order Cyprinodontiformes; family Cyprinodontidae; genus Cyprinodon; species Cyprinodon diabolis. The sequence goes on along the minus strand of CM060069.1, from coordinate 229,960 downwards.
AAGTTCCTTCTCTCTTGATTGGCTGAAGATTAAAGTTACTCCTCTCCTCATTGGCTGAGGGTTAAAGTTCCTCCTCTCCTCATTGGCTGAGGGTTAAAGTTACTCCTCTCTTCATTGGCTGAGGGTTAAAGTTCCTCCTCCCCTCATTGGCTGAGGGTTAAAGTTACTCCTCTCTTCATTGGCTGAGGGTTAAAGTTCCTCCTCTCTTGATTGGCTGAGGGGTAAAGTTCCTCCTCTCTTGATTGGCTGATGGTTAAAGTTCCTCCTCTCTTGATTGGCTGAGGGGTATAGTTCCTCCTCTCTTGATTGGCTGATGGTTAAAGTTCCTCCTCTCTTGATTGGCTGATGGTTAAAGTTCCTCCTCTCTTGATTGGCTGAGGGGTAAAGTTCCTCCTCTCTAGATTGGCTGATGGTTAAAGTTCCTCCTCTCTTGATTGGCTGAGGGGTAAAGTTCCTCCTCTCTTGATTGGCTGAGGGGTAAAATTCCTCCTCTCTTGATTGGCTGAGGGTTAAAGTTCCTGCTCTCTTGATTGGCTGAAGATTAAAGTTCCTCCTCTCTTGATTGGCTGATGGTTAAAGTTCCTCCTCTCTTGATTGGCTGAGGGGTAAAGTTCCTCCTCTCTTGATTGGCTGAAGATTAAAGTTACTCCTCTCCTCATTGGCTGAGGATTAAAGTTCCTCCTATTCTCATTGGCTGAGGGTTAAAGTTATTCTTCTCTTCATTTGCTGAGGTTTAAAGTTCCTCCTCTCCTCATTGGCTGAGGGTTAAAGTTACTCCTCTCTTCATTGGCTGAGGGTTAAAGTTCCTCCTCTCTTGATTGGCTGAGGGTTAAAGTTCCTCCTCTCTTGATTGGCTGAGGGGTAAAATTCCTCCTCTCTTGATTGGCTGAGGGGTAAAGTTCCTCCTCTCTTGATTGGCTGATGGTTAAAGTTCCTCCTCTCTTGATTGGCTGATGGTTAATGTTCCTCCTCTCTTGATTGGCCGAGGGGTAAAGTTCCTCCTCTCTTGATTGGCTGAAGATTAAAGTTCCTCCTCTCCTCATTGGCTGAGGGTTAAAGTTCCTCCTCTCCTCAATGGCTGAGGGTTAAATTTACTCCTCTCTTCATTGGCTGAGGGTTAAAGTTCCTCCTCTCCTCATTGGCTGAGGGGTAAAGTTCCTCCTCTCCTCATTAGCTGAGGGTTAAAGTTCCTCCTCTCCTTATTGGCTGAGGGGTAAAGGTCCTCCTCTCTTGATTGGCTGAAGGCTTAAGTTCCTCCTCTCCTGATTGGCTGAGGGGTAAAGGTCCTCCTCTCTTGATTCGCTGAGGGTTAAAGTTCCTCCTCTCTTGATTGGCTGAGGGTTAAAGTTCCTCCTCTCCTGATTGGCTGAAGGCTAAAGTTCCTCCTCTCTTCATTGGCGGAGGGTTAAAGTTCCTCCTCTCCTCATTGGCTGAGGGTTAAAGTTCCTCCTCTCCTCATTGGTTGAGGGTTAAAGTTCCTCCTCTCTCTTTATTTGCTGAGGGGTAAAGTTCCTCCTCTCCTGATTGGCTGAAGGCTAAAGTTCCTCCTCTCTTGATTGGCTGATGGTTAAAGTTCCTCCTCTCCTCATTAGCTGAGGGGTAAAGTTCCTCCTCTCCTCATTAGCTGAGGGTTAAAGTTCCTCCTCTCCTGATTGGCTGAGGGGTAAAGGTCCTCCTCTCTTGATTGGCTGAAGGCTTCAGTTCCTCCTCTCCTGATTGGCTGAGGGGTAAAGGTCCTCCTCTCTTGATTCGCTGAGGGTTAAAGTTCCTCCTCTCTTGATTGGCTGAGGGTTAAAGTTCCTCCTCTCCTCATTGGTTGAGGGTTAAAGTTCCTCCTCTCTTGATTGGCTGAAGGCTAAAGTTCCTCCTCCATTGATTGGCTGATGGTTAAAGTTCCTCCTGTCTTGATTGGTTGAGGGGTAAAGTTCCTCCTCTCTTGATTGGGTGAGGGGTAAAATTCCCCCTCTATTGATTGGCTGAGGGGTAAAGTTCCTCCTCTCTTGATTGGCTGAAGATTAAAGTTCCTCCTCTCTTGATTGGCTGATGGTTAAAGTTCCTCCTCTCTTGATTGGCTGAGGCATGAAGTTCCTCCTCTCTTGATTTGCTGAGGGGTAAAGTTCCTCCTCTACTGATTGGCTGAAGGCTAAAGTTCTTCCTCTCTTGATTGGCTGAAGGCTAAAGTTCCTCCTCTCCTTATTGGTTGATGGTTAAAGTTCCTCCTCTCTTGATTGGCTAATGGTTAAAGTTCCTCCTCTCCTCATTGGCTGAGGGGTAAAGTTCCTCCTCTCCTCATTAGCTGAGGGTTAAAGTTCCTCCTCTCCTGATTGGCTGAGGGGTAAAGGTCCTCCTCTCTTGATTGGCTGAAGGCTTCAGTTCCTCCTCTCCTGATTGGCTGAGGGGTAAAGGTCCTCCTCTCTTGATTCGCTGAGGGTTAAAGTTCCTCCTCTCTTGATTGGCTGAGGGTTAAAGTTCCTCCTCTCCTCATTGGTTGAGGGTTAAAGTTCCTCCTCTCTTGATTGGCTGAAGGCTAAAGTTCCTCCTCCATTGATTGGCTGATGGTTAAAGTTCCTCCTCTCTTGATTGGCTGAGGGGTAAAGTTCCTCCTCTCTTGATTGGGTGAGGGGTAAAATTCCCCCTCTATTGATTGGCTGAGGGGTAAAGTTCCTCCTCTCTTGATTGGCTGAAGATTAAAGTTCCTCCTCTCTTGATTGGCTGATGGTTAAAGTTCCTCCTCTCTTGATTGGCTGAGGCATGAAGTTCCTCCTCTCTTGATTTGCTGAGGGGTAAAGTTCCTCCTCTACTGATTGGCTGAAGGCTAAAGTTCTTCCTCTCTTGATTGGCTGAAGGCTAAAGTTCCTCCTCTCCTTATTGGTTGATGGTTAAAGTTCCTCCTCTCTTGATTGGCTAATGGTTAAAGTTCCTCCTCTCCTCATTGGCTGAGGGGTAAAGTTCCTCCTCTCCTCATTAGCTGAGGGTTAAAGTTCCTCCTCTCCTGATTGGCTGAGGGGTAAAGGTCCTCCTCTCTTGATTGGCTGAAGGCTTAAGTTCCTCCTCTCCTGATTCGCTGAGGGGTAAAGGTCCTCCTCTCTTGATTGGCTAAGGGTTAAAGTTCCTCCTCTCCTGATTGGCTGAAGGCTAAAGTTCCTCCTCTCTTCATTGGCGGAGGGTTAAAGTTCCTCCTCTCCTCATTGGTTGAGGGTTAAAGTTCGTCCTCTCTTGATTTGCTGAAGGCTAAAGTTCCTCCTCTCTTGATTGGCTGATGGTTAAAGTTCCTCCTCTCTTGATTGAATGAGGGTTAAAGTTCCTCCTCTCCTCAGTGGTTGAGGGTTAAAGTTCCTCCTCTCTTGATTGGCTGAGGGGTAAAGTTCCTCCTCTCTTGATTGGCTGAGGGGTAAAATTCCTCCTCTATTGATTGGCTGAGGCGTAAAGTTCCTCCTCTTTTGATTGGCTGAAGATTAAAGTTCCTCCTCTCTTGATTGGCTGAGGCATGAAATTCCTCCTCTCTTGATTTGCTGAGGGGTAAAGTTCCTCCTCTACTGATTGGCTGAAGGCTAAAGTTCTTCCTCTCTTGATTGGCTGAAGGCTAAAGTTCCTCCTCTCCTGATTGGCTGAGGGGTAAAGGTCCTCCTCTCTTGATTGGCTGAAGGCTTAAGTTCCTCCTCTCCTGATTCGCTGAGGGGTAAAGGTCCTCCTCTCTTGATTGGCTGAGGGTTGAAGTTCCTCCTCTCCTGATTGGCTGAAGGCTAAAGTTCCTCCTCTCTTCATTGGCGGAGGGTTAAAGTTCCTCCTCTCCTCATTGGTTGAGGGTTAAAGTTCGTCCTCTCTTGATTTGCTGAAGGCTAAAGTTCCTCCTCTCTTGATTGGCTGATGGTTAAAGTTCCTCCTCTCTTGATTGAATGAGGGGTAAAGTTCCTCCTCTCTTGATTGGCTGAAGATTAAAGTTCCTCCTCTCTTGATTGGTTGATGGTTAAAGTTCCTCCTCTCTTGATTGGCTGAAGATTAAAGTTCCTCCTCTCCTCATTGGCTGAGGGTTAAAGTTCCTCCTCTCCTCATTGGCTGAGGGTTAAATTTACTCCTCTCTTCATTGGCTGAGGGTTAAAGTTCCTCCTCTCCTCATTGGCTGAGGGGTAAAGTTCCTCCTCTCCTCATTAGCTGAGGGTTAAAGTTCCTCCTCTCCTGATTGGCTGAGGGGTAAAGGTCCTCCTCTCTTGATTGGCTGAAGGCTTAAGTTCCTCCTCTCCTGATTGGCTGAGGGGTAAAGGTCCTCCTCTCTTGATTGGCTGAAGGCTTAAGTTCCTCCTCTCCTGATTGGCTGAAGGCTAAAGTTCCTCCACTCTTCATTGGCGGAGGGTTAAAGTTCCTCCTCTCCTCATTGGCTGAGGGTTAAAGTTCCTCCTCTCCTCAGTGGTTGAGGGTTAAAGTTCCTCCTCTCTTGATTTGCTGAGGGGTAAAGGTCCTCCTCTCTTGATTCGCTGAGGGTTAAAGTTCCTCCTCTCTTGATTGGCTGAGGGTTAAAGTTCCTCCTCTCCTCAGTGGTTGAGGGTTAAAGTTCCTCCTCTCCTGATTGGCTGAGGGGTAAAGGTCCTCCTCTCTTGATTCGCTGAGGGTTAAAGTTCCTCCTCTCTTGATTGGCTGAGGGTTAAAGTTCCTCCTCTCCTCATTGGTTGAGGGTTAAAGTTCCTCCTCTCTTGATTGGCTGAAGGCTAAAGTTCCTCCTCTCTTGATTGGCTGATGGTTAAAGTTCCTCCTCTCTTGATTGGCTGAGGGGTAAAGTTCCTCCTCTCTTGATTGGCTGAGGGGTAAAATTCCTCCTCTATTGATTGGCTGAGGCGTAAAGTTCCTCCTCTTTTGATTGGCTGAAGATTAAAGTTCCTCCTCTCTTGATTGGCTGAGGCATGAAATTCCTCCTCTCTTGATTTGCTGAGGGGTAAAGTTCCTCCTCTACTGATTGGCTGAAGGCTAAAGTTCTTCCTCTCTTGATTGGCTGAAGGCTAAAGTTCCTCCTCTCCTGATTGGCTGAGGGGTAAAGGTCCTCCTCTCTTGATTGGCTGAAGGCTTAAGTTCCTCCTCTCCTGATTCGCTGAGGGGTAAAGGTCCTCCTCTCTTGATTGGCTGAGGGTTGAAGTTCCTCCTCTCCTGATTGGCTGAAGGCTAAAGTTCCTCCTCTCTTCATTGGCGGAGGGTTAAAGTTCCTCCTCTCCTCATTGGTTGAGGGTTAAAGTTCGTCCTCTCTTGATTTGCTGAAGGCTAAAGTTCCTCCTCTCTTGATTGGCTGATGGTTAAAGTTCCTCCTCTCTTGATTGAATGAGGGGTAAAGTTCCTCCTCTCTTGATTGGCTGAAGATTAAAGTTCCTCCTCTCTTGATTGGTTGATGGTTAAAGTTCCTCCTCTCTTGATTGGCTGAAGATTAAAGTTCCTCCTCTCCTCATTGGCTGAGGGTTAAAGTTCCTCCTCTCCTCATTGGCTGAGGGTTAAATTTACTCCTCTCTTCATTGGCTGAGGGTTAAAGTTCCTCCTCTCCTCATTGGCTGAGGGGTAAAGTTCCTCCTCTCCTCATTAGCTGAGGGTTAAAGTTCCTCCTCTCCTGATTGGCTGAGGGGTAAAGGTCCTCCTCTCTTGATTGGCTGAAGGCTTAAGTTCCTCCTCTCCTGATTGGCTGAGGGGTAAAGGTCCTCCTCTCTTGATTCGCTGAGGGTTAAAGTTCCTCCTCTCTTGATTGGCTGAGGGTTAAAGTTCCTCCTCTCCTGATTGGCTGAAGGCTAAAGTTCCTCCTCTCTTCATTGGAGGAGGGTTAAAGTTCCTCCTCTCCTCATTGGCTGAGGGTTAAAGTTCCTCCTCTCCTCATTGGTTGAGGGTTAAAGTTCCTCCTCTCCTCATTGGCTTAGGGTTAAAGTTCCTCCTCTCCTCATTGGCTGAGGGTTAAAGTTCCTCCTCTCCTCATTGGCTGAGGGTTAAAGTTCCTCCTCTCCTCATTGGCTGAGGGTTAAAGTTCCTCCTCTCCTCATTGGCTGAAGGCTAAAGTTCTTCCTCTCTTGATTGGCTGAAGGCTAAAGTTCCTCCTCTTCTGATTAGCTGAAGGCTAAAGTTCCTCCTCTCTTGATTGGCTGAGGGGTAAAGTTCCTCCTCTCCTGATTGGCTGAGGGGTAAAGGTCCTCCTCTCTTGATTGGCTGAGGGTTAAAGTTCCTCCTCTCCTGATTGGCTGAGGGGTAAAGTTCCTCCTCTCCTCATTAGCTGAGGGTTAAAGTTCTTCCTCTCCTGATTGGCTGAGGGGTAAAGGTCCTCCTCTCTTGATTGGCTGAAGGCTTAAGTTCCTCCTCTCCTGATTGGCTGAGGAGTAAAATTCCTCCTCTCTTGATTGGCTGAAGGTTAAAGCTACTCCTCTCCTCATTGGCTGAGGGTTAAATTTCCTCCTCTCCTCATTGGATTAGGGTTAAAGTTCCTCCTCTCCTCATTGGCTGAGGGTTAAAGTTCCTCCTCTCCTCATTGGCTGAGGGTTAAAGTTCCTCCTCTCCTCATTGGCTGAAGGCTAAAGTTCTTCCTCTCTTGATTGGCTGAAGGCTAAAGTTCCTCCTCTTCTGATTAGCTGAAGGCTAAAGTTCCTCCTCTCTTGATTGGCTGAGGGGTAAAGTTCCTCCTCTCCTGATTGGCTGAGGGGTAAAGGTCCTCCTCTTTGATTGGCTGAGGGTTAAAGTTCCTCCTCTCCTGATTGGCTGAAGGCTAAAGTTCCTCCTCTCCTGATTGGCTGAAGGCTAAAGTTCCTCCTCTCTTCATTGGCTGAGGGTTAAAGTTCCTCCTCTCCTCATTGTTTGAGGGTTAAAGTTCCTCCTCTCCTCATTGGCTGATGGTTAAAGTTCCTCCTCTCTTGATTGAATGAGGGGTAAAGTTCCTCCTCTCTTGATTGGCTGAAGATTAAAGTTCCTCCTCTCTTGATTGGTTGATGGTTAAAGTTCCTCCTCTCTTGATTGGCTGAAGATTAAAGTTCCTCCTCTCCTCATTGGCTGAGGGTTAAAGTTCCTCCTCTCCTCATTGGCTGAGGGTTAAATTTACTCCTCTCTTCATTGGCTGAGGGTTAAAGTTCCTCCTCTCCTCATTGGCTGAGGGGTAAAGTTCCTCCTCTCCTCATTAGCTGAGGGTTAAAGTTCCTCCTCTCCTGATTGGCTGAGGGGTAAAGGTCCTCCTCTCTTGATTGGCTGAAGGCTTAAGTTCCTCCTCTCCTGATTGGCTGAGGGGTAAAGGTCCTCCTCTCTTGATTCGCTGAGGGTTAAAGTTCCTCCTCTCTTGATTGGCTGAGGGTTAAAGTTCCTCCTCTCCTGATTGGCTGAAGGCTAAAGTTCCTCCTCTCTTCATTGGCGGAGGGTTAAAGTTCCTCCTCTCCTCATTGGCTGAGGGTTAAAGTTCCTCCTCTCCTCATTGGTTGAGGGTTAAAGTTCCTCCTCTCCTCATTGGCTTAGGTTTAAAGTTCCTCCTCTCCTCATTGGCTGAGGGTTAAAGTTCCTCCTCTCCTCATTGGCTGAGGGTTAAAGTTCCTCCTCTCCTCATTGGCTGAAGGCTAAAGTTCTTCCTCTCTTGATTGGCTGAAGGCTAAAGTTCCTCCTCTTCTGATTAGCTGAAGGCTAAAGTTCCTCCTCTCTTGATTGGCTGAGGGGTAAAGTTCCTCCTCTCCTGATTGGCTGAGGGGTAAAGGTCCTCCTCTCTTGATTGGCTGAGGGTTAAAGTTTCTCCTCTCCTGATTGGCTGAGGGGTAAAGTTCCTCCTCTCCTCATTAGCTGAGGGTTAAAGTTCTTCCTCTCCTGATTGGCTGAGGGGTAAAGGTCCTCCTCTCTTGATTGGCTGAAGGCTTAAGTTCCTCCTCTCCTGATTGGCTGAGGAGTAAAATTCCTCCTCTCTTGATTGGCTGAAGGTTAAAGCTACTCCTCTCCTCATTGGCTGAGGGTTAAATTTCCTCCTCTCCTCATTGGCTTAGGGTTAAAGTTCCTCCTCTCCTCATTGGCTGAGGGTTAAAGTTCCTCCTCTCCTCATTGGCTGAGGGTTAAAGTTCCTCCTCTCCTCATTGGCTGAAGGCTAAAGTTCTTCCTCTCTTGATTGGCTGAAGGCTAAAGTTCCTCCTCTTCTGATTAGCTGAAGGCTAAAGTTCCTCCTCTCTTGATTGGCTGAGGGGTAAAGTTCCTCCTCTCCTGATTGGCTGAGGGGTAAAGGTCCTCCTCTTTGATTGGCTGAGGGTTAAAGTTCCTCCTCTCCTGATTGGCTGAAGGCTAAAGTTCCTCCTCTCCTGATTGGCTGAAGGCTAAAGTTCCTCCTCTCTTCATTGGCTGAGGGTTAAAGTTCCTCCTCTCCTCATTGTTTGAGGGTTAAAGTTACTCCTCTCTTGATTGGCTGAGGAGTAAAGTTCCTCCTCTCTTGATTGGCTGATGGTTAAAGTTCCTCCTCTCTTGATTGGCTGAGGGGTAAAGTTCCTCCTCTCTTGATTGGCTGATGGTTAAAGTTCCTCCTCTCTTGATTGGCTGATGTTAAAGTTCCTCCTCTCTTGATTGGCTGAGGGGTAAAGTTCCTCCTCTCTTGATTGGCTGATGGTTAAAGTTCCTCCTCTCTTGATTGGCTGAGGGGTAAAGTTCCTACTCTCTTGATTGGCTGAGGGGTAAAATTCCTCCTCTCTTGATTGGCTGAGGGTTAAAGTTCCTCCTCTCTTGATTGGCTGAAGATTAAAGTTCCTCCTCTCTTGATTGGCTGATGGTTAAAGTTCCTCCTCTCTTGATTGGCTGAGGGGTAAAGTTCCTCCTCTCTTGATTGGCTGAAGATTAAAGTTACTCCTCTCCTCATTGGCTGAGGATTAAAGTTCCTCCTATTCTCATTGGCTGAGGGTCAAAGTTACTCCTCTCTTCATTTGCTGAGGGTTAAAGTTCCTCCTCTCCTCATTGGCTGAGGGTTAAAGTTACTCCTCTCTTCATTGGCTGAGGGTTAAAGTTCCTCCTCTCTTGATTGGCTGAGGGTTAAAGTTCCTCCTCTCTTGATTGGCTGAGGGGTAAAATTCCTCCTCTCTTGATTGGCTGAGGGGTAAAGTTCCTCCTCTCTTGATTGGCTGATGGTTAAAGTTCCTCCTCTCTTGATTGGCTGATGGTTAAAGTTCCTCCTCTCTTGATTGGCTGAGGCATGAAGTTCCTCCTCTCTTGATTTGCTGAGGGGTAAAGTTCCTCCTCTACTGATTGGCTGAAGGCTAAAGTTCTTCCTCTCTTGATTGGCTGAAGGCTAAAGTTCCTCCTCTCCTTATTGGCTGAGGGGTAAAGGTCCTCCTCTCTTGATTGGCTGAAGGCTTAAGTTCCTCCTCTCCTGATTCGCTGAGGGGTAAAGGTCCTCCTCTCTTGATTGGCTGAGGGTTAAAGTTCCTCCTCTCCTGATTGGCTGAAGGCTAAAGTTCCTCCTCTCTTCATTGGCGGAGGGTTAAAGTTCCTCCTCTTCTCATTGGCTGAGGGTTAAAGTTCCTCCTCTCCTCATTGGTTGAGGGTTAAAGTTCGTCCTCTCTTGATTTGCTGAAGGCTAAAGTTCCTCCTCTCTTGATTGGCTGATGGTTAAGGTTCCTCCTCTCTTGATTGAATGAGGGGTAAAGTTCCTCCTCTCTTGATTGGCTGAAGATTAAAGTTCCTCCTCTCTTGATTGGCTGAAGATTAAAGTTCCTCCTCTCTTCATTGGCGGAGGGTTAAAGTTCCTCCTCTCCTCATTGGCTGAGGGTTAAAGTTCCTCCTCTCCTCATTGGTTGAGGGTTAAAGTTCGTCCTCTCTTGATTTGCTGAAGGCTAAAGTTCCTCCTCTCTTGATTGGCTGATGGTTAAGGTTCCTCCTCTCTTGATTGAATGAGGGGTAAAGTTCCTCCACTCTTCATTGGCGGAGGGTTAAAGTTCCTCCTCTTCTCATTGGCTGAGGGTTAAAGTTCCTCCTCTCCTCAGTGGTTGAGGGTTAAAGTTCCTCCTCTCTTGATTTGCTGAGGGGTAAAGTTCCTCCTCTCCTGATTGGCTGAAGGCTAAAGTTCCTCCTCTCTTGATTGGCTGATGGTTAAAGTTCCTCCTCTCCTCATTGGCTGAGGGGTAAAGTTCCTCCTCTCCTCATTAGCTGAGGGTTAAAGTTCCTCCTCTCCTGATTGGCTGAGGGGTAAAGGTCCTCCTCTCTTGATTGGCTGAAGGCTTCAGTTCCTCCTCTCCTGATTGGCTGAGGGGTAAAGGTCCTCCTCTCTTGATTCGCTGAGGGTTAAAGTTCCTCCTCTCTTGATTGGCTGAGGGTTAAAGTTCCTCCTCTCCTCATTGGTTGAGGGTTAAAGTTCCTCCTCTCTTGATTGGCTGAAGGCTAAAGTTCCTCCTCTCTTGATTGGCTGATGGTTAAAGTTCCTCCTCTCTTGATTGGCTGAGGGGTAAAGTTCCTCCTCTCTTGATTGGCTGAGGGGTAAAATTCCTCCTCTATTGATTGGCTGAGGGGTAAAGTTCCTCCTCTCTTGATTGGCTGAAGATTAAAGTTCCTCCTCTCTTGATTGGCTGATGGTTAAAGTTCCTCCTATCTTGATTGGCTGAGGCATGAAGTTCCTCCTCTCTTGATTTGCTGAGGGGTAAAGTTCCTCCTCTACTGATTGGCTGAAGGCTAAAGTTCTTCCTCTCTTGATTGGCTGACGGCTAAAGTTCCTCCTCTCCTGATTGGCTGAGGGGTAAAGGTCCTCCTCTCTTGATTGGCTGAAGGCTTAAGTTCCTCCTCTCCTGATTCGCTGAGGGGTAAAGGTCCTCCTCTCTTGATTGGCTGGGGGTTAAAATTCCTCCTCTCCTGATTGGCTGAAGGCTAAAGTTCCTCCTCTCTTCATTGGCGGAGGGTTAAAGTTCCTCCTCTCCTCATTGGCTGAGGGTTAAAGTTCCTCCTCTCCTCATTGGTTGAGGGTTAAAGTTCGTCCTCTCTTGATTTGCTGAAGGCTAAAGTTCCTCCTCTCTTGATTGGCTGATGGTTAAAGTTCCTCCACTCTTGATTGAATGAGGGGTAAAGTTCCTCCTCTCTTGATTGGCTGAAGATTAAAGTTCCTCCTCTCATGATTAGTTGATGGTTAAAGTTCCTCCTCTCTTCATTGGCTGAGGGGTAAAGTTCCTTCTCTCTTGATTGGCTGAAGATTAAAGTTACTCCTCTCCTCATTGGCTGAGGGTTAAAGTTCCTCCTCTCCTCATTGGCTGAGGGTTAAAGTTACTCCTCTCTTCATTGGCTGAGGGTTAAAGTTCCTCCTCCCCTCATTGGCTGAGGGTTAAAGTTACTCCTCTCTTCATTGGCTGAGGGTTAAAGTTCCTCCTCTCTTGATTGGCTGAGGGGTAAAGCTCCTCCTCTCTTGATTGGCTGAGGGGTAAAATTCCTCCTCTGTTGATTGGCTGAGGGGTAAAGTTCCTCCTCTCTTGATTGGCTGATGGTTAAAGTTCCTCCTCTCTTGATTGGCTGATGGTTAAAGTTCCTCCTCTCTTGATTGGCTGAGGGGTAAAGTTCCTCCTCTCTTGATTGGCTGATGGTTAAAGTTCCTCCTCTCTTGATTGGCTGAGGGGTAAAGTTCCTCCTCTCTTGATTGGCTGAGGGTTAAAGTTCCTCCTCTCTTGATTGGCTGAAGATTAAAGTTCCTCCTCTCTTGATTGGCTGATGGTTAAAGTTCCTCCTCTCTTGATTGGCTGAGGGGTAAAGTTCCTCCTCTCTTGATTGGCTGAAGATTAAAGTTACTCCTCTCCTCATTGGCTGAGGGTTAACGTTCCTCCTATTGTCATTGGCTTAGGGTTAAAGTTACTTCTCTATTCATTGGCTGAGGGTTAAAGTTCCTCCTCTCTTGATTAGCTGAGGGTTAAAGTTCCTCCTCTCTTGATTGGCTGAGGGGTAAAATTCCTCCTCTCTTGATTGGCTGAGGGGTAAAGTTCCTCCTCTCTTGATTGGCTGATGATTAAAGTTCCTCCTCTCTAGATTGGCTGATGTTTAAAGTTCCTCCTCTCTTCATTGGCTGAGGGGTAAAGTTCCTCCTCTCTTGATTGGCTGAAGATTAAAGTTACTCCTCTCCTCATTGGCTGATGGTTAAAGTTCCTCCTCTCCTCATTGGCTGAGGGCTAAAGTTACTCCTCTCTTCATTGGCTGAGGGTTAAAGTTCCTCCTCTCCTCATTGGCTGAGTTGTAAAGTTCCTCCTCTCCTCATTAGCTGAGGGTTAAAGTTCCTCCTCTCCTTATTGGCTGAGAGGGTAAAGTTCCTCCTGTCCTGATTGGCTGAAGGCTAAAGTTCCTCCTCTCCTCATTGGCTGAGGGTTAAAGGTACTGCTCTCCTCATTGGCTGAGGGTTAAATTTCCTCCTCTCCTCATTGGCTGAGGGTTAAAGTTCCTCCTCTCCTCATTGGCTGACGGTTAAAGTTCCTCCTCTCCTCATTGGCTGAGGGTTAAACTTCCTCCTCTCCTGATTGGCTGAAGGCAAAAGTTCTTCCTCTCTTGATTGGCTGAAGGCTAAAGTTCCTCCTCTTCTGATTAGCTGAAGGCTAAAGTTCCTCCTCTCTTGATTGGCTGAGGTGTAAAGTTCCTCCTCTCCTGATTGGCTGAGGGGTAAAGGTCCTCCTCTCTTGATTGGCTGAAGGCTTAAGTTCCTCCTCTCCTGATTGGCTGAGGGGTAAAGTTCCTCCTCTCTTGATTGGCTGATGGTTAAAGTTCCTCCTCTCTTGATTGGCTGAGGGGTAAAGTTCCTCCTCTCTTGATTGGCTTAGGGGTAAAATTCCTCCTCTCTTGATTGGCTGAGGGTTAAAGTTCCTCCTCTCTCGATTGGCTGAAGGTTAAAGTTCCTCCTCTCTTGATTGGCTGATGGTTAAAGTTCTTCCTCTCTTGAATGGCTGAGGGGTAAAGTTCCTCCTCTCTTGATTCGCTGAAGATTAAAGTTACTCCTCTCCTCATTGGCTGAGGGTTAAAGTTCCTCCTATTCTCATTGGCTGAGGTTTAAAGTTACTCGTCTCTTCATTGGCTGAGGGTTAAAGTTCCTCCTCTCCTCATTGGCTGAGGGTTAAAGTTACTCCTCCCTTCATTGGCTGAGGGTTAAAGTTCCTCCTCTCTTGATTGGCTGAGGGGTAAAATTCCTCCTCTCTTGATTGGCTGAGGGGTAAAGTTCCTCCTCTCTTGATTGGCTGATGGTTAAAGTTCCTCCTCTCTTGATTGGCTGAGGGTTAAAGTTCCTCCTCTCTTCATTGGCTGAGGGTTAAAGTTCCTCCTCTCCTCATTGGCTGAGGGGTAAAGTTCCTCCTCTCCTCATTAGCTGAGGGTTAAAGTTCCTCCTCTTCTGATTGGTTGAGGGGTAAAGGTCCTCCTCTCTTGATTGGCTGAATGCTTAAGTTCCTCCTCTCCTGATTGGCTGAGGGGTAAAGGTCCTCCTCTCTTGATTGGCTGATGGTTAAAGTTCCTCCTCTCCTCATTGGCTGAGGGTTAAAGTACTCCTCTCCTGATTGGCTGAAGGCTAAAGTTCCTCCTCTCATCATTGGCGGAGGGTTAAAGTTCCTCCTCTCTTGATTTGCTGAGGGGTAAAGTTCCTCCTCTCCAGATTTCCTGAAGGCTAAAGTTCCTCCTCTCTTGATTGGCTGAGGGTTAAAGTTCCTCCTCTCTTCATTGGCTGAAGGTTAAAGTTCCTCCTCTCTTGATTGGCTGATGGTTAAAGTTCTTCCTCTCTTGAATGGCTGAGGGGTAAAGTTCCTCCTCTCTTGATTGGCTGAAGATTAAAGTTACTCCTCTCCTCATTGGCTGAGGGTTAAAGTTCCTCCTATTCTCATTGGCTGAGGTTTAAAGTTACTCCTCTCTTCATTGGCTGAGGGTTAAAGTTCCTCCTCTCCTCATTGGCTGAGGGTTAAAGTTACTCCTCCCTTCATTGGCTGAGGGTTAAAGTTCCTCCTCTCTTGATTGGCTGAGGGGTAAAATTCCTCCTCTCTTGATTGGCTGAGGGGTAAAGTTCCTCCTCTCTTGATTGGCTGATGGTTAAAGTTCCTCCTCTCTTGATTGGCTGAGGGTTAAAGTTCCTCCTCTCTTCATTGGCTGAGGGTTAAAGTTCCTCCTCTCCTCATTGGCTGAGGGGTAAAGTTCCTCCTCTCCTCATTAGCTGAGGGTTAAAGTTCCTCCTCTCCTGATTGGTTGAGGGGTAAAGGTCCTCCTCTCTTGATTGGCTGAATGCTTAAGTTCCTCCTCTCCTGATTGGCTGAGGGGTAAAGGTCCTCCTCTCTTGATTGGCTGATGGTTAAAGTTCCTCCTCTCCTCATTGGCTGAGGCTTAAAGTACTCCTCTCCTGATTGGCTGAAGGCTAAAGTTCCTCCTCTCATCATTGGCGGAGGGTTAAAGTTCCTCCTCTCTTGATTTGCTGAGGGGTAAAGTTCCTCCTCTCCTGATTTCCTGAAGGCTAAAGTTCCTCCTCTCTTGATTGGCTGAGGGTTAAAGTTCCTCCTCTCTTGATTGGCTGGGGGGTAAAGTTCCTCCTCTCTTGATTGGCTGAGGGGTAAAATTCCTCTTCTATTGATTGGCTGAGGGGTAAAGTTCCTCCTCTCTTGATTAGCTGAAGATTAAAGTTCCTCCTCTCTTGATTGGCTGATGGTTAAAGTTCCTCCTCTCTTGATTGGCTGAGGCGCAAAGTTCCTCCTCTCTTGATTGGCTGAAGATTAAAGTTACTCCTCTCCTCATTGGCTGAGGGTTAAAGTTCCTCCTCTCCTCATTGGCTGAGGGTTAAAGTTCCTCCTCTCTTGATTGGCTGATGGTTAAAGTTCCTCCTCTCTTGATTGGCTGAGGCGTAAAGTTCCTCCTCTCTTGATTGGCTGAAGATTAAAGTTACTCCTCTCCTCATTGGCTGAGTGTTAAAGTTCCTCCTCTCCTCATTGGCTGAGGGTTAAAGTTCCTCCTCTCTTGATTGGCCTAGGGGTAAAGTTCCTCCTCTCTTGATTGGCTGAGGGGTACAATTCCTCCTCTCTTGATTGGCTGAGGGGTAAAGTTCCTCCCTTCTTGATTGGCTGATGGTTAAAGTTCCTCCTCTCTTTAATGGCTGATGGTTAAAGTTCCTCCTCTCTTGATTGGCTGAGGGGTAAAGTTCCTCCTCTCTTGATTGGCTGAAGATTAAAGTTACTCCTCTCCTCATTGGCTGAAGGTTAAACTTCCTCCTCTCCTCATTGGCTGAGGGTTAAAGTTCTTCCTCTCCTCATTGGCTGAGGGTTAAACTTCCTCCTCTCTTGATTGGCTGAGGTGTAAAGTTCCTCATCTCCTGATTGGCTGAGGGGTAAAGGTCCTCCTCTCTTGATTGGCTGAAGGCTTAAGTTCCTCCTCTCCTGATTGGCTGAGGGTTAAAGTTCCTCCTCTCCTCATTGGTTGAGGGTTAAAGTTCCTCCTCTCTTGATTTGCTGAAGGCTAAAGTTCCTCCTCTCTTGATTGGCTGATGGTTAAAGTTCCTCCTCTCTTGATTGGCTGAGGGGTAAAGTTCCTCCTCTCTTGATTGGCTGAAGGGTAAAATTCCTCCTCTCTTGATTGGCTCAGGGGTAAAGTTCCTCCTCTCTTGATTGGCTGAAGATTAAAGTTCCTCCTCTCTTGATTGGCTGATTGTTAAAGTTCCTCCTCTCTTGATTGGCTGAGGGGTAAAGTTCCTCCTCCCTTGATTGGCTGAAGATTAAAGTTACTCCTCTCCTCATTGGCTGAGGGTTAAAGTTAAACCTCTCTTCATTGGCTGAGGGTTAAAGTTCCTCCTCTCTTGATTGGCTGAAGATTAAAGTTCCTCCTCTCTTGATTGGCTGATTGTTAAAGTTCCTCCTCTCTTGATTGGCTGAGGGGTAAAGTTCCTCCTCCCTTGATTGGCTGAAGATTAAAGTTACTCCTCTCCTCATTGGCTGAGGGTTAAAGTTAAACCTCTCTTCATTGGCTGAGGGTTAATGTTCCTCCTCTCCTCATTGGCTGAGGGTTAAAGTTACTCCTCTCTTCATTGGCTGAGGGTTAAAGTTCCTCCTCTCCTCATTGGCTGAGGGTTAAAGTTAAACCTCTCTTCATTGGCTGAGGGTTAAAGTTCCTCCTCTCTTGATTGGCTGAGGGGTAAAGTTCCTCCTGTCTTGATTGGCTGAGGGGTAAAATTCCTCCTCTGTTGATTGGCTGAGGGGTAAAGTTTCTCCTCTCTTTATTGGGTGATGGTTAAAGTTCCTCCTCTCTTGATTGGCTGAAGATTAAAGTTACTCCTCTCCTCATTGGCTGAGGGTTAAAGTTCCTCCTCTCCTCATTGGTTGAGGTTTAAAGTTCCTCCTCTCTTGATTTCCTGAAGGCTAAAGTTCCTCCTCTCTTGATTGGCTGATGGTTAAAGTTCCTCCTCTCTTGATTGGCTGAGGGGTAAAGTTCCTTCTCTCTTGATTGGCTGAAGATTAAAGTTCCTCCTCTCTTGATTGGCTGATGGTTAAAGTTCCTCCTCTCTTGATTGGCTGAAGATTAAAGTTACTCCTCTCCTCATTGGCTGAGGGTTAAAGTTCCTCCTCTCCTCATTGGTTGAGGTTTAAAGTTCCTCCTCTCTTGATTGGCTGAGGGGTAAAGTTCCTCCTCTCTTGATTGGCTGACGGTTAAAGTTCCTCCTCTCTTGGTTGGCTGAGGGGTAAAGTTTCTCCTCTCTTGATTGGCTGAGGGGTAAAGTTCCTCCTCTCTTGATTGGCTGAAGATTAAAGTTCCTCCTCTCTTGATTGGCTGATGGTTAAAGTTCCTCCTCTCTTGATTGGCTGAAGATTAAAGTTACTCCTCTCCTCATTGGCTGAGGGTTAAAGTTCCTCCTCTCCTCATTGGCTGAGGGTTAAAGTTACTCCTCTCCTCATTGGCTGAGGGTTAATGTTACTCCTCTCTTCATTTGCTGAGGGTTAAAGTTCCTCCTCTCCTCATTGGCTGAGGGTTAAAGTTACTCCTCTCTTCATTTGCTGAGGGTTAAAGTTCCTCCTCTCCTCATTGGCTGAGGGTTAAAGTTACTCCTCTCTTCATTGGCTGAGGGTTAAAGTTCCTCCTCTCCTCATTGGCTGAGGGTTAAAGTTACTCCTCTCTTCATGGCTGAGGGTTAAAGTTCCTCCTCTCTTGATTGGCTGAGTTGTAAAGTTCCTCCTGTCTTGATCGGCTGAGGGGTAAAATCCCTCCTCTGTTGATTGGCTGGGGGATAAAGTTCCTCCTCTCTTGATTGGCTGATGGTTAAAGTTCCTCCTCTCTTGATTGGCTGATGGTTAAAGTTCCTCCTCTCTTGTTTGGCTGAGGGGTAAAGTTCCTCCTCTTTTGATTTGCTGATGGTTAAAGTTCCTCCTCTCTTGATTAGCTGAGGGTTAAAGTTCCTCCTCTTTTGATTGGCTCAGGGGTAAAATTCCTCCTCTCTTGATTGGCTGAGGGGTAAAGTTCCTCCTCTCTTGATTGGCTGATGATTAAAGATCCTCCTCTCTTGATTGGCTGATGTTTAAAGTTCCTCCTCTCTTCATTGGCTGAGGGGTAAAGTTCCTCCTCTCTTGATTGGCTGAAGATTAAAGTTACTCCTCTCCTCATTGGCTGATGGTTAAAGTTCCTCCTCTCCTCATTGGCTGAGGGCTAAAGTTACTCCTCTCTTCATTGGCAAAGGGTTAAAGTTCCTCCTCTCCTCATTGGCTGAGTTGTAAAGTTCCTCCTCTCCTCATTGGCTGAGGGTTAAAGTTCCTCCTCTCCTCATTGGTTGAGGGTTAAAGTTCCTCCTCTCTTGATTTGCTGATGGTTAAAGTTCCTCCTCTCTTGATTGGCTGAGGGGTAAAATTTATCCTCTCTTGATTGGCTGAGGGGTAAAGTTCCTCCTCTCTTGATTGGCTGATGGTTAAAGTTCCTCCTCTCTTGATTGGCTGAGGGGTAAAATTTATCCTCTCTTGATTGGCTGAGGGGTAAAGTTCCTCCTCTCTTGATTGGCTGAAGATTAAAGTTCCTCCTCTCTTGATTGGCTGATGGTTAAAGTTCCTCCTCTCTTGATTGGCTGAAGATTAAAGTTACTCTTCTCCTCATTGGCTGAGGGTTAAAGTTCCTCCTCTCCTCATTGGCTGAGGGTTAAAGTTACTCCTCTATTCATTGGCTGAGGGTTAAAGTTCCTCCTCTCCTCATTGGCTGAGGGTTAAAATTACTCCTCTCTTCATTGGCTGAGGGTTAAAGTTCCTCCTCTCTTGATTGGCTAAGGGGTAAAGTTGCTCCTCTCTTGATTGGCTGAGGGGTATAATTCCTCCTCTCTTGATTGGCTGAGGGGTAAAGTTCCTCCTCTCTTAATTGGCTGATGGTTAAAGTTCCTCCTCTCTTGATTGGCAGAGGGGTAAAGTTCCTCCTCTCTTGATTGGCTGAGGGGTAAAATTCCTCCTCTCTTGATTGGCTGAGGGGTAAAGTTCCTCCTCTCTTTATTGGCTGAAGATTAAAGTTCCTCCTCTCTTGATTGGCTGATGGTTAAAGTTCCTCCTCTCTTGATTGGCTGAGGGGTAAAGTTCCTCCTCTCTTAATTGGCTGAAGATTAAAGTTTCTCCTCTCCTCATTGGCTGAGGGTTAAAGTTCCTCCTCTCCTCATTGGCTGAGGGTTAAAGTTACTCCTCTCTTCATTTGCTGAGGGTTAAAGTTCCTCCTCTCCTCATTGGCTGAGGGTTAAAGTTACTCCTCTCTTCATTGGCTGAGGGTTAAAGTTCCTCCTCTCCTCATTGGCTGAGGGTTAAAGTTACTCCTCTCTTCATGGCTGAGGGTTAAAGTTCCTCCTCTCTTGATTGGCTGAGGGGTAAAGTTCCTCCTGTCTTGATCGGCTGAGGGGTAAAATCCCTCCTCTGTTGATTGGCTGGGGGATAAAGTTCCTCCTCTCTTGATTGGCTGATGGTTAAAGTTCCTCCTCTCTTGATTGGCTGATGATTAAAGTTCCTCCTCTCTTGTTTGGCTGAGGGGTAAAGTTCCTCCTCTCTTGATTTGCTGATGGTTAAAGTTCCTCCTCTCTTGATTGGCTGAGGGGTAAAGTTCCTCCTCTCTTGATTGGCTGAGGGGTAACGTTCCTCCTCTCTTGATTGGCTGAAGATTAAAGTTCCTCCTCTCTTGATTGGCTGATGGTTAAAGTTCCTCCTCTCTTGATTGGGTGATGGTTAAAGTTCCTCCTCTCTTGATTGGCTGAAGATTAAAGTTACTCCTCTCCTCATTGGCTGAGGGTTAAAGTTCCTCCTCTCCTCATTGGTTGAGGTTTAAAGTTCCTCCTCTCTTGATTTCCTGAAGGCTAAAGTTCCTCCTCTCTTGATTGGCTGATGGTTAAAGTTCCTCCTCTCTTGATTGGCTGAGGGGTGAAGTTCCTCCTCTCTTGATTGGCTGAGGGGTAAAATTTCTCCTCTCTTGATTGGCTGAGGGGTAAAGTTCCTCCTCTCTTGATTGGCTGAAGATTAAAGTTCTTCCTCTCTTGATTGGCTGATGGTTAAAGTTCCTCCTCTCTTGATTGGCTGAAGATTAAAGTTACTCCTCTCCTCATTGGCTGAGGGTTAAAGTTCCTCCTCTCCTCATTGGCTGAGGGTTAAAGTTACTCCTCTCTTCATTTTCTGAGGGTTAAAGTTCCTCCTCTCCTCATTGGCTGAGGGTTAAAATTACTCCTGTCTTCATTGGCTGAGGGTTAAAGTTCCTCCTCTCTTGATTGGCTAAGGGGTAAAGTTCCTCCTCTCTTGATTGGCTGAGGGGTATAATTCCTCCTCTCTTGATTGGCTGAGGGGTAAAGTTCCTCCTCTCTTAATTGGCTGATGGTTAAAGTTCCTCCTCTCTTGATTGGCAGAGGGGTAAAGTTCCTCCTCTCTTGATTGGCTGAGGGGTAAAATTCCTCCTCTCTTGATTGGCTGAGGGGTAAAGTTCCTCCTCTCTTTATTGGCTGAAGATTAAAGTTCCTCCTCTCTTGATTGGCTGATGGTTAAAGTTCCTCCTCTCTTGATTGGCTGAGGGGTAAAGTTCCTCCTCTCTTAATTGGCTGAAGATTAAAGTTACTCCTCTCCTCATTGGCTGAGGGTTAAAGTTCCTCCTCTCCTCATTGGCTGAGGGTTAAAGTTACTCCTCTCTTCATTTGCTGAGGGTTAAAGTTCCTCCTCTCCTCATTGGCTGAGGGTTAAAGTTACTCCTCTCTTCATTGGCTGAGGGTTAAAGTTCCTCCTCTCCTCATTGGCTGAGGGTTAAAGTTACTCCTCTCTTCATGGCTGAGGGTTAAAGTTCCTCCTCTCTTGATTGGCTGAGGGGTAAAGTTCCTCCTGTCTTGATCGTCTGAGGGGTAAAATCCCTCCTCTGTTGATTGGCTGGGGGATAAAGTTCCTCCTCTCTTGATTGGCTGATGGTTAAAGTTCCTCCTCTCTTGATTGGCTGATGGTTAAAGTTCCTCCTCTCTTGATTGGCTGAGGGGTAAAGTTCCTCCTCTCTTGATTGGCTGATGGTTAAAGTTCCTCCTCTCTTGATTGGCTGAGGGGTAAAGTTCCTCCTCTCTTGATTGGCTGAGGGTTAAAGTTCCTCCTCTCTTGATTGGCTGAAGATTAAAGTTCCTCCTCTCTTGATTGGCTGATGGTTAAAGTTCCTCCTCTCTTGATTGGCTGAGGGGTAAAGTTCCTCCTCTCTTGATTGGCTGAAGATTAAAGTTACTCCTCTCCTCATTGGCTGAGGGTTAACGTTCCTCCTATTGTCATTGGCTGAGGGTTAAAGTTACTTCTCTATTCATTGGCTGAGGGTTAAAGTTCCTCCTCTCTTGATTAGCTGAGGGTTAAAGTTCCTCCTCTCTTGATTGGCTGAGGGGTAAAATTCCTCCTCTCTTGATTGGCTGAGGGGTAAAGTTCCTCCTCTCTTGATTGGCTGATGATTAAAGTTCCTCCTCTCTAGATTGGCTGATGTTTAAAGTTCCTCCTCTCTTCATTGGCTGAGGGGTAAAGTTCCTCCTCTCTTGATTGGCTGAAGATTAAAGTTACTCCTCTCCTCATTGGCTGATGGTTAAAGTTCCTCCTCTCCTCATTGGCTGAGGGCTAAAGTTACTCCTCTCTTCATTGGCTGAGGGTTAAAGTTCCTCCTCTCCTCATTGGCTGAGTTGTAAAGTTCCTCCTCTCCTCATTAGCTGAGGGTTAAAGTTCCTCCTCTCCTTATTGGCTGAGAGGGTAAAGTTCCTCCTGTCCTGATTGGCTGAAGGCTAAAGTTCCTCCTCTCCTCATTGGCTGAGGGTTAAAGGTACTCCTCTCCTCATTGGCTGAGGGTTAAATTTCCTCCTCTCCTCATTGGCTGAGGGTTAAAGTTCCTCCTCTCCTCATTGGCTGACGGTTAAAGTTCCTCCTCTCCTCATTGGCTGAGGGTTAAACTTCCTCCTCTCCTGATTGGCTGAAGGCAAAAGTTCTTCCTCTCTTGATTGGCTGAAGGCTAAAGTTCCTCCTCTTCTGATTAGCTGAAGGCTAAAGTTCCTCCTCTCTTGATTGGCTGAGGTGTAAAGTTCCTCCTCTCCTGATTGGCTGAGGGGTAAAGGTCCTCCTCTCTTGATTGGCTGAAGGCTTAAGTTCCTCCTCTCCTGATTGGCTGAGGGGTAAAGTTCCTCCTCTCTTGATTGGCTGATGGTTAAAGTTCCTCCTCTCTTGATTGGCTGAGGGGTAAAGTTCCTCCTCTCTTGATTGGCTTAGGGCTAAAATTCCTCCTCTCTTGATTGGCTGAGGGTTAAAGTTCCTCCTCTCTCGATTGGCTGAAGGTTAAAGTTCCTCCTCTCTTGATTGGCTGATGGTTAAAGTTCTTCCTCTCTTGAATGGCTGAGGGGTAAAGTTCCTCCTCTCTTGATTCGCTGAAGATTAAAGTTACTCCTCTCCTCATTGGCTGAGGGTTAAAGTTCCTCCTATTCTCATTGGCTGAGGTTTAAAGTTACTCGTCTCTTCATTGGCTGAGGGTTAAAGTTCCTCCTCTCCTCATTGGCTGAGGGTTAAAGTTACTCCTCCCTTCATTGGCTGAGGGTTAAAGTTCCTCCTCTCTTGATTGGCTGAGGGGTAAAATTCCTCCTCTCTTGATTGGCTGAGGGGTAAAGTTCCTCCTCTCTTGATTGGCTGATGGTTAAAGTTCCTCCTCTCTTGATTGGCTGAGGGTTAAAGTTCCTCCTCTCTTCATTGGCTGAGGGTTAAAGTTCCTCCTCTCCTCATTGGCTGAGGGGTAAAGTTCCTCCTCTCCTCATTAGCTGAGGGTTAAAGTTCCTCCTCTCCTGATTGGTTGAGGGGTAAAGGTCCTCCTCTCTTGATTGGCTGAATGCTTAAGTTCCTCCTCTCCTGATTGGCTGAGGGGTAAAGGTCCTCCTCTCTTGATTGGCTGATGGTTAAAGTTCCTCCTCTCCTCATTGGCTGAGGGTTAAAGTACTCCTCTCCTGATTGGCTGAAGGCTAAAGTTCCTCCTCTCATCATTGGCGGAGGGTTAAAGTTCCTCCTCTCTTGATTTGCTGAGGGGTAAAGTTCCTCCTCTCCTGATTTCCTGAAGGCTAAAGTTCCTCCTCTCTTGATTGGCTGAGGGTTAAAGTTCCTCCTCTCTTGATTGGCTGGGGGGTAAAGTTCCTCCTCTCTTGATTGGCTGAGGGGTAAAGTTCCTCCTCTCTCGATTGGCTGAAGGTTAAAGTTCCTCCTCTCTTGATTGGCTGATGGTTAAAGTTCTTCCTCTCTTGAATGGCTGAGGGGTAAAGTTCCTCCTCTCTTGATTGGCTGAAGATTAAAGTTACTCCTCTCCTCATTGGCTGAGGGTTAAAGTTCCTCCTATTCTCATTGGCTGAGGTTTAAAGTTACTCCTCTCTTCATTGGCTGAGGGTTAAAGTTCCTCCTCTCCTCATTGGCTGAGGGTTAAAGTTACTCCTCCCTTCATTGGCTGAGGGTTAAAGTTCCTCCTCTCTTGATTGGCTGAGGGGTAAAATTCCTCCTCTCTTGATTGGCTGAGGGGTAAAGTTCCTCCTCTCTTGATTGGCTGATGGTTAAAGTTCCTCCTCTCTTGATTGGCTGAGGGTTAAAGTTCCTCCTCTCTTCATTGGCTGAGGGTTAAAGTTCCTCCTCTCCTCATTGGCTGAGGGGTAAAGTTCCTCCTCTCCTCATTAGCTGAGGGTTAAAGTTCCTCCTCTCCTGATTGGTTGAGGGGTAAAGGTCCTCCTCTCTTGATTGGCTGAATGCTTAAGTTCCTCCTCTCCTGATTGGCTGAGGGGTAAAGGTCCTCCTCTCTTGATTGGCTGATGGTTAAAGTTCCTCCTCTCCTCATTGGCTGAGGGTTAAAGTACTCCTCTCCTGATTGGCTGAAGGCTAAAGTTCCTCCTCTCATCATTGGCGGAGGGTTAAAGTTCCTCCTCTCTTGATTTGCTGAGGGGTAAAGTTCCTCCTCTCCTGATTTCCTGAAGGCTAAAGTTCCTCCTCTCTTGATTGGCTGAGGGTTAAAGTTCCTCCTCTCTTGATTGGCTGGGGGGTAAAGTTCCTCCTCTCTTGATTGGCTGAGGGGTAAAATTCCTCTTCTATTGATTGGCTGAGGGGTAAAGTTCCTCCTCTCTTGATTAGCTGAAGATTAAAGTTCCTCCTCT
This sequence comes from Cyprinodon diabolis, assembly GCA_030533445.1. NCBI lineage: Eukaryota > Metazoa > Chordata > Actinopteri > Cyprinodontiformes > Cyprinodontidae > Cyprinodon > Cyprinodon diabolis. Next base: position 206,433 of record CM060069.1, on the reverse strand, counting down.
CTTGATTGGCTGATGGTTAAAGTTCCTCCTCTCTTGATTGGCTGAGGCGTAAAGTTCCTCCTCTCTTGATTGGCTGAAGATTAAAGTTACTCCTCTCCTCATTGGCTGAGGGTTAAAGTTCCTCCTCTCCTCATTGGCTGAGGGTTAAAGTTCCTCCTCTCTTGATTGGCTGATGGTTAAAGTTCCTCCTCTCTTGATTGGCTGAGGCGTAAAGTTCCTCCTCTCTTGATTGGCTGAAGATTAAAGTTACTCCTCTCCTCATTGGCTGAGTGTTAAAGTTCCTCCTCTCCTCATTGGCTGAGGGTTAAAGTTCCTCCTCTTTGATTGGCCGAGGGGTAAAGTTCCTCCTCTCTTGATTGGCTGAGGGGTACAATTCCTCCTCTCTTGATTGGCTGAGGGGTAAAGTTCCTCCCTTCTTGATTGGCTGATGGTTAAAGTTCCTCCTCTCTTTAATGGCTGAAGATTAAAGTTACTCCTCTCCTCATTGGCTGAAGGTTAAACTTCCTCCTCTCCTCATTGGCTGAGGGTTAAAGTTCTTCCTCTCCTCATTGGCTGAGGGTTAAACTTCCTCCTCTCTTGATTGGCTGAGGTGTAAAGTTCCTCCTCTCCTGATTGGCTGAGGGGTAAAGGTCCTCCTCTCTTGATTGGCTGAAGGCTTAAGTTCCTCCTCTCCTGATTGGCTGAGGGGTAAAGTTCCTCCTCTCTTGATTGGCTGATGGTTAAAGTTCCTCCTCTCCTGATTGGCTGAAGGCTAAAGTTCCTCCTCTCTTCATTGGCAGAGTGTTAAAGTTCCTCCTCTCCTCATTGGCTGAGGGTTAAAGTTCCTCCTCTCCTCATTGGTTGAGGGTTAAAGTTCCTCCTCTCTTGATTTGCTGAAGGCTAAAGTTCCTCCTCTCTTGATTGGCTGATGGTTAAAGTTCCTCCTCTCTTGATTGGCTGAGGGGTAAAGTTCCTCCTCTCTTGATTGGCTGAAGGGTAAAATTCCTCCTCTCTTGATTGGCTCAGGGGTAAAGTTCCTCCTCTCTTGATTGGCTGAAGATTAAAGTTCCTCCTCTCTTGATTGGCTGATTGTTAAAGTTCCTCCTCTCTTGATTGGCTGAGGGGTAAAGTTCCTCCTCCCTTGATTGGCTGAAGATTAAAGTTACTCCTCTCCTCATTGGCTGAGGATTAAAGTTAAACCTCTCTTCATTGGCTGAGGGTTAAAGTTCCTCCTCTCTTGATTGGCTGAAGATTAAAGTTCCTCCTCTCTTGATTGGCTGATTGTTAAAGTTCCTCCTCTCTTGATTGGCTGAGGGGTAAAGTTCCTCCTCCCTTGATTGGCTGAAGATTAAAGTTACTCCTCTCCTCATTGGCTGAGGGTTAAAGTTAAACCTCTCTTCATTGGCTGAGGGTTAATGTTCCTCCTCTCCTCATTGGCTGAGGGTTAAAGTTACTCCTCTCTTCATTGGCTGAGGGTTAAAGTTCCTCCTCTCCTCATTGGCTGAGGGTTAAAGTTAAACCTCTCTTCATTGGCTGAGGGTTAAAGTTCCTCCTCTCTTGATTGGCTGAGGGGTAAAGTTCCTCCTGTCTTGATTGGCTGAGGGGTAAAATTCCTCCTCTGTTGATTGGCTGAGGGGTAAAGTTTCTCCTCTCTTTATTGGGTGATGGTTAAAGTTCCTCCTCTCTTGATTGGCTGAAGATTAAAGTTACTCCTCTCCTCATTGGCTGAGGGTTAAAGTTCCTCCACTCCTCATTGGTTGAGGTTTAAAGTTCCTCCTCTCTTGATTGGCTGATGGTTAAAGTTCCTCCTCTCTTGATTGGCTGAGGGGTAAAGTTCCTTCTCTCTTGATTGGCTGAAGATTAAAGTTCCTCCTCTCTTGATTGGCTGATGGTTAAATTTCCTCCTCTCTTGATTGGGTGATGGTTAAAGTTCCTCCTCTCTTGATTGGCTGAAGATTAAAGTTACTCCTCTCCTCATTGGCTGAGGGTTAAAGTTCCTCCTCTCCTCATTGGTTGAGGTTTAAAGTTCCTCCTCTCTTGATTGGCTGAGGGGTAAAGTTCCTCCTCTCTTGATTGGCTGACGGTTAAAGTTCCTCCTCTCTTGGTTGGCTGAGGGGTAAAGTTTCTCCTCTCTTGATTGGCTGAGGGGTAAAGTTCCTCCTCTCTTGATTGGCTGAAGATTAAAGTTCCTCCTCTCTTGATTGGCTGATGGTTAAAGTTCCTCCTCTCTTGATTGGCTGAAGATTAAAGTTACTCCTCTCATCATTGGCTGAGGGTTAAAGTTCCTCCTCTCCTCATTGGCTGAGGGTTAAAGTTACTCCTCTCCTCATTGGCTGAGGGTTAATGTTACTCCTCTCTTCATTTGCTGAGGGTTAAAGTTCCTCCTCTCCTCATTGGCTGAGGGTTAAAGTTACTCCTCTCTTCATTTGCTGAGGGTTAAAGTTCCTCCTCTCCTCATTGGCTGAGGGTTAAAGTTACTCCTCTCTTCATTGGCTGAGGGTTAAATTTCCTCCTCTCCTCATTGGCTGAGGGTTAAAGTTACTCCTCTCTTCATGGCTGAGGGTTAAAGTTCCTCCTCTCTTGATTGGCTGAGTTGTAAAGTTCCTCCTGTCTTGATCGGCTGAGGGGTAAAATCCCTCCTCTGTTGATTGGCTGGGGGATAAAGTTCCTCCTCTCTTGATTGGCTGATGGTTAAAGTTCCTCCTCTCTTGATTGGCTGATGGTTAAAGTTCCTCCTCTCTTGTTTGGCTGAGGGGTAAAGTTCCTCTTTTGATTTGCTGATGGTTAAAGTTCCTCCTCTCTTGATTAGCTGAGGGTTAAAGTTCCTCCTCTTTTGATTGGCTCAGGGGTAAAATTCCTCCTCTCTTGATTGGCTGAGGGGTAAAGTTCCTCCTCTCTTGATTGGCTGATGATTAAAGTTCCTCCTCTCTTGATTGGCTGATGTTTAAAGTTCCTCCTCTCTTCATTGGCTGAGGGGTAAAGTTCCTCCTCTCTTGATTGGCTGAAGATTAAAGTTACTCCTCTCCTCATTGGCTGATGGTTAAATTTCCTCCTCTCCTCATTGGCTGAGGGCTAAAGTTACTCCTCTCTTCATTGGCAAAGGGTTAAAGTTCCTCCTCTCCTCATTGGCTGAGTTGTAAAGTTCCTCCTCTCCTCATTGGCTGAGGGTTAAAGTTCCTCCTCTCCTCATTGGTTGAGGGTTAAAGTTCCTCCTCTCTTGATTTGCTGATGGTTAAAGTTCCTCCTCTCTTGATTGGCTGAGGGGTAAAATTTATCCTCTCTTGATTGGCTGAGGGGTAAAGTTCCTCCTCTCTTGATTGGCTGATGGTTAAAGTTCCTCCTCTCTTGATTGGCTGAGGGGTAAAATTTATCCTCTCTTGATTGGCTGAGGGGTAAAGTTCCTCCTCTCTTGATTGGCTGAAGATTAAAGTTCCTCCTCTCTTGATTGGCTGATGGTTAAAGTTCCTCCTCTCTTGATTGGCTGAAGATTAAAGTTACTCTTCTCCTCATTGGCTGAGGGTTAAAGTTCCTCCTCTCCTCATTGGCTGAGGGTTAAAGTTACTCCTCTATTCATTGGCTGAGGGTTAAAGTTCCTCCTCTCCTCATTGGCTGAGGGTTAAAATTACTCCTCTCTTCATTGGCTGAGGGTTAAAGTTCCTCCTCTCTTGATTGGCTAAGGGGTAAAGTTGCTCCTCTCTTGATTGGCTGAGGGGTATAATTCCTCCTCTCTTGATTGGCTGAGGGGTAAAGTTCCTCCTCTCTTAATTGGCTGATGGTTAAAGTTCCTCCTCTCTTGATTGGCAGAGGGGTAAAGTTCCTCCTCTCTTGATTGGCTGAGGGGTAAAATTCCTCCTCTCTTGATTGGCTGAGGGGTAAAGTTCCTCCTCTCTTTATTGGCTGAAGATTAAAGTTCCTCCTCTCTTGATTGGCTGATGGTTAAAGTTCCTCCTCTCTTGATTGGCTGAGGGGTAAAGTTCCTCCTCTCTTAATTGGCTGAAGATTAAAGTTACTCCTCTCCTCATTGGCTGAGGGTTAAAGTTCCTCCTCTCCTCATTGGCTGAGGGTTAAAGTTACTCCTCTCTTCATTTGCTGAGGGTTAAAGTTCCTCCTCTCCTCATTGGCTGAGGGTTAAAGTTACTCCTCTCTTCATTGGCTGAGGGTTAAAGTTCCTCCTCTCCTCATTGGCTGAGGGTTAAAGTTACTCCTCTCTTCATGGCTGAGGGTTAAAGTTCCTCCTCTCTTGATTGGCTGAGGGGTAAAGTTCCTCCTGTCTTGATCGGCTGAGGGGTAAAATCCCTCCTCTGTAGATTGGCTGGGGGATAAAGTTCCTCCTCTCTTGATTGGCTGATGGTTAAAGTTCCTCCTCTCTTGATTGGCTGATGATTAAAGTTCCTCCTCTCTTGTTTGGCTGAGGGGTAAAGTTCCTCCTCTCTTGATTTGCTGATGGTTAAAGTTCCTCCTCTCTTGATTGGCTGAGGGGTAAAGTTCCTCCTCTCTTGATTGGCTGAGGGGTAACGTTCCTCCTCTCTTGATTGGCTGAAGATTAAAGTTCCTCCTCTCTTGATTGGCTGATGGTTAAAGTTCCTCCTCTCTTGATTGGGTGATGGTTAAAGTTCCTCCTCTCTTGATTGGCTGAAGATTAAAGTTACTCCTCTCCTCATTGGCTGAGGGGTAAAGTTCCTCCTCTCCTCATTGGTTGAGGTTTAAAGTTCCTCCTCTCTTGATTTCCTGAAGGCTAAAGTTCCTCCTCTCTTGATTGGCTGATGGTTAAAGTTCCTCCTCTCTTGATTGGCTGAGGGGTAAAGTTCCTCCTCTCTTGATTGGCTGAGGGGTAAAATTTCTCCTCTCTTGATTGGCTGAGGGGTAAAGTTCCTCCTCTCTTGATTGGCTGAAGATTAAAGTTCTTCCTCTCTTGATTGGCTGATGGTTAAAGTTCCTCCTCTCTTGATTGGCTGAAGATTAAAGTTACTCCTCTCCTCATTGGCTGAGGGTTAAAGTTCCTCCTCTCCTCATTGGCTGAGGGTTAAAGTTACTCCTCTCTTCATTTTCTGAGGGTTAAAGTTCCTCCTCTCCTCATTGGCTGAGGGTTAAAATTACTCCTCTCTTCATTGGCTGAGGGTTAAAGTTCCTCCTCTCTTGATTGGCTAAGGGGTAAAGTTCCTCCTCTCTTGATTGGCTGAGGGGTATAATTCCTCCTCTCTTGATTGGCTGAGGGGTAAAGTTCCTCCTCTCTTAATTGGCTGATGGTTAAAGTTCCTCCTCTCTTGATTGGCAGAGGGGTAAAGTTCCTCCTCTCTTGATTGGCTGAGGGGTAAAATTCCTCCTCTCTTGATTGGCTGAGGGGTAAAGTTCCTCCTCTCTTTATTGGCTGAAGATTAAAGTTCCTCCTCTCTTGATTGGCTGATGGTTAAAGTTCCTCCTCTCTTGATTGGCTGAGGGGTAAAGTTCCTCCTCTCTTAATTGGCTGAAGATTAAAGTTCCTCCTCTCCTCATTGGCTGAGGGTTAAAGTTACTCCTCTCTTCATTTGCTGAGGGTTAAAGTTCCTCCTCTCCTCATTGGCTGAGGGTTAAAGTTACTCCTCTCTTCATTGGCTGAGGGTTAAAGTTCCTCCTCTCCTCATTGGCTGAGGGTTAAAGTTACTCCTCTCTTCATGGCTGAGGGTTAAAGTTCCTCCTCTCTTGATTGGCTGAGGGGTAAAGTTCCTCCTGTCTTGATCGTCTGAGGGGTAAAATCCCTCCTCTGTTGATTGGCTGGAGGATAAAGTTCCTCCTCTCTTGATTCGCTGATGGTTAAAGTTCCTCCTCTCTTGATTGGCTGATGATTAAAGTTCCTCCTCTCTTGTTTGGCTGAGGGGTAAAGTTCCTCCTCTCTTGATTTGCTGATGGTTAAAGTTCCTCCTCTCTTGATTGGCTGAGGGGTAAAGTTCCTCCTCTCTTGATTGGCTGAGGGGTAACGTTCCTCCTCTCTTGATTGGCTGAAGATTAAAGTTCCTCCTCTCTTGATTGGCTGATGGTTAAAGTTCCTCCTCTCTTGATTGGGTGATGGTTAAAGTTCCTCCTCTCTTGATTGGCTGAAGATTAAAGTTACTCCTCTACTCATTGGCTGAGGGTTAAAGTTCCTCCTCTCCTCATTGGTTGAGGTTTAAAGTTCCTCCTCTCTTGATTTCCTGAAGGCTAAAGTTCCTCCTCTCTTGATTGGCTGATGGTTAAAGTTCCTCCTCTCTTGATTGGCTGAGGGGTAAAGTTCCTCCTCTCTTGATTGGCTGAGGGGTAAAATTTCTCCTCTCTTGATTGGCTGAAGATTAAAGTTCCTCCTCTCTTGATTGGCTGAAGATTAAAGTTCCTCCTCTCTTGATTGGCTGATGGTTAAAGTTCCTCCTCTCTTGATTGGCCGAAGATCAAAGTTACTCCTCTCCTCATTGGCTGAGGGTTATAGTTCCTCCTCTCGTCATTGGCTGAGGGTTAAAGTTACTCCTCTCTTCATTGGCTGAGGGTTAAAGTTCCTCCTCTCCTCATTGGCTGAGGGTTAAAATTACTCCTCTCTTCATTGGCTGAGGGTTAAAGTTCCTCCTCTCTTGATTGGCTAAGGGGTAAAGTTCCTCCTCTCTTGATTGGCTGAGGGGTACAGTTCCTCCTCTCTTGATTGGCTGAAGATTAAAGTTCCTCCTCTCTTGATTGGCTGATGGTTAAAGTTCCTCCTCTCTTGATTGGCTGAAGATCAAAGTTACTCCTCTCCTCATTGGCTGAGGGTTATAGTTCCTCCTCTCCTCATTGGCTGAGGGTTAAAGTTACTCCTCTCTTCATTGGCTGAGGGTTAAAGTTCCTCCTCTCCTCATTGGCTGAGGGTTAAAATTACTCCTCTCTTTATTGGCTGAGGGTTAAAGTTCCTCCTCTCTTGATTGGCTAAGGGGTAAAGTTCCTCCTCTCTTGATTGGCTGAGGGGTAAAATTCCTCCTCTCTTGATTGGCTGAGGGGTAAAGTTCCTCCTCTCTTGATTGGCTGATGGTTAAAGTTCCTCCTCTCTTGATTGGCAGAGGGGTAAAGTTCCTCCTCTCTTGATTGGCTGAGGGGTAAAATTCCTCCTCTCTTGATTGGCTGAGGGGTAAAGTTCCTCCTCTCTTGATTGGCTGAAGATTAAAGTTCCTCCTCTCTTGATTGGCTGATGGTTAAAGTTCCTCCTCTCTTGATTGGCTGAGGGGTAAAGTTCCTCCTCTCTTAATTGGCTGAAGATTAAAGTTACTCCTCTCCTCATTGGCTGAGGGTTAAAGTTCCTCCTCTCCTCATTGGCTGAGGGTTAAAGTTACTCCTCTCTTCATTTGCTGAGGGTTAAAGTTCCTCCTCTCCTCATTGGCTGAGGGTTAAAGTTACTCCTCTCTTCATTGGCTGAGGGTTAAAGTTCCTCCTCTCCTCATTGGCTGAGGGTTAAAGTTACTCCTCTCTTCAAGGCTGAGGGTTAAAGTTCCTCCTCTCTTGATTGGCTGAGGGGTAAAGTTCCTCCTGTCTTGATCGTCTGAGGGGTAAAATCCCTCCTCTGTTGATTGGCTGGGGGATAAAGTTCCTCCTCTCTTGATTGGCTGATGGTTAAAGTTCCTCCTCTCTTGATTGGCTGATGATTAAAGTTCCTCCTCTCTTGTTTGGCTGAGGGGTAACGTTCCTCCTCTCTTGATTGGCTGATGGTTAAAGTTCCTCCTCTCTTGATTGGGTGATGGTTAAAGTTCCTCCTCTCTTGATTGGCTGAAGATTAAAGTTACTCCTCTACTCATTGGCTGAGGGTTAAAGTTCCTCCTCTCCTCATTGGTTGAGGTTTAAAGTTCCTCCTCTCTTGATTTCCTGAAGGCTAAAGTTCCTCCTCTCTTGATTGGCTGATGGTTAAAGTTCCTCCTCTCCTGATTGGCTGAGGGGTAAAGTTCCTCCTCTCTTGATTGGATGAGGGGTAAAATTTCTCCTCTCTTGATTGGCTGAAGATTAAAGTTCCTCCTCTCTTGATTGGCTGAAGATTAAAGTTCCTCCTCTCTTGATTGGCTGATGGTTAAAGTTCCTCCTCTCTTGATTGGCTGAAGATCAAAGTTACTCCTCTCCTCATTGGCTGAGGGTTATAGTTCCTCCTCTCCTCATTGGCTGAGGGTTAAAGTTACTCCTCTCTTCATTGGCTGAGGGTTAAAGTTCATCCTCTCCTCATTGGCTGAGGGTTAAAATTACTCCTCTCTTCATTGGCTGAGGGTTAAAGTTCCTCCTCTCTTGATTGGCTAAGGGGTAAAGTTCCTCCTCTCTTGATTGGCTGAGGGGTAAAATTCCTCCTCTCTTGATTGGCTGAGGGGTAAAGTTCCTCCTCTCTTGATTGGCTGATGGTTAAAGTTCCTCCTCTCTTGATTGGCAGAGGGGTAAAGTTCCTCCTCTCTTGATTGGCTGAGGGGTAAAATTCCTCCTCTCTTGATTGGCTGAGGGGTAAAGTTCCTCCTCTCTTGATTGGCTGAAGATTAAAGTTCCTCCTCTCTTGATTGGCTGATGGTTAAAGTTCCTCCTCTCTTGATTGGCTGAGGGGTAAAGTTCCTCCTCTCTTAATTGGCTGAAGATTAAAGTTACTCCTCTCCTCATTGGCTGAGGGTTAAAGTTCCTCCTCTCCTCATTGGCTGAGGGTAAAAGTTACTCCTCTCTTCATTTGCTGAGGGTTAAAGTTCCTCCTCTCCTCATTGGCTGAGGGTTAAAGTTACTCATCTCTTCATTGGCTGAGGGTTAAAGTTCCTCCTCTCCTCATTGGCTGAGGGTTAAAGTTACTACTCTCTTCATGGCTGAGGGTTAAAGTTCCTCCTCTCTTGATTGGCTGAGGGGTAAAGTTCCTCCTGTTTTGATCGGCTGAGGGGTAAAATCCCTCCTCTGTTGATTGGCTGGGGGATAAAGTTCCTCCTCTCTTGATTGGCTGATGGTTAAAGTTCCTCCTCTCTTGATTGGCTGATGGTTAAAGTTCCTCCTCTCTTGTTTGGCTGAGGGATAAAGTTCCTCCTCTCTTGATTTGCTGATGGTTAAAGTTCCTCCTCTCTTGATTGGCTGAGGGGTAAAATTCCTCCTCTCTTGATTGGCTGAAGATTAAAGTTCCTCCTCTCTTGATTGGCTGATGGTTAAAGTTCCTCCTCTCTTGATTGGGTGATGGTTAAAGTTCCTCCTCTCTTGATTGGCTGAAGATTAAAGTTCCTCCTCTCTTGATTGGCTGAAGATTAAAGTTACTCCTCTCCTCATTGGCTGAGGGTTAAAGTTACTCCTCTCTTCATTGGCTGAGGGTTAAAGTTCCTCCTCTCCTCATTGGTTGAGGGTTAAAGTTCCTCCTCTCTTGATTGGCTGAGGGGTAAAGTTACTCCTCTCTTGATTGGCTGAGGGGTAAAATTCCTCCTCTCTTGATTGGCTGAGGGGTAAAGTTCCTCCTCTCTTGATTGGCTGATGGTTAAAGTTCCTCCTCTCTTGATTGGCTGAGGGGTAAAGTTCCTCCTCTCTTGATTGGCTTAGGGGTAAAATTCCTCCTCTCTTGATTGGCTGAGGGTTAAAGTTCCTCCTCTCTCGATTGGCTGAAGGTTAAAGTTCCTCCTCTCTTGATTGGCTGATGGTTAAAGTTCTTCCTCTCTTGAATGGCTGAGGGGTAAAGTTCCTCCTCTCTTGATTGGCTGAAGATTAAAGTTACTCCTCTCCTCATTGGCTGAGGGTTAAAGTTCCTCCTATTCTCATTGGCTGAGGTTTAAAGTTACTCCTCTCTTCATTGGCTGAGGGTTAAAGTTCCTCCTCTCCTCATTGGCTGAGGGTTAAAGTTCCTCCTCTCTTGATTGGCTGAGGGTTAAAGTTCCTCCCCTCTTCATTGGCTGAGGGTTAAAGTTCCTCCTCTCCTCATTGGCTGAGGGGTAAAGTTCCTCCTCTCCTCATTAGCTGAGGGTTAAAGTTCCTCCTCTCCTGATTGGTTGAGGGGTAAAGGTCCTCCTCTCTTGATTGGCTGAATGCTTAAGTTCCTCCTCTCCTGATAGGCTGAGGGGTAAAAGTCCTCCTCTCTTGATTGGCTGATGGTTAAAGTTCCTCCTCTCCTCATTGGCTGAGGGTTAAAGTACTCCTCTCCTGATTGGCTGAAGGCTAAAGTTCCTCCTCTCATCATTGGCGGAGGGTTAAAGTTCCTCCTCTCTTGATTTGCTGAGGGGTAAAGTTCCTCCTCTCCTGATTTCCTGAAGGCTAAAGTTCCTCCTCTCTTGATTGGCTGAGGGTTAAAGTTCCTCCTCTCTTGATTGGCTGGGGGGTAAAGTTCCTCCTCTCTTGATTGGCTGAGGGGTAAAATTCCTCTTCTATTGATTGGCTGAGGGGTAAAGTTCCTCCTCTCTTGATTAGCTGAAGATTAAAGTTCCTCCTCTCTTGATTGGCTGATGGTTAAAGTTCCTCCTCTCTTGATTGGCTGAAGATTAAAGTTACTCCTCTCCTCATTGGCTGAGGGTTAAAGTTCCTCCTCTCCTCATTGGCTGAGGGTTAAAGTTCCTCCTCTCTTGATTGGCCGAGGGGTAAAGTTCCTCCTCTCTTGATTGGCTGAGGGTTAAAGTTCCTCCTCTCTTGATTGGCCGAGGGGTAAAGTTCCTCCTCTCTTGATTGGCTGAGGGGTACAATTCCTCCTCTCTTGATTGGCTGAGGGGTAAAATTCCTCCTCTCTTGATTGGCTGAGGGGTAAAGTTCCTCCTCTCTTGATTGGCTGATGGTTAAAGTTCCTCCTCTCTTGATTGGCTGAGGGTTAAAGTTCCTCCCCTCTTCATTGGCTGAGGGTTAAAGTTCCTCCTCTCCTCATTGGCTGAGGGGTAAAGTTCCTCCTCTCCTCATTAGCTGAGGGTTAAAGTTCCTCCTCTCCTGATTGGTTGAGGGGTAAAGGTCCTCCTCTCTTGATTGGCTGAATGCTTAAGTTCCTCCTCTCCTGATTGGCTGAGGGGTAAAGGTCCTCCTCTCTTGATTGGCTGATGGTTAAAGTTCCTCCTCTCCTCATTGGCTGAGGGTTAAGGTACTCCTCTCCTGATTGGCTGAAGGCTAAAGTTCCTCCTCTCATCATTGGCGGAGGGTTAAAGTTCCTCCTCTCTTGATTTGCTGAGGGGTAAAGTTCCTCCTCTCCTGATTTCCTGAAGGCTAAAGTTCCTCCTCTCTTGATTGGCTGAGGGTTAAAGTTCCTCCTCTCTTGATTGGCTGGGGGGTAAAGTTCCTCCTCTCTTGATTGGCTGAGGGGTAAAATTCCTCTTCTATTGATTGGCTGAGGGGTAAAGTTCCTCCTCTCTTGATTAGCTGAAGATTAAAGTTCCTCCTCTCTTGATTGGCTGATGGTTAAAGTTCCTCCTCTCTTGATTGGCTGAAGATTAAAGTTACTCCTCTCCTCATTGGCTGAGGGTTAAAGTTCCTCCTCTCCTCATTGGCTGAGGGTTAAAGTTCCTCCTCTCTTGATTGGCCGAGGGGTAAAGTTCCTCCTCTCTTGATTGGCTGAGGGGTACAATTCCTCCTCTCTTGATTGGCTGAGGGGTAAAGTTCCTCCCTTCTTGATTGGCTGATGGTTAAAGTTCCTCCTCTCTTTAATGGCTGATGGTTAAAGTTCCTCCTCTCTTGATTGGCTGAGGGGTAAAGTTCCTCCTCTCTTGATTGGCTGAAGATTAAAGTTACTCCTCTCCTCATTGGCTGAAGGTTAAACTTCCTCCTCTCCTCATTGGCTGAGGGTTAAAGTTCTTCCTCTCCTCATTGGCTGAGGGTTAAACTTCCTCCTCTCTTGATTGGCTGAGGTGTAAAGTTCCTCCTCTCCTGATTGGCTGAGGGGTAAAGTTCCTCCTCTCTTGATTGGCTGATGGTTAAAGTTCCTCCTCTCCTGATTGGCTGAAGGCTAAAGTTCCTCCTCTCTTGATTGGCTGATGGTTAAAGTTCCTCCTCTCCTGATTGGCTGAAGGCTAAAGTTCCTCCTCTCTTCATTGGCAGAGTGTTAAAGTTCCTCCTCTCCTCATTGGCTGAGGGTTAAAGTTCCTCCTCTCCTCATTGGCTGAGGGTTAAAGTTCCTCCTCTCTTGATTGGCTGAGGGGTAAAGTTCCTCCTCTCTTGATTGGCTCAGGGGTAAAGTTCCTCCTCTCTTGATTGGCTCAGGGGTAAAGTTCCTCCTCTCTTGATTGGCTGATTGTTAAAGTTCCTCCTCTCTTGATTGGCTGATTGTTAAAGTTCCTCCTCTCTTGATTGGCTGAGGGGTAAAGTTCCTCCTCCCTTGATTGGCTGAAGATTAAAGTTCCTCCTCTCCTCATTGAGTGAGGGTTAATGTTCCTCCTCTCCTCATTGGCTGAGGGTTAAAGTTACTCCTCTCTTCATTGGCTGAGGATTAAAGTTCCTCCTCTCCTCATTGGCTGAGGGTTAAAGTTACTCCTCTCTTCATTGGCTGAGGGTTAAAGTTCCTCCTCTCTTGATTGGCTAAGGGGTAAAGTTCCTCCTCTCTTGATTGGCTGAGGGGTATAATTCCTCCTCTCTTGATTGGTTGAGGGGTAAAGTTCCTCCTCTCTTGATTGGCTGATGGTTAAAGTTCCTCCTCTCTTGATTGGCAGAGGGGTAAAGTTCCTCCTCTATTGATTGGCTGAGGGGTAAAGTTCCTCCTCTCTTTATTGGCTGAAGATTAAAGTTCCTCCTCTCTTGATTGGCTGATGGTTAAAGTTCCTCCTCTCTTGATTGGCTGAGGGGTAAAGTTCCTCCTCTCTTAATTGGCTGAAGATTAAAGTTACTCCTCTCCTCATTGGCTGAGGGTTAAAGTTCCTCCTCTCCTCATTGGCTGAGGGTTAAAGTTACTCCTCTCTTCATTTGCTGTGGGTTAAAGTTCCTCCTCTCCTCATTGACTGAGGGTTAAAGTTCCTCCTCTCCTGATTGGCTGAGGGGTAAAGGTCCTCCTCTCTTGATTGGCTGATGGTTAAAGTTCCTCCTCTCCTCATTGGCTGAGGGTTAAAGTACACTTCTCCTGATTGGCTGAAGGCTAAAGTTCCTCCTCTCATCATTGGCGGAGGGTTAAAGTTCCTCCTCTCTTGATTTGCTGAGGGGTAAAGTTCCTCCTCTCCTGATTTCCTGAAGGCTAAAGTTCCTCCTCTCTTGATTGGCTGAGGGTTAAAGTTCCTCCTCTCTTGATTGGCTGGGGGGTAAAGTTCCTCCTCCCTTGATTGGCTGAGGGGTAAAATTCCTCTTCTATTGATTGGCTGAGGGGTAAAGTTCCTCCTCTCTTGATTAGCTGAAGATTAAAGTTCCTCCTCTCTTGATTGGCTGATGGTTAAAGTTCCTCCTCTCTTGATTGGCTGAGGCGTAAAGTTCCTCCTCTCTTGATTGGCTGAAGATTAAAGTTACTCCTCTCCTCATTGGCTGAGGGTTAAAGTTCCTCCTCTCCTCATTGGCTGAGGGTTAAAGTTCCTCCTCTCTTGATTGGCCGAGGGGTAAAGTTCCTCCTCTCTTGATTGGCTGAGGGGTACAATTGCTCCTCTCTTGATTGGCTGAGGGGTAAAGTTCCTCCCTTCTTGATTGGCTGATGGTTAAAGTTCCTCCTCTCTTTAATGGCTGATGGTTAAAGTTCCTCCTCTCTTGATTGGCTGAGGGGTAAAGTTCCTCCTCTCTTGATTGGCTGAAGATTAAAGTTACTCCTCTCCTCATTGGCTGAAGGTTAAACTTCCTCCTCTCCTCATTGGCTGAGGGTTAAAGTTCTTCCTCTCCTCATTGGCTGAGGGTTAAACTTCCTCCTCTCTTGATTGGCTGAGGTGTAAAGTTCCTCCTCTCCTGATTGGCTGAGGGGTAAAGGTCCCCCTCTCTTGATTGGCTGAAGGCTTAATTTCCTCCTCTCCTGATTGGCTGAGGGGTAAAGTTCCTCCTCTCTTGATTGGCTGATGGTTAAAGTTCCTCCTCTCCTGATTGGCTGAAGGCTAAAGTTCCTCCTCTCTTCATTGGCAGAGTGTTAAAGTTCCTCCTCTCCTCATTGGCTGAGGGTTAAAGTTCCTCCTCTCCTCATTGGTTGAGGGTTAAAGTTCCTCCTCTCTTGATTTGCTGAAGGCTAAAGTTCCTCCTCTTTTGATTTGCTGATGGTTAAAGTTCCTCCTCTCTTGATTAGCTGAGGGTTAAAGTTCCTCCTCTTTTGATTGGCTCAGGGGTAAAATTCCTCCTCTCTTGATTGGCTGAGGGGTAAAGTTCCTCCTCTCTTGATTGGCTGATGATTAAAGTTCCTCCTCTCTTGATTGGCTGATGTTTAAAGTTCCTCCTCTCTTCATTGGCTGAGGGGTAAAGTTCCTCCTCTCTTGATTGGATGAAGATTAAAGTTACTCCTCTCCTCATTGGCTGATGGTTAAAGTTCCTCCTCTCCTCATTGGCTGAGGGCTAAAGTTACTCCTCTCTTCATTGGCAAAGGGTTAAAGTTCCTCCTCTCCTCATTGGCTGAGTTGTAAAGTTCCTCCTCTCCTCATTGGCTGAGGGTTAAAGTTCCTCCTCTCCTCATTGGTTGAGGGTTAAAGTTCATCCTCTCTTGATTTGCTGAAGGCTAAAGTTCCTCCTCTCATGATTGGCTGATGGTTAAAGTTCCTCCTCTCTTGATTGGCTGAGGGGTAAAATTTATCCTCTCTTGATTGGCTGAGGGGTAAAGTTCCTCCTCTCTTGATTGGCTGATGGTTAAAGTTCCTCCTCTCCTGATTGGCTGAAGGCTAAAGTTCCTCCTCTCTTCATTGGCAGAGTGTTAAAGTTCCTCCTCTCCTCATTGGCTGAGGGTTAAAGTTCCTCCTCTCCTCATTGGTTGAGGGTTAAAGTTCCTCCTCTCTTGATTTGCTGAAGGCTAAAGTTCCTCCTCTCTTGATTGGCTGATGGTTAAAGTTCCTCCTCTCTTGATTGGCTGAGGGGTAAAGTTCCTCCTCTCTTGATTGGCTGAAGGGTAAAATTCCTCCTCTCTTGATTGGCTCAGGGGTAAAGTTCCTCCTCTCTTGATTGGCTGAAGATTAAAGTTCCTCCTCTCTTGATTGGCTGATTGTTAAAGTTCCTCCTCTCTTGATTGGCTGAGGGGTAAAGTTCCTCCTCCCTTGATTGGCTGAAGATTAAAGTTCCTCCTCTCCTCATTGAGTGAGGGTTAATGTTCCTCCTCTCCTCATTGGCTGAGGGTTAAAGTTACTCCTCTCTTCATTGGCTGAGGGTTAAAGTTCCTCCTCTCCTCATTGGCTGAGGGTTAAAATTACTCCTCTCTTCATTGGCTGAGGGTTAAAGTTCCTCCTCTCTTGATTGGCTAAGGGGTAAAGTTCCTCCTCTCTTGATTGGCTGAGGGGTATAATTCCTCCTCTCTTGATTGGCTGAGGGGTAAAGTTCCTCCTCTTTTAATTGGCTGATGGTTAAAGTTCCTCCTCTCTTGATTGGCAGAGGGGTAAAGTTCCTCCTCTCTTGATTGGCTGAGGGGTAAAGTTCCTCCTCTCTTTATTGGCTGAAGATTAAAGTTCCTCCTCTCTTGATTGGCTGATGGTTAAAGTTCCTCCTCTCTTGATTGGCTGAGGGGTAAAGTTCCTCCTCTCTTAATTGGCTGAAGATTAAAGTTACTCCTCTCCTCATTGGCTGAGGGTTAAAGTTCCTCCTCTCCTCATTGGCTGAGGGTTAAAGTTACTCCTCTCTTCATTTGCTGAGGGTTAAAGTTCCTCCTCTCCTCATTGACTGAGGGTTAAAGTTCCTCCTCTCCTGATTGGCTGAGGGGTAAAGGTCCTCCTCTCTTGATTGGCTGATGGTTAAAGCTCCTCCTCTCCTCATTGGCTGAGGGTTAAAGTACTCTTCTCCTGATTGGCTGAAGGCTAAAGTTCCTCCTCTCATCATTGGCGGAGGGTTAAAGTTCCTCCTCTCTTGATTTGCTGAGGGGTAAAGTTCCTCCTCTCCTGATTTCCTGAAGGCTAAAGTTCCTCCTCTCTTGATTGGCTGAGGGTTAAAGTTCCTCCTCTCTTGATTGGCTGGGGGGTAAAGTTCCTCCTCCCTTGATTGGCTGAGGGGTAAAATTCCTCTTCTATTGATTGGCTGAGGGGTAAAGTTCCTCCTCTCTTGATTAGCTGAAGATTAAAGTTCCTCCTCTCTTGATTGGCTGATGGTTAAAGTTCCTCCTCTCTTGATTGGCTGAGGCGTAAAGTTCCTCCTCTCTTGATTGGCTGAAGATTAAAGTTACTCCTCTCCTCATTGGCTGAGGGTTAAAGTTCCTCCTCTCCTCATTGGCTGAGGGTTAAAGTTCCTCCTCTCTTGATTGGCCGAGGGGTAAAGTTCCTCCTCTCTTGATTGGCTGAGGGGTACAATTGCTCCTCTCTTGATTGGCTGAGGGGTAAAGTTCCTCCCTTCTTGATTGGCTGATGGTTAAAGTTCCTCCTCTCTTTAATGGCTGATGGTTAAAGTTCCTCCTCTCTTGATTGGCTGAGGGGTAAAGTTCCTCCTCTCTTGATTGGCTGAAGATTAAAGTTACTCCTCTCCTCATTGGCTGAAGGTTAAACTTCCTCCTCTCCTCATTGGCTGAGGGTTAAAGTTCTTCCTCTCCTCATTGGCTGAGGGTTAAACTTCCTCCTCTCTTGATTGGCTGAGGTGTAAAGTTCCTCCTCTCCTGATTGGCTGAGGGGTAAAGGTCCCCCTCTCTTGATTGGCTGAAGGCTTAAGTTCCTCCTCTCCTGATTGGCTGAGGGGTAAAGTTCCTCCTCTCTTGATTGGCTGATGGTTAAAGTTCCTCCTCTCCTGATTGGCTGAAGGCTAAAGTTCCTCCTCTCTTCATTGGCAGAGTGTTAAAGTTCCTCCTCTCCTCATTGGCTGAGGGTTAAAGTTCCTCCTCTCCTCATTGGTTGAGGGTTAAAGTTCCTCCTCTCTTGATTTGCTGAAGGCTAAAGTTCCTCCTCTTTTGATTTGCTGATGGTTAAAGTTCCTCCTCTCTTGATTAGCTGAGGGTTAAAGTTCCTCCTCTTTTGATTGGCTCAGGGGTAAAATTCCTCCTCTCTTGATTGGCTGAGGGGTAAAGTTCCTCCTCTCTTGATTGGCTGATGATTAAAGTTCCTCCTCTCTTGATTGGCTGAGGGTTAAAGTTCCTCCTCTCTCGATTGGCTGAAGGTTAAAGTTCCTCCTCTCTTGATTGGCTGATGGTTAAAGTTCTTCCTCTCTTGAATGGCTGAGGGGTAAAGTTCCTCCTCTCTTGATTGGCTGAAGATTAAAGTTACTCCTCTCCTCATTGGCTGAGGGTTAAAGTTCCTCCTATTCTCATTGGCTGAGGTTTAAAGTTACTCCTCTCTTCATTGGCTGAGGGTTAAAGTTCCTCCTCTCCTCATTGGCTGAGGGTTAAAGTTACTCCTCCCTTCATTGGCTGAGGGTTAAAGTTCCTCCTCTCTTGGTTGGCTGAGGGGTAAAATTCCTCCTCTCTTGATTGGCTGAGGGGTAAAGTTCCTCCTCTCTTGATTGGCTGATGGTTAAAGTTCCTCCTCTCTTGATTGGCTGAGGGTTAAAGTTCCTCCCCTCTTCATTGGCTGAGGGTTAAAGTTCCTCCTCTCCTCATTGGCTGAGGGGTAAAGTTCCTCCTCTCCTCATTAGCTGAGGGTTAAAGTTCCTCCTCTCCTGATTGGTTGAGGGGTAAAGGTCCTCCTCTCTTGATTGGCTGAATGCTTAAGTTCCTCCTCTCCTGATTGGCTGAGGGGTAAAGGTCCTCCTCTCTTGATTGGCTGATGGTTAAAGTTCCTCCTCTCCTCATTGGCTGAGGGTTAAAGTACTCCTCTCCTGATTGGCTGAAGGCTAAAGTTCCTCCTCTCATCATTGGCGGAGGGTTAAAGTTCCTCCTCTCTTGATTTGCTGAGGGGTAAAGTTCCTCCTCTCCTGATTTCCTGAAGGCTAAAGTTCCTCCTCTCTTGATTGGCTGAGGGTTAAAGTTCCTCCTCTCTTGATTGGCTGGGGGGTAAAGTTCCTCCTCTCTTGATTGGCTGAGGGGTAAAATTCCTCTTCTATTGATTGGCTGAGGGGTAAAGTTCCTCCTCTCTTGATTAGCTGAAGATTAAAGTTCCTCCTCTCTTGATTGGCTGATGGTTAAAGTTCCTCCTCTCTTGATTGGCTGAAGATTAAAGTTACTCCTCTCCTCATTGGCTGAGGGTTAAAGTTCCTCCTCTCCTCATTGGCTGAGGGTTAAAGTTCCTCCTCTCTTGATTGGCCGAGGGGTAAAGTTCCTCCTCTCTTGATTGGCTGAGGGGTACAATTCCTCCTCTCTTGATTGGCTGAGGGGTAAAGTTCCTCCCTTCTTGATTGGCTGATGGTTAAAGTTCCTCCTCTCTTTAATGGCTGATGGTTAAAGTTCCTCCTCTCTTGATTGGCTGAGGGGTAAAGTTCCTCCTCTCTTGATTGGCTGAAGATTAAAGTTACTCCTCTCCTCATTGGCTGAAGGTTAAACTTCCTCCTCTCCTCATTGGCTGAGGGTTAAAGTTCTTCCTCTCCTCATTGGCTTAGGGTTAAACTTCCTCCTCTCTTGATTGGCTGAGGTGTAAAGTTCCTCCTCTCCTGATTGGCTGAGGGGTAAAGGTCCTCCTCTCTTGATTGGCTGAAGGCTTAAGTTCCTCCTCTCCTGATTGGCTGAGGGGTAAAGTTCCTCCTCTCTTGATTGGCTGATGGTTAAAGTTCCTCCTCTCCTGATTGGCTGAAGGCTAAAGTTCCTCCTCTCTTCATTGGCAGAGTGTTAAAGTTCCTCCTCTCCTCATTGGCTGAGGGTTAAAGTTCCTCCTCTCCTCATTGGTTGAGGGTTAAAGTTCCTCCTCTCTTGATTTGCTGAAGGCTAAAGTTCCTCCTCTCTTGATTGGCTGATGGTTAAAGTTCCTCCTCTCTTGATTGGCTGAGGGGTAAAGTTCCTCCTCTCTTGATTGGCTGAAGGGTAAAATTCCTCCTCTCTTGATTGGCTCAGGGGTAAAGTTCCTCCTCTCTTGATTGGCTGAAGATTAAAGTTCCTCCTCTCTTGATTGGCTGATTGTTAAAGTTCCTCCTCTCTTGATTGGCTGAGGGGTAAAGTTCCTCCTCCCTTGATTGGCTGAAGATTAAAGTTCCTCCTCTCCTCATTGAGTGAGGGTTAATGTTCCTCCTCTCCTCATTGGCTGAGGGTTAAAGTTACTCCTCTCTTCATTGGCTGAGGATTAAAGTTCCTCCTCTCCTCATTGGCTGAGGGTTAAAATTACTCCTCTCTTCATTGGCTGAGGGTTAAAGTTCCTCCTCTCTTGATTGGCTAAGGGGTAAAGTTCCTCCTCTCTTGATTGGCTGAGGGGTATAATTCCTCCTCTCTTGATTGGTTGAGGGGTAAAGTTCCTCCTCTCTTAATTGGCTGATGGTTAAAGTTCCTCCTCTCTTGATTGGCAGAGGGGTAAAGTTCCTCCTCTATTGATTGGCTGAGGGGTAAAGTTCCTCCTCTCTTTATTGGCTGAAGATTAAAGTTCCTCCTCTCTTGATTGGCTGATGGTTAAAGTTCCTCCTCTCTTGATTGGCTGAGGGGTAAAGTTCCTCCTCTCTTAATTGGCTGAAGATTAAAGTTACTCCTCTCCTCATTTGCTGAGGGTTAAAGTTCCTCCTCTCCTCATTGGCTGAGGGTTAAAGTTACTCCTCTCTTCATTTGCTGAGGGTTAAAGTTCCTCCTCTCCTCATTGACTGAGGGTTAAAGTTCCTCCTCTCCTGATTGGCTGAGGGGTAAAGGTCCTCCTCTCTTGATTGGCTGATGGTTAAAGTTCCTCCTCTCCTCATTGGCTGAGGGTTAAAGTACACTTCTCCTGATTGGCTGAAGGCTAAAGTTCCTCCTCTCATCATTGGCGGAGGGTTAAAGTTCCTCCTCTCTTGATTTGCTGAGGGGTAAAGTTCCTCCTCTCCTGATTTCCTGAAGGCTAAAGTTCCTCCTCTCTTGATTGGCTGAGGGTTAAAGTTCCTCCTCTCTTGATTGGCTGGGGGGTAAAGTTCCTCCTCCCTTGATTGGCTGAGGGGTAAAATTCCTCTTCTATTGATTGGCTGAGGGGTAAAGTTCCTCCTCTCTTGATTAGCTGAAGATTAAAGTTCCTCCTCTCTTGATTGGCTGATGGTTAAAGTTCCTCCTCTCTTGATTGGCTGAGGCGTAAAGTTCCTCCTCTCTTGATTGGCTGAAGATTAAAGTTACTCCTCTCCTCATTGGCTGAGGGTTAAAGTTCCTCCTCTCCTCATTGGCTGAGGGTTAAAGTTCCTCCTCTCTTGATTGGCCGAGGGGTAAAGTTCCTCCTCTCTTGATTGGCTGAGGGGTACAATTGCTCCTCTCTTGATTGGCTGAGGGGTAAAGTTCCTCCCTTCTTGATTGGCTGATGGTTAAAGTTCCTCCTCTCTTTAATGGCTGATGGTTAAAGTTCCTCCTCTCTTGATTGGCTGAGGGGTAAAGTTCCTCCTCTCTTGATTGGCTGAAGATTAAAGTTACTCCTCTCCTCATTGGCTGAAGGTTAAACTTCCTCCTCTCCTCATTGGCTGAGGGTTAAAGTTCTTCCTCTCCTCATTGGCTGAGGGTTAAACTTCCTCCTCTCTTGATTGGCTGAGGTGTAAAGTTCCTCCTCTCCTGATTGGCTGAGGGGTAAAGGTCCCCCTCTCTTGATTGGCTGAAGGCTTAAGTTCCTCCTCTCCTGATTGGCTGAGGGGTAAAGTTCCTCCTCTCTTGATTGGCTGATGGTTAAAGTTCCTCCTCTCCTGATTGGCTGAAGGCTAAAGTTCCTCCTCTCTTCATTGGCAGAGTGTTAAAGTTCCTCCTCTCCTCATTGGCTGAGGGTTAAAGTTCCTCCTCTCCTCATTGGTTGAGGGTTAAAGTTCCTCCTCTCTTGATTTGCTGAAGGCTAAAGTTCCTCCTCTTTTGATTTGCTGATGGTTAAAGTTCCTCCTCTCTTGATTAGCTGAGGGTTAAAGTTCCTCCTCTTTTGATTGGCTCAGGGGTAAAATTCCTCCTCTCTTGATTGGCTGAGGGGTAAAGTTCCTCCTCTCTTGATTGGCTGATGATTAAAGTTCCTCCTCTCTTGATTGGCTGATGTTTAAAGTTCCTCCTCTCTTCATTGGCTGAGGGGTAAAGTTCCTCCTCTCTTGATTGGATGAAGATTAAAGTTACTCCTCTCCTCATTGGCTGATGGTTAAAGTTCCTCCTCTCCTCATTGGCTGAGTTGTAAAGTTCCTCCTCTCCTCATTGGCTGAGGGTTAAAGTTCCTCCTCTCCTCATTGGTTGAGGGTTAAAGTTCATCCTCTCTTGATTTGCTGAAGGCTAAAGTTCCTCCTCTCATGATTGGCTGATGGTTAAAGTTCCTCCTCTCTTGATTGGCTGAGGGGTAAAATTTATCCTCTCTTGATTGGCTGAGGGGTAAAGTTCCTCCTCTCTTGATTGGCTGATGGTTAAAGTTCCTCCTCTCCTGATTGGCTGAAGGCTAAAGTTCCTCCTCTCTTCATTTGCAGAGTGTTAAAGTTCCTCCTCTCCTCATTGGCTGAGGGTTAAAGTTCCTCCTCTCCTCATTGGTTGAGGGTTAAAGTTCCTCCTCTCTTGATTTGCTGAAGGCTAAAGTTCCTCCTCTCTTGATTGGCTGATGGTTAAAGTTCCTCCTCTCTTGATTGGCTGAGGGGTAAAGTTCCTCCTCTCTTGATTGGCTGAAGGGTAAAATTCCTCCTCTCTTGATTGGCTCAGGGGTAAAGTTCCTCCTCTCTTGATTGGCTGAAGATTAAAGTTCCTCCTCTCTTGATTGGCTGATTGTTAAAGTTCCTCCTCTCTTGATTGGCTGAGGGGTAAAGTTCCTCCTCCCTTGATTGGCTGAAGATTAAAGTTCCTCCTCTCCTCATTGAGTGAGGGTTAATGTTCCTCCTCTCCTCATTGGCTGAGGGTTAAAGTTACTCCTCTCTTCATTGGCTGAGGGTTAAAGTTCCTCCTCTCCTCATTGGCTGAGGGTTAAAATTACTCCTCTCTTCATTGGCTGAGGGTTAAAGTTCCTCCTCTCTTGATTGGCTAAGGGGTAAAGTTCCTCCTCTCTTGATTGGCTGAGGGGTATAATTCCTCCTCTCTTGATTGGCTGAGGGGTAAAGTTCCTCCTCTCTTAATTGGCTGATGGTTAAAGTTCCTCCTCTCTTGATTGGCAGAGGGGTAAAGTTCCTCCTCTCTTGATTGGCTGATGGTTAAAGTTCCTCCTCTCTTGATTGGCTGAGGGGTAAAGTTCCTCCTCTCTTAATTGGATGAAGATTAAAGTTACTCCTCTCCTCATTGGCTGAGGGTTAAAGTTCCTCCTCTCCTCATTGGCTGAGGGTTAAAGTTACTCCTCTCTTCATTTGCTGAGGGTTAAAGTTCCTCCTCTCCTCATTGACTGAGGGTTAAAGTTCCTCCTCTCCTGATTGGCTGAGGGGTAAAGGTCCTCCTCTCTTGATTGGCTGATGGTTAAAGCTCCTCCTCTCCTCATTGGCTGAGGGTTAAAGTACTCTTCTCCTGATTGGCTGAAGGCTAAAGTTCCTCCTCTCATCATTGGCGGAGGGTTAAAGTTCCTCCTCTCTTGATTTGCTGAGGGGTAAAGTTCCTCCTCTCCTGATTTCCTGAAGGCTAAAGTTCCTCCTCTCTTGATTGGCTGAGGGTTAAAGTTCCTCCTCTCTTGATTGGCTGGGGGGTAAAGTTCCTCCTCCCTTGATTGGCTGAGGGGTAAAATTCCTCTTCTATTGATTGGCTGAGGGGTAAAGTTCCTCCTCTCTTGATTAGCTGAAGATTAAAGTTGCTCCTATCTTGATTGGCTGATGGTTAAAGTTCCTCCTCTCTTGATTGGCTGAGGCGTAAAGTTCCTCCTCTCTTGATTGGCTGAAGATTAAAGTTACTCCTCTCCTCATTGGCTGAGGGTTAAAGTTCCTCCTCTCCTCATTGGCTGAGGGTTAAAGTTCCTCCTCTCTTGATTGGCCGAGGGGTAAAGTTCCTCCTCTCTTGATTGGCTGAGGGGTACAATTGCTCCTCTCTTGATTGGCTGAGGGGTAAAGTTCCTCCCTTCTTGATTGGCTGATGGTTAAAGTTCCTCCTCTCTTTAATGGCTGATGGTTAAAGTTCCTCCTCTCTTGATTGGCTGAGGGGTAAAGTTCCTCCTCTCTTGATTGGCTGAAGATTAAAGTTACTCCTCTCCTCATTGGCTGAAGGTTAAACTTCCTCCTCTCCTCATTGGCTGAGGGTTAAAGTTCTTCCTCTCCTCATTGGCTGAGGGTTAAACTTCCTCCTCTCTTGATTGGCTGAGGTGTAAAGTTCCTCCTCTCCTGATTGGCTGAGGGGTAAAGGTCCCCCTCTCTTGATTGGCTGAAGGCTTAAGTTCCTCCTCTCCTGATTGGCTGAGGGGTAAAGTTCCTCCTCTCTTGATTGGCTGATGGTTAAAGTTCCTCCTCTCCTGATTGGCTGAAGGCTAAAGTTCCTCCTCTCTTCATTGGCAGAGTGTTAAAGTTCCTCCTCTCCTCATTGGCTGAGGGTTAAAGTTCCTCCTCTCCTCATTGGTTGAGGGTTAAAGTTCCTCCTCTCTTGATTTGCTGAAGGCTAAAGTTCCTCCTCTTTTGATTTGCTGATGGTTAAAGTTCCTCCTCTCTTGATTAGCTGAGGGTTAAAGTTCCTCCTCTTTTGATTGGCTCAGGGGTAAAATTCCTCCTCTCTTGATTGGCTGAGGGGTAAAGTTCCTCCTCTCTTGATTGGCTGATGATTAAAGTTCCTCCTCTCTTGATTGGCTGATGTTTAAAGTTCCTCCTCTCTTCATTGGCTGAAGATTAAAGTTACTCCTCTCCTCATTGGCTGATGGTTAAAGTTCCTCCTCTCCTCATTGGCTGAGGGCTAAAGTTACTCCTCTCTTCATTGGCAAAGGGTTAAAGTTCCTCCTCTCCTCATTGGCTGAGTTGTAAAGTTCCTCCTCTCCTCATTGGCTGAGGGTTAAAGTTCCTCCTCTCCTCATTGGTTGAGGGTTAAAGTTCCTCCTCTCTTGATTTGCTGAAGGCTAAAGTTCCTCCTCTCATGATTGGCTGATGGTTAAAGTTCCTCCTCTCTTGATTGGCTGAGGGGTAAAATTTATCCTCTCTTGATTGGCTGAGGGGTAAAGTTCCTCCTCTCTTGATTGGCTGAAGATTAAAGTTCCTCCTCTCTTGATTGGCTGATGGTTAAAGTTCCTCCTCTCTTGATTGGCTGAAGATTAAAGTTACTCCTCTCCTCATTGGCTGAGGGTTAAAGTTCCTCCTCTCCTCATTGGCTGAGGGTTAAAGTTACTCCTCTCTTCTTTGGCTGAGGGTTAAAGTTCCTCCTCTCCTCATTGGCTGAGGGTTAAAATTACTCCTCTCTTCATTGGCTGATGGTTAAAGTTCCTCCTCTCTTGATTGGCTAAGGGGTAAAGTTCCTCCTCTCTTGATTGGCTGAGGGGTATAATTCCTCCTCTCTTGATTGGCTGAGGGGTAAAGTTCCTCCTCTCTTAATTGGCTGATGGTTAAAGTTCCTCCTCTCTTGATTGGCAGAGGGGTAAAGTTCCTCCTCTCTTGATTGGCTGAGGGGTAAAATTCCTCCTCTCTTGATTGGCTGAGGGGTAAAGTTCCTCCTCTCTTTATTGGCTGAAGATTAAAGTTCCTCCTCTCTTGATTGGCTGATGGTTAAAGTTCCTCCTCTCTTGATTGGCTGAGGGGTAAAGTTCCTCCTCTCTTAATTGGCTGAAGATTAAAGTTACTCCTCTCCTCATTGGCTGAGGGTTAAAGTTCCTCCTCTCCTCATTGGCTGAGGGTTAAAGTTACTCCTCTCTTCATTTGCTGAGGGTTAAAGTTCCTCCTCTCCTCATTGGCTGAGGGTTAAAGTTACTCCTCTCTTCATTGGCTGAGGGTTAAAGTTCCTCCTCTCCTCATTGGCTGAGGGTTAAAGTTACTCCTCTCTTCATGGCTGAGGGTTAAAGTTCCTCCTCTCTTGATTGGCTGAGGGGTAAAGTTCCTCCTGTCTTGATCGGCTGAGGGGTAAAATCCCTCCTCTGTTGATTGGCTGGGGGATAAAGTTCCTCCTCTCTTGATTGGCTGATGGTTAAAGTTCCTCCTCTCTTGATTGGCTGATGATTAAAGTTCCTCCTCTCTTGTTTGGCTGAGGGGTAAAGTTCCTCCTCTCTTGATTTGCTGATGGTTAAAGTTCCTCCTCTCTTGATTGGCTGAGGGGTAAAGTTCCTCTTCTCTTGATTGGCTGAGGGGTAACGTTCCTCCTCTCTTGATTGGCTGAAGATTAAAGTTCCTCCTCTCTTGATTGGCTGATGGTTAAAGTTCCTCCTCTCTTGATTGGGTGATGGTTAAAGTTCCTCCTCTCTTGATTGGCTGATGATTAAAGTTCCTCCTCTCTTGTTTGGCTGAGGGGTAAAGTTCCTCCTCTCTTGATTTGCTGATGGTTAAAGTTCCTCCTCTCTTGATTGGCTGAGGGGTAAAGTTCCTCTTCTCTTGATTGGCTGAGGGGTAACGTTCCTCCTCTCTTGATTGGCTGAAGATTAAAGTTCCTCCTCTCTTGATTGGCTGATGGTTAAAGTTCCTCCTCTCTTGATTGGGTGATGGTTAAAGTTCCTCCTTTCTTCATTGGCTGAGGGTTAAAGTTCCTCCTCTCCTCTTTGGTTGAGGTTTAAAGTTCCTCCTCTCTTGATTTCCTGAAGGCTAAAGTTCCTCCTCTCTTGATTGGCTGATGGTTAAAGTTCCTCCTCTCTTGATTGGCTGATGGTTAAAGTTCCTCCTCTCTTGATTGGCTGAGGGGTAAAGTTCCTCCTCTCTTGATTGGCTGAAGATTAAAGTTCTTCCTCTCTTGATTGGCTGATGGTTAAAGTTCCTCCTCTCTTGATTGGCTGAAGATTAAAGTTACTCCTCTCCTCATTGGCTGAGGGTTAAAGTTCCTCCTCTCCTCATTGGCTGAGGGTTAAAGTTACTCCTCTCTTCATTGGCTGAGGGTTAAAGTTCCTCCTCTCCTCATTGGCTGAGGGTTAAAATTACTCCTCTCTTCATTGGCTGAGGGTTAAAGTTCCTCCTCTCTTGATTGGCTAAGGGGTAAAGTTCCTCCTCTCTTGATTGGCTGAGGGGTATAATTCCTCCTCTCTTGATTGGCTGAGGGGTAAAGTTCCTCCTCTCTTAATTGGCTGATGGTTAAAGTTCCTCCTCTCTTGATTGGCAGAGGGGTAAAGTTCCTCCTCTCTTGATTGGCTGAGGGGTAAAGTTCCTCCTCTCTTTATTGGCTGAAGATTAAAGTTCCTCCTCTCTTGATTGGCTGATGGTTAAAGTTCCTCCTCTCTTGATTGGCTGAGGGGTAAAGTTCCTCCTCTCTTAATTGGATGAAGATTAAAGTTACTCCTCTCCTCATTGGCTGAGGGTTAAAGTTCCTCCTCTCCTCATTGGCTGAGGGTTAAAGTTACTCCTCTCTTCATTTGCTGAGGGTTAAAGTTCCTCCTCTCCTCATTGACTGAGGGTTAAAGTTCCTCCTCTCCTGATTGGCTGAGGGGTAAAGGTCCTCCTCTCTTGATTGGCTGATGGTTAAAGCTCCTCCTCTCCTCATTGGCTGAGGGTTAAAGTACTCTTCTCCTGATTGGCTGAAGGCTAAAGTTCCTCCTCTCATCATTGGCGGAGGGTTAAAGTTCCTCCTCTCTTGATTTGCTGAGGGGTAAAGTTCCTCCTCTCCTGATTTCCTGAAGGCTAAAGTTCCTCCTCTCTTGATTGGCTGAGGGTTAAAGTTCCTCCTCTCTTGATTGGCTGGGGGGTAAAGTTCCTCCTCCCTTGATTGGCTGAGGGGTAAAATTCCTCTTCTATTGATTGGCTGAGGGGTAAAGTTCCTCCTCTCTTGATTAGCTGAAGATTAAAGTTGCTCCTATCTTGATTGGCTGATGGTTAAAGTTCCTCCTCTCTTGATTGGCTGAGGCGTAAAGTTCCTCCTCTCTTGATTGGCTGAAGATTAAAGTTACTCCTCTCCTCATTGGCTGAGGGTTAAAGTTCCTCCTCTCCTCATTGGCTGAGGGTTAAAGTTCCTCCTCTCTTGATTGGCCGAGGGGTAAAGTTCCTCCTCTCTTGATTGGCTGAGGGGTACAATTGCTCCTCTCTTGATTGGCTGAGGGGTAAAGTTCCTCCCTTCTTGATTGGCTGATGGTTAAAGTTCCTCCTCTCTTTAATGGCTGATGGTTAAAGTTCCTCCTCTCTTGATTGGCTGAGGGGTAAAGTTCCTCCTCTCTTGATTGGCTGAAGATTAAAGTTACTCCTCTCCTCATTGGCTGAAGGTTAAACTTCCTCCTCTCCTCATTGGCTGAGGGTTAAAGTTCTTCCTCTCCTAATTGGCTGAGGGTTAAACTTCCTCCTCTCTTGATTGGCTGAGGTGTAAAGTCCCTCCTCTCCTGATTGGCTGAGGGGTAAAGGTCCCCCTCTCTTGATTGGCTGATGATTAAAGTTCCTCCTCTCTTGATTGGCTGATGTTTAAAGTTCCTCCTCTCTTCATTGGCTGAAGATTAAAGTTCCTCCTCTCTTGATTGGCTGATGGTTAAAGTTCCTCCTCTCTTGATTGGCTGAAGATTAAAGTTACTCCTCTCCTCATTGGCTGAGGGTTAAAGTTCCTCCTCTCCTCATTGGCTGAGGGTTAAAGTTACTCCTCTCTTCATTGGCTGAGGGTTAAAGTTCCTCCTCTCCTCATTGGCTGAGGGTTAAAATTACTCCTCTCTTCATTGGCTGATGGTTAAAGTTCCTCCTCTCTTGATTGGCTAAGGGGTAAAGTTCCTCCTCTCTTGATTGGCTGAGGGGTATAATTCCTCCTCTCTTGATTGGCTGAGGGGTAAAGTTCCTCCTCTCTTAATTGGCTGATGGTTAAAGTTCCTCCTCTCTTGATTGGCAGAGGGGTAAAGTTCCTCCTCTCTTGATTGGCTGAGGGGTAAAATTCCTCCTCTCTTGATTGGCTGAGGGGTAAAGTTCCTCCTCTCTTTATTGGCTGAAGATTAAAGTTCCTCCTCTCTTGATTGGCTGATGGTTAAAGTTCCTCCTCTCTTGATTGGCTGAGGGGTAAAGTTCCTCCTCTCTTAATTGGCTGAAGATTAAAGTTACTCCTCTCCTCATTGGCTGAGGGTTAAAGTTCCTCCTCTCCTCATTGGCTGAGGGTTAAAGTTACTCCTCTCTTCATTTGCTGAGGGTTAAAGTTCCTCCTCTCCTCATTGGCTGAGGGTTAAAGTTACTCCTCTCTTCATTGGCTGAGGGTTAAAGTTCCTCCTCTCCTCATTGGCTGAGGGTTAAAGTTACTCCTCTCTTCATGGCTGAGGGTTAAAGTTCCTCCTCTCTTGATTGGCTGAGGGGTAAAGTTCCTCCTGTCTTGATCGGCTGAGGGGTAAAATCCCTCCTCTGTTGATTGGCTGGGGGATAAAGTTCCTCCTCTCTTGATTGGCTGATGGTTAAAGTTCCTCCTCTCTTGATTGGCTGATGATTAAAGTTCCTCCTCTCTTGTTTGGCTGAGGGGTAAAGTTCCTCCTCTCTTGATTTGCTGATGGTTAAAGTTCCTCCTCTCTTGATTGGCTGAGGGGTAAAGTTCCTCTTCTCTTGATTGGCTGAGGGGTAACGTTCCTCCTCTCTTGATTGGCTGAAGATTAAAGTTCCTCCTCTCTTGATTGGCTGATGGTTAAAGTTCCTCCTCTCTTGATTGGGTGATGGTTAAAGTTCCTCCTCTCTTGATTGGCTGATGATTAAAGTTCCTCCTCTCTTGTTTGGCTGAGGGGTAAAGTTCCTCCTCTCTTGATTTGCTGATGGTTAAAGTTCCTCCTCTCTTGATTGGCTGAGGGGTAAAGTTCCTCTTCTCTTGATTGGCTGAGGGGTAACGTTCCTCCTCTCTTGATTGGCTGAAGATTAAAGTTCCTCCTCTCTTGATTGGCTGATGGTTAAAGTTCCTCCTCTCTTGATTGGGTGATGGTTAAAGTTCCTCCTTTCTTCATTGGCTGAGGGTTAAAGTTCCTCCTCTCCTCTTTGGTTGAGGTTTAAAGTTCCTCCTCTCTTGATTTCCTGAAGGCTAAAGTTCCTCCTCTCTTGATTGGCTGATGGTTAAAGTTCCTCCTCTCTTGATTGGCTGAGGGGTAAAGTTCCTCCTCTCTTGATTGGCTGAGGGGTAAAATTTCTCCTCTCTTGATTGGCTGAGGGGTAAAGTTCCTCCTCTCTTGATTGGCTGAAGATTAAAGTTCTTCCTCTCTTGATTGGCTGATGGTTAAAGTTCCTCCTCTCTTGATTGGCTGAAGATTAAAGTTACTCCTCTCCTCATTGGCTGAGGGTTAAAGTTCCTCCTCTCCTCATTGGCTGAGGGTTAAAGTTACTCCTCTCTTCATTTTCTGAGGGTTAAAGTTCCTCCTCCCCTCATTGGCTGAGGGTTAAAATTACTCCTCTCTTCATTGGCTGAGGGTTAAAGTTCCTCCTCTCTTGATTGGCTAAGGGGTAAAGTTCCTGCTCTCTTGATTGGCTGAGGGGTATAATTCCTCCTCTCTTGATTGGCTGAGGGGTAAAGTTCCTCCTCTCTTAATTGGCTGATGGTTAAAGTTCCTCCTCTCTTGATTGGCAGAGGGGTAAAGTTCCTCCTCTCTTGATTGGCTGAGGGGTAAAATTCCTCCTCTCTTGATTGGCTGAGGGGTAAAGTTCCTCCTCTCTTTATTGGCTGAAGATTAAAGTTCCTCCTCTCTTGATTGGCTGATGGTTAAAGTTCCTCCTCTCTTGATTGGCTGAGGGGTAAAGTTCCTCCTCTCTTAATTGGCTGAAGATTAAAGTTACTCCTCTCCTCATTGGCTGAGGGTTAAAGTTCCTCCTCTCCTCATTGGCTGAGGGTTAAAGTTACTCCTCTCTTCATTTGCTGAGGGTTAAAGTTCCTCCTCTCCTCATTGGCTGAGGGTTAAAGTTACTCCTCTCTTCATTGGCTGAGGGTTAAAGTTCCTCCTCTCCTCATTGGCTGAGGGTTAAAGTTACTCCTCTCTTCATGGCTGAGGGTTAAAGTTCCTCCTCTCTTGATTGGCTGAGGGGTAAAGTTCCTCCTGTCTTGATCGTCTGAGGGGTAAAATCCCTCCTCTGTTGATTGGCTGGGGGATAAAGTTCCTCCTCTCTTGATTGGCTGATGGTTAAAGTTCCTCCTCTCTTGATTGGCTGATGATTAAAGTTCCTCCTCTCTTGTTTGGCTGAGGGGTAAAGTTCCTCCTCTCTTGATTTGCTGATAGTTAAAGTTCCTCCTCTCTTGATTGGCTGAGGGGTAAAGTTCCTCCTCTCTTGATTGGCTGAGGGGTAACGTTCCTCCTCTCTTGATTGGCTGAAGATTAAAGTTCCTCCTCTCTTGATTGGCTGATGGTTAAAGTTCCTCCTCTCTTGATTGGGTGATGGTTAAAGTTCCTCCTCTCTTGATTGGCTGAAGATTAAAGTTACTCCTCTACTCATTGGCTGAGGGTTAAAGTTCCTCCTCTCCTCATTGGTTGAGGTTTAAAGTTCCTCCTCTCTTGATTTCCTGAAGGCTAAAGTTCCTCCTCTCTTGATTGGCTGATGGTTAAAGTTCCTCCTCTCTTGATTGGCTGAGGGGTAAAGTTCCTCCTCTCTTGATTGGCTGAGGGGTAAAATTTCTCCTCTCTTGATTGGCTGAAGATTAAAGTTCCTCCTCTCTTGATTGGCTGAAGATTAAAGTTCCTCCTCTCTTGATTGGCTGATGGTTAAAGTTCCTCCTCTCTTGATTGGCTGAAGATCAAAGTTACTCCTCTCCTCATCGGCTGAGGGTTATAGTTCCTCCTCTCCTCATTGGCTGAGGGTTAAAGTTACTCCTCTCTTCATTGGCTGAGGGTTAAAGTTCCTCCTCTCCTCATTGGCTGAGGGTTAAAATTACTCCTCTCTTCATTGGCTGAGGGTTAAAGTTCCTCCTCTCTTGATTGGCTAAGGGGTAAAGTTCCTCCTCTCTTGATTGGCTGAGGGGTAAAATTCCTCCTCTCTTGATTGGCTGAGGGGTAAAGTTCCTCCTCTCTTGATTGGCTGATGGTTAAAGTTCCTCCTCTCTTGATTGGCAGAGGGGTAAAGTTCCTCCTCTCTTGATTGGCTGAGGGGTAAAATTCCTCCTCTCTTGATTGGCTGAGGGGTAAAGTTCCTCCTCTCTTGATTGGCTGAAGATTAAAGTTCCTCCTCTCTTGATTGGCTGATGGTTAAAGTTCCTCCTCTCTTGATTGGCTGAGGGGTAAAGTTCCTCCTCTCTTAATTGGCTGAAGATTAAAGTTACTCCTCTCCTCATTGGCTGAGGGTTAAAGTTCCTCCTCTCCTCATTGGCTGAGGGTTAAAGTTACTCCTCTCTTCATTTGCTGAGGGTTAAAGTTCCTCCTCTCCTCATTGGCTGAGGGTTAAAGTTACTCCTCTCTTCATTGGCTGAGGGTTAAAGTTCCTCCTCTCCTCATTGGCTGAGGGTTAAAGTTACTCCTCTCTTCATGGCTGAGGGTTAAAGTTCCTCCTCTCTTGATTGGCTGAGGGGTAAAGTTCCTCCTGTCTTGATCGTCTGAGGGGTAAAATCCCTCCTCTGTTGATTGGCTGGGGGATAAAGTTCCTCCTCTCTTGATTGGCTGATGGTTAAAGTTCCTCCTCTCTTGATTGGCTGATGATTAAAGTTCCTCCTCTCTTGTTTGGCTGAGGGGTAACGTTCCTCCTCTCTTGATTGGCTGAAGATTAAAGTTCCTTCTCTCTTGATTGGCTGATGGTTAAAGTTCCTCCTCTCTTGATTGGGTGATGGTTAAAGTTCCTCCTCTCTTGATTGGCTGAAGATTAAAGTTGCTCCTCTACTCATTGGCTGAGGGTTAAAGTTCCTCCTCTCCTCATTGGTTGAGGTTTAAAGTTCCTCCTCTCTTGATTTCCTGAAGGCTAAAGTTCCTCCTCTCTTGATTGGCTGATGGTTAAAGTTCCTCCTCTTCTGATTGGCTGAGGGGTAAAGTTCCTCCTCTCTTGATTGGCTGAGGGGTAAAATTTCTCCTCTCTTGATTGGCTGAGGGGTAAAGTTCCTCCTCTCTTGATTGGCTGATGATTAAAGTTCCTCCTCTCTTGATTGGCTGATGTTTAAAGTTCCTCCTCTCTTCATTGGCTGAAGATTAAAGTTACTCCTCTCCTCATTGGCTGATGGTTAAAGTTCCTCCTCTCCTCATTGGCTGAGGGCTAAAGTTACTCCTCTCTTCATTGGCAAAGGGTTAAAGTTCCTCCTCTCCTCATTGGCTGAGTTGTAAAGTTCCTCCTCTCCTCATTGGCTGAGGGTTAAAGTTCCTCCTCTCCTCATTGGTTGAGGGTTAAAGTTCCTCCTCTCTTGATTTGCTGAAGGCTAAAGTTCCTCCTCTCATGATTGGCTGATGGTTAAAGTTCCTCCTCTCTTGATTGGCTGAGGGGTAAAATTTATCCTCTCTTGATTGGCTGAGGGGTAAAGTTCCTCCTCTCTTGATTGGCTGAAGATTAAAGTTCCTCCTCTCTTGATTGGCTGATGGTTAAAGTTCCTCCTCTCTTGATTGGCTGAAGATTAAAGTTACTCCTCTCCTCATTGGCTGAGGGTTAAAGTTCCTCCTCTCCTCATTGGCTGAGGGTTAAAGTTACTCCTCTCTTCTTTGGCTGAGGGTTAAAGTTCCTCCTCTCCTCATTGGCTGAGGGTTAAAATTACTCCTCTCTTCATTGGCTGATGGTTAAAGTTCCTCCTCTCTTGATTGGCTAAGGGGTAAAGTTCCTCCTCTCTTGATTGGCTGAGGGGTATAATTCCTCCTCTCTTGATTGGCTGAGGGGTAAAGTTCCTCCTCTCTTAATTGGCTGATGGTTAAAGTTCCTCCTCTCTTGATTGGCAGAGGGGTAAAGTTCCTCCTCTCTTGATTGGCTGAGGGGTAAAATTCCTCCTCTCTTGATTGGCTGAGGGGTAAAGTTCCTCCTCTCTTTATTGGCTGAAGATTAAAGTTCCTCCTCTCTTGATTGGCTGATGGTTAAAGTTCCTCCTCTCTTGATTGGCTGAGGGGTAAAGTTCCTCCTCTCTTAATTGGCTGAAGATTAAAGTTACTCCTCTCCTCATTGGCTGAGGGTTAAAGTTCCTCCTCTCCTCATTGGCTGAGGGTTAAAGTTACTCCTCTCTTCATTTGCTGAGGGTTAAAGTTCCTCCTCTCCTCATTGGCTGAGGGTTAAAGTTACTCCTCTCTTCATTGGCTGAGGGTTAAAGTTCCTCCTCTCCTCATTGGCTGAGGGTTAAAGTTACTCCTCTCTTCATGGCTGAGGGTTAAAGTTCCTCCTCTCTTGATTGGCTGAGGGGTAAAGTTCCTCCTGTCTTGATCGGCTGAGGGGTAAAATCCCTCCTCTGTTGATTGGCTGGGGGATAAAGTTCCTCCTCTCTTGATTGGCTGATGGTTAAAGTTCCTCCTCTCTTGATTGGCTGATGATTAAAGTTCCTCCTCTCTTGTTTGGCTGAGGGGTAAAGTTCCTCCTCTCTTGATTTGCTGATGGTTAAAGTTCCTCCTCTCTTGATTGGCTGAGGGGTAAAGTTCCTCTTCTCTTGATTGGCTGAGGGGTAACGTTCCTCCTCTCTTGATTGGCTGAAGATTAAAGTTCCTCCTCTCTTGATTGGCTGATGGTTAAAGTTCCTCCTCTCTTGATTGGGTGATGGTTAAAGTTCCTCCTCTCTTGATTGGCTGATGATTAAAGTTCCTCCTCTCTTGTTTGGCTGAGGGGTAAAGTTCCTCCTCTCTTGATTTGCTGATGGTTAAAGTTCCTCCTCTCTTGATTGGCTGAGGGGTAAAGTTCCTCTTCTCTTGATTGGCTGAGGGGTAACGTTCCTCCTCTCTTGATTGGCTGAAGATTAAAGTTCCTCCTCTCTTGATTGGCTGATGGTTAAAGTTCCTCCTCTCTTGATTGGGTGATGGTTAAAGTTCCTCCTTTCTTCATTGGCTGAGGGTTAAAGTTCCTCCTCTCCTCTTTGGTTGAGGTTTAAAGTTCCTCCTCTCTTGATTTCCTGAAGGCTAAAGTTCCTCCTCTCTTGATTGGCTGATGGTTAAAGTTCCTCCTCTCTTGATTGGCTGATGGTTAAAGTTCCTCCTCTCTTGATTGGCTGAGGGGTAAAGTTCCTCCTCTCTTGATTGGCTGAAGATTAAAGTTCTTCCTCTCTTGATTGGCTGATGGTTAAAGTTCCTCCTCTCTTGATTGGCTGAAGATTAAAGTTACTCCTCTCCTCATTGGCTGAGGGTTAAAGTTCCTCCTCTCCTCATTGGCTGAGGGTTAAAGTTACTCCTCTCTTCATTGGCTGAGGGTTAAAGTTCCTCCTCTCCTCATTGGCTGAGGGTTAAAATTACTCCTCTCTTCATTGGCTGAGGGTTAAAGTTCCTCCTCTCTTGATTGGCTAAGGGGTAAAGTTCCTCCTCTCTTGATTGGCTGAGGGGTATAATTCCTCCTCTCTTGATTGGCTGAGGGGTAAAGTTCCTCCTCTCTTAATTGGCTGATGGTTAAAGTTCCTCCTCTCTTGATTGGCAGAGGGGTAAAGTTCCTCCTCTCTTGATTGGCTGAGGGGTAAAGTTCCTCCTCTCTTTATTGGCTGAAGATTAAAGTTCCTCCTCTCTTGATTGGCTGATGGTTAAAGTTCCTCCTCTCTTGATTGGCTGAGGGGTAAAGTTCCTCCTCTCTTAATTGGATGAAGATTAAAGTTACTCCTCTCCTCATTGGCTGAGGGTTAAAGTTCCTCCTCTCCTCATTGGCTGAGGGTTAAAGTTACTCCTCTCTTCATTTGCTGAGGGTTAAAGTTCCTCCTCTCCTCATTGACTGAGGGTTAAAGTTCCTCCTCTCCTGATTGGCTGAGGGGTAAAGGTCCTCCTCTCTTGATTGGCTGATGGTTAAAGCTCCTCCTCTCCTCATTGGCTGAGGGTTAAAGTACTCTTCTCCTGATTGGCTGAAGGCTAAAGTTCCTCCTCTCATCATTGGCGGAGGGTTAAAGTTCCTCCTCTCTTGATTTGCTGAGGGGTAAAGTTCCTCCTCTCCTGATTTCCTGAAGGCTAAAGTTCCTCCTCTCTTGATTGGCTGAGGGTTAAAGTTCCTCCTCTCTTGATTGGCTGGGGGGTAAAGTTCCTCCTCCCTTGATTGGCTGAGGGGTAAAATTCCTCTTCTATTGATTGGCTGAGGGGTAAAGTTCCTCCTCTCTTGATTAGCTGAAGATTAAAGTTGCTCCTATCTTGATTGGCTGATGGTTAAAGTTCCTCCTCTCTTGATTGGCTGAGGCGTAAAGTTCCTCCTCTCTTGATTGGCTGAAGATTAAAGTTACTCCTCTCCTCATTGGCTGAGGGTTAAAGTTCCTCCTCTCCTCATTGGCTGAGGGTTAAAGTTCCTCCTCTCTTGATTGGCCGAGGGGTAAAGTTCCTCCTCTCTTGATTGGCTGAGGGGTACAATTGCTCCTCTCTTGATTGGCTGAGGGGTAAATTTCCTCCCTTCTTGATTGGCTGATGGTTAAAGTTCCTCCTCTCTTTAATGGCTGATGGTTAAAGTTCCTCCTCTCTTGATTGGCTGAGGGGTAAAGTTCCTCCTCTCTTGATTGGCTGAAGATTAAAGTTACTCCTCTCCTCATTGGCTGAAGGTTAAACTTCCTCCTCTCCTCATTGGCTGAGGGTTAAAGTTCTTCCTCTCCTAATTGGCTGAGGGTTAAACTTCCTCCTCTCTTGATTGGCTGAGGTGTAAAGTCCCTCCTCTCCTGATTGGCTGAGGGGTAAAGGTCCCCCTCTCTTGATTGGCTGATGATTAAAGTTCCTCCTCTCTTGATTGGCTGATGTTTAAAGTTCCTCCTCTCTTCATTGGCTGAAGATTAAAGTTCCTCCTCTCTTGATTGGCTGATGGTTAAAGTTCCTCCTCTCTTGATTGGCTGAAGATTAAAGTTACTCCTCTCCTCATTGGCTGAGGGTTAAAGTTCCTCCTCTCCTCATTGGCTGAGGGTTAAAGTTACTCCTCTCTTCATTGGCTGAGGGTTAAAGTTCCTCCTCTCCTCATTGGCTGAGGGTTAAAATTACTCCTCTCTTCATTGGCTGATGGTTAAAGTTCCTCCTCTCTTGATTGGCTAAGGGGTAAAGTTCCTCCTCTCTTGATTGGCTGAGGGGTATAATTCCTCCTCTCTTGATTGGCTGAGGGGTAAAGTTCCTCCTCTCTTAATTGGCTGATGGTTAAAGTTCCTCCTCTCTTGATTGGCAGAGGGGTAAAGTTCCTCCTCTCTTGATTGGCTGAGGGGTAAAATTCCTCCTCTCTTGATTGGCTGAGGGGTAAAGTTCCTCCTCTCTTTATTGGCTGAAGATTAAAGTTCCTCCTCTCTTGATTGGCTGATGGTTAAAGTTCCTCCTCTCTTGATTGGCTGAGGGGTAAAGTTCCTCCTCTCTTAATTGGCTGAAGATTAAAGTTACTCCTCTCCTCATTGGCTGAGGGTTAAAGTTCCTCCTCTCCTCATTGGCTGAGGGTTAAAGTTACTCCTCTCTTCATTTGCTGAGGGTTAAAGTTCCTCCTCTCCTCATTGGCTGAGGGTTAAAGTTACTCCTCTCTTCATTGGCTGAGGGTTAAAGTTCCTCCTCTCCTCATTGGCTGAGGGTTAAAGTTACTCCTCTCTTCATGGCTGAGGGTTAAAGTTCCTCCTCTCTTGATTGGCTGAGGGGTAAAGTTCCTCCTGTCTTGATCGGCTGAGGGGTAAAATCCCTCCTCTGTTGATTGGCTGGGGGATAAAGTTCCTCCTCTCTTGATTGGCTGATGGTTAAAGTTCCTCCTCTCTTGATTGGCTGATGATTAAAGTTCCTCCTCTCTTGTTTGGCTGAGGGGTAAAGTTCCTCCTCTCTTGATTTGCTGATGGTTAAAGTTCCTCCTCTCTTGATTGGCTGAGGGGTAAAGTTCCTCTTCTCTTGATTGGCTGAGGGGTAACGTTCCTCCTCTCTTGATTGGCTGAAGATTAAAGTTCCTCCTCTCTTGATTGGCTGATGGTTAAAGTTCCTCCTCTCTTGATTGGGTGATGGTTAAAGTTCCTCCTCTCTTGATTGGCTGATGATTAAAGTTCCTCCTCTCTTGTTTGGCTGAGGGGTAAAGTTCCTCCTCTCTTGATTTGCTGATGGTTAAAGTTCCTCCTCTCTTGATTGGCTGAGGGGTAAAGTTCCTCTTCTCTTGATTGGCTGAGGGGTAACGTTCCTCCTCTCTTGATTGGCTGAAGATTAAAGTTCCTCCTCTCTTGATTGGCTGATGGTTAAAGTTCCTCCTCTCTTGATTGGGTGATGGTTAAAGTTCCTCCTTTCTTCATTGGCTGAGGGTTAAAGTTCCTCCTCTCCTCTTTGGTTGAGGTTTAAAGTTCCTCCTCTCTTGATTTCCTGAAGGCTAAAGTTCCTCCTCTCTTGATTGGCTGATGGTTAAAGTTCCTCCTCTCTTGATTGGCTGAGGGGTAAAGTTCCTCCTCTCTTGATTGGCTGAGGGGTAAAATTTCTCCTCTCTTGATTGGCTGAGGGGTAAAGTTCCTCCTCTCTTGATTGGCTGAAGATTAAAGTTCTTCCTCTCTTGATTGGCTGATGGTTAAAGTTCCTCCTCTCTTGATTGGCTGAAGATTAAAGTTACTCCTCTCCTCATTGGCTGAGGGTTAAAGTTCCTCCTCTCCTCATTGGCTGAGGGTTAAAGTTACTCCTCTCTTCATTTTCTGAGGGTTAAAGTTCCTCCTCCCCTCATTGGCTGAGGGTTAAAATTACTCCTCTCTTCATTGGCTGAGGGTTAAAGTTCCTCCTCTCTTGATTGGCTAAGGGGTAAAGTTCCTGCTCTCTTGATTGGCTGAGGGGTATAATTCCTCCTCTCTTGATTGGCTGAGGGGTAAAGTTCCTCCTCTCTTAATTGGCTGATGGTTAAAGTTCCTCCTCTCTTGATTGGCAGAGGGGTAAAGTTCCTCCTCTCTTGATTGGCTGAGGGGTAAAATTCCTCCTCTCTTGATTGGCTGAGGGGTAAAGTTCCTCCTCTCTTTATTGGCTGAAGATTAAAGTTCCTCCTCTCTTGATTGGCTGATGGTTAAAGTTCCTCCTCTCTTGATTGGCTGAGGGGTAAAGTTCCTCCTCTCTTAATTGGCTGAAGATTAAAGTTACTCCTCTCCTCATTGGCTGAGGGTTAAAGTTCCTCCTCTCCTCATTGGCTGAGGGTTAAAGTTACTCCTCTCTTCATTTGCTGAGGGTTAAAGTTCCTCCTCTCCTCATTGGCTGAGGGTTAAAGTTACTCCTCTCTTCATTGGCTGAGGGTTAAAGTTCCTCCTCTCCTCATTGGCTGAGGGTTAAAGTTACTCCTCTCTTCATGGCTGAGGGTTAAAGTTCCTCCTCTCTTGATTGGCTGAGGGGTAAAGTTCCTCCTGTCTTGATCGTCTGAGGGGTAAAATCCCTCCTCTGTTGATTGGCTGGGGGATAAAGTTCCTCCTCTCTTGATTGGCTGATGGTTAAAGTTCCTCCTCTCTTGATTGGCTGATGATTAAAGTTCCTCCTCTCTTGTTTGGCTGAGGGGTAAAGTTCCTCCTCTCTTGATTTGCTGATAGTTAAAGTTCCTCCTCTCTTGATTGGCTGAGGGGTAAAGTTCCTCCTCTCTTGATTGGCTGAGGGGTAACGTTCCTCCTCTCTTGATTGGCTGAAGATTAAAGTTCCTCCTCTCTTGATTGGCTGATGGTTAAAGTTCCTCCTCTCTTGATTGGGTGATGGTTAAAGTTCCTCCTCTCTTGATTGGCTGAAGATTAAAGTTACTCCTCTACTCATTGGCTGAGGGTTAAAGTTCCTCCTCTCCTCATTGGTTGAGGTTTAAAGTTCCTCCTCTCTTGATTTCCTGAAGGCTAAAGTTCCTCCTCTCTTGATTGGCTGATGGTTAAAGTTCCTCCTCTCTTGATTGGCTGAGGGGTAAAGTTCCTCCTCTCTTGATTGGCTGAGGGGTAAAATTTCTCCTCTCTTGATTGGCTGAAGATTAAAGTTCCTCCTCTCTTGATTGGCTGAAGATTAAAGTTCCTCCTCTCTTGATTGGCTGATGGTTAAAGTTCCTCCTCTCTTGATTGGCTGAAGATCAAAGTTACTCCTCTCCTCATCGGCTGAGGGTTATAGTTCCTCCTCTCCTCATTGGCTGAGGGTTAAAGTTACTCCTCTCTTCATTGGCTGAGGGTTAAAGTTCCTCCTCTCCTCATTGGCTGAGGGTTAAAATTACTCCTCTCTTCATTGGCTGAGGGTTAAAGTTCCTCCTCTCTTGATTGGCTAAGGGGTAAAGTTCCTCCTCTCTTGATTGGCTGAGGGGTAAAATTCCTCCTCTCTTGATTGGCTGAGGGGTAAAGTTCCTCCTCTCTTGATTGGCTGATGGTTAAAGTTCCTCCTCTCTTGATTGGCAGAGGGGTAAAGTTCCTCCTCTCTTGATTGGCTGAGGGGTAAAATTCCTCCTCTCTTGATTGGCTGAGGGGTAAAGTTCCTCCTCTCTTGATTGGCTGAAGATTAAAGTTCCTCCTCTCTTGATTGGCTGATGGTTAAAGTTCCTCCTCTCTTGATTGGCTGAGGGGTAAAGTTCCTCCTCTCTTAATTGGCTGAAGATTAAAGTTACTCCTCTCCTCATTGGCTGAGGGTTAAAGTTCCTCCTCTCCTCATTGGCTGAGGGTTAAAGTTACTCCTCTCTTCATTTGCTGAGGGTTAAAGTTCCTCCTCTCCTCATTGGCTGAGGGTTAAAGTTACTCCTCTCTTCATTGGCTGAGGGTTAAAGTTCCTCCTCTCCTCATTGGCTGAGGGTTAAAGTTACTCCTCTCTTCATGGCTGAGGGTTAAAGTTCCTCCTCTCTTGATTGGCTGAGGGGTAAAGTTCCTCCTGTCTTGATCGTCTGAGGGGTAAAATCCCTCCTCTGTTGATTGGCTGGGGGATAAAGTTCCTCCTCTCTTGATTGGCTGATGGTTAAAGTTCCTCCTCTCTTGATTGGCTGATGATTAAAGTTCCTCCTCTCTTGTTTGGCTGAGGGGTAACGTTCCTCCTCTCTTGATTGGCTGAAGATTAAAGTTCCTTCTCTCTTGATTGGCTGATGGTTAAAGTTCCTCCTCTCTTGATTGGGTGATGGTTAAAGTTCCTCCTCTCCTCATTGGCTGAGGGCTAAAGTTACTCCTCTCTTCATTGGCAAAGGGTTAAAGTTCCTCCTCTCCTCATTGGCTGAGTTGTAAAGTTCCTCCTCTCCTCATTGGCTGAGGGTTAAAGTTCCTCCTCTCCTCATTGGTTGAGGGTTAAAGTTCCTCCTCTCTTGATTTGCTGAAGGCTAAAGTTCCTCCTCTCATGATTGGCTGATGGTTAAAGTTCCTCCTCTCTTGATTGGCTGAGGGGTAAAATTTATCCTCTCTTGATTGGCTGAGGGGTAAAGTTCCTCCTCTCTTGATTGGCTGAAGATTAAAGTTCCTCCTCTCTTGATTGGCTGATGGTTAAAGTTCCTCCTCTCTTGATTGGCTGAAGATTAAAGTTACTCCTCTCCTCATTGGCTGAGGGTTAAAGTTCCTCCTCTCCTCATTGGCTGAGGGTTAAAGTTACTCCTCTCTTCTTTGGCTGAGGGTTAAAGTTCCTCCTCTCCTCATTGGCTGAGGGTTAAAATTACTCCTCTCTTCATTGGCTGATGGTTAAAGTTCCTCCTCTCTTGATTGGCTAAGGGGTAAAGTTCCTCCTCTCTTGATTGGCTGAGGGGTATAATTCCTCCTCTCTTGATTGGCTGAGGGGTAAAGTTCCTCCTCTCTTAATTGGCTGATGGTTAAAGTTCCTCCTCTCTTGATTGGCAGAGGGGTAAAGTTCCTCCTCTCTTGATTGGCTGAGGGGTAAAATTCCTCCTCTCTTGATTGGCTGAGGGGTAAAGTTCCTCCTCTCTTTATTGGCTGAAGATTAAAGTTCCTCCTCTCTTGATTGGCTGATGGTTAAAGTTCCTCCTCTCTTGATTGGCTGAGGGGTAAAGTTCCTCCTCTCTTAATTGGCTGAAGATTAAAGTTACTCCTCTCCTCATTGGCTGAGGGTTAAAGTTCCTCCTCTCCTCATTGGCTGAGGGTTAAAGTTACTCCTCTCTTCATTTGCTGAGGGTTAAAGTTCCTCCTCTCCTCATTGGCTGAGGGTTAAAGTTACTCCTCTCTTCATTGGCTGAGGGTTAAAGTTCCTCCTCTCCTCATTGGCTGAGGGTTAAAGTTACTCCTCTCTTCATGGCTGAGGGTTAAAGTTCCTCCTCTCTTGATTGGCTGAGGGGTAAAGTTCCTCCTGTCTTGATCGGCTGAGGGGTAAAATCCCTCCTCTGTTGATTGGCTGGGGGATAAAGTTCCTCCTCTCTTGATTGGCTGATGGTTAAAGTTCCTCCTCTCTTGATTGGCTGATGATTAAAGTTCCTCCTCTCTTGTTTGGCTGAGGGGTAAAGTTCCTCCTCTCTTGATTTGCTGATGGTTAAAGTTCCTCCTCTCTTGATTGGCTGAGGGGTAAAGTTCCTCTTCTCTTGATTGGCTGAGGGGTAACGTTCCTCCTCTCTTGATTGGCTGAAGATTAAAGTTCCTCCTCTCTTGATTGGCTGATGGTTAAAGTTCCTCCTCTCTTGATTGGGTGATGGTTAAAGTTCCTCCTCTCTTGATTGGCTGATGATTAAAGTTCCTCCTCTCTTGTTTGGCTGAGGGGTAAAGTTCCTCCTCTCTTGATTTGCTGATGGTTAAAGTTCCTCCTCTCTTGATTGGCTGAGGGGTAAAGTTCCTCTTCTCTTGATTGGCTGAGGGGTAACGTTCCTCCTCTCTTGATTGGCTGAAGATTAAAGTTCCTCCTCTCTTGATTGGCTGATGGTTAAAGTTCCTCCTCTCTTGATTGGGTGATGGTTAAAGTTCCTCCTTTCTTCATTGGCTGAGGGTTAAAGTTCCTCCTCTCCTCTTTGGTTGAGGTTTAAAGTTCCTCCTCTCTTGATTTCCTGAAGGCTAAAGTTCCTCCTCTCTTGATTGGCTGATGGTTAAAGTTCCTCCTCTCTTGATTGGCTGATGGTTAAAGTTCCTCCTCTCTTGATTGGCTGAGGGGTAAAGTTCCTCCTCTCTTGATTGGCTGAAGATTAAAGTTCTTCCTCTCTTGATTGGCTGATGGTTAAAGTTCCTCCTCTCTTGATTGGCTGAAGATTAAAGTTACTCCTCTCCTCATTGGCTGAGGGTTAAAGTTCCTCCTCTCCTCATTGGCTGAGGGTTAAAGTTACTCCTCTCTTCATTGGCTGAGGGTTAAAGTTCCTCCTCTCCTCATTGGCTGAGGGTTAAAATTACTCCTCTCTTCATTGGCTGAGGGTTAAAGTTCCTCCTCTCTTGATTGGCTAAGGGGTAAAGTTCCTCCTCTCTTGATTGGCTGAGGGGTATAATTCCTCCTCTCTTGATTGGCTGAGGGGTAAAGTTCCTCCTCTCTTAATTGGCTGATGGTTAAAGTTCCTCCTCTCTTGATTGGCAGAGGGGTAAAGTTCCTCCTCTCTTGATTGGCTGAGGGGTAAAGTTCCTCCTCTCTTTATTGGCTGAAGATTAAAGTTCCTCCTCTCTTGATTGGCTGATGGTTAAAGTTCCTCCTCTCTTGATTGGCTGAGGGGTAAAGTTCCTCCTCTCTTAATTGGATGAAGATTAAAGTTACTCCTCTCCTCATTGGCTGAGGGTTAAAGTTCCTCCTCTCCTCATTGGCTGAGGGTTAAAGTTACTCCTCTCTTCATTTGCTGAGGGTTAAAGTTCCTCCTCTCCTCATTGACTGAGGGTTAAAGTTCCTCCTCTCCTGATTGGCTGAGGGGTAAAGGTCCTCCTCTCTTGATTGGCTGATGGTTAAAGCTCCTCCTCTCCTCATTGGCTGAGGGTTAAAGTACTCTTCTCCTGATTGGCTGAAGGCTAAAGTTCCTCCTCTCATCATTGGCGGAGGGTTAAAGTTCCTCCTCTCTTGATT
Organism: Cyprinodon diabolis; assembly: GCA_030533445.1. Lineage (NCBI taxonomy): Eukaryota > Metazoa > Chordata > Actinopteri > Cyprinodontiformes > Cyprinodontidae > Cyprinodon > Cyprinodon diabolis. The sequence goes on along the minus strand of CM060069.1, from coordinate 163,606 downwards.
TGCTGAGGGGTAAAGTTCCTCCTCTCCTGATTTCCTGAAGGCTAAAGTTCCTCCTCTCTTGATTGGCTGAGGGTTAAAGTTCCTCCTCTCTTGATTGGCTGGGGGGTAAAGTTCCTCCTCCCTTGATTGGCTGAGGGGTAAAATTCCTCTTCTATTGATTGGCTGAGGGGTAAAGTTCCTCCTCTCTTGATTAGCTGAAGATTAAAGTTGCTCCTATCTTGATTGGCTGATGGTTAAAGTTCCTCCTCTCTTGATTGGCTGAGGCGTAAAGTTCCTCCTCTCTTGATTGGCTGAAGATTAAAGTTACTCCTCTCCTCATTGGCTGAGGGTTAAAGTTCCTCCTCTCCTCATTGGCTGAGGGTTAAAGTTCCTCCTCTCTTGATTGGCCGAGGGGTAAAGTTCCTCCTCTCTTGATTGGCTGAGGGGTACAATTGCTCCTCTCTTGATTGGCTGAGGGGTAAAGTTCCTCCCTTCTTGATTGGCTGATGGTTAAAGTTCCTCCTCTCTTTAATGGCTGATGGTTAAAGTTCCTCCTCTCTTGATTGGCTGAGGGGTAAAGTTCCTCCTCTCTTGATTGGCTGAAGATTAAAGTTACTCCTCTCCTCATTGGCTGAAGGTTAAACTTCCTCCTCTCCTCATTGGCTGAGGGTTAAAGTTCTTCCTCTCCTAATTGGCTGAGGGTTAAACTTCCTCCTCTCTTGATTGGCTGAGGTGTAAAGTCCCTCCTCTCCTGATTGGCTGAGGGGTAAAGGTCCCCCTCTCTTGATTGGCTGATGATTAAAGTTCCTCCTCTCTTGATTGGCTGATGTTTAAAGTTCCTCCTCTCTTCATTGGCTGAAGATTAAAGTTCCTCCTCTCTTGATTGGCTGATGGTTAAAGTTCCTCCTCTCTTGATTGGCTGAAGATTAAAGTTACTCCTCTCCTCATTGGCTGAGGGTTAAAGTTCCTCCTCTCCTCATTGGCTGAGGGTTAAAGTTACTCCTCTCTTCATTGGCTGAGGGTTAAAGTTCCTCCTCTCCTCATTGGCTGAGGGTTAAAATTACTCCTCTCTTCATTGGCTGATGGTTAAAGTTCCTCCTCTCTTGATTGGCTAAGGGGTAAAGTTCCTCCTCTCTTGATTGGCTGAGGGGTATAATTCCTCCTCTCTTGATTGGCTGAGGGGTAAAGTTCCTCCTCTCTTAATTGGCTGATGGTTAAAGTTCCTCCTCTCTTGATTGGCAGAGGGGTAAAGTTCCTCCTCTCTTGATTGGCTGAGGGGTAAAATTCCTCCTCTCTTGATTGGCTGAGGGGTAAAGTTCCTCCTCTCTTTATTGGCTGAAGATTAAAGTTCCTCCTCTCTTGATTGGCTGATGGTTAAAGTTCCTCCTCTCTTGATTGGCTGAGGGGTAAAGTTCCTCCTCTCTTAATTGGCTGAAGATTAAAGTTACTCCTCTCCTCATTGGCTGAGGGTTAAAGTTCCTCCTCTCCTCATTGGCTGAGGGTTAAAGTTACTCCTCTCTTCATTTGCTGAGGGTTAAAGTTCCTCCTCTCCTCATTGGCTGAGGGTTAAAGTTACTCCTCTCTTCATTGGCTGAGGGTTAAAGTTCCTCCTCTCCTCATTGGCTGAGGGTTAAAGTTACTCCTCTCTTCATGGCTGAGGGTTAAAGTTCCTCCTCTCTTGATTGGCTGAGGGGTAAAGTTCCTCCTGTCTTGATCGGCTGAGGGGTAAAATCCCTCCTCTGTTGATTGGCTGGGGGATAAAGTTCCTCCTCTCTTGATTGGCTGATGGTTAAAGTTCCTCCTCTCTTGATTGGCTGATGATTAAAGTTCCTCCTCTCTTGTTTGGCTGAGGGGTAAAGTTCCTCCTCTCTTGATTTGCTGATGGTTAAAGTTCCTCCTCTCTTGATTGGCTGAGGGGTAAAGTTCCTCTTCTCTTGATTGGCTGAGGGGTAACGTTCCTCCTCTCTTGATTGGCTGAAGATTAAAGTTCCTCCTCTCTTGATTGGCTGATGGTTAAAGTTCCTCCTCTCTTGATTGGGTGATGGTTAAAGTTCCTCCTCTCTTGATTGGCTGATGATTAAAGTTCCTCCTCTCTTGTTTGGCTGAGGGGTAAAGTTCCTCCTCTCTTGATTTGCTGATGGTTAAAGTTCCTCCTCTCTTGATTGGCTGAGGGGTAAAGTTCCTCTTCTCTTGATTGGCTGAGGGGTAACGTTCCTCCTCTCTTGATTGGCTGAAGATTAAAGTTCCTCCTCTCTTGATTGGCTGATGGTTAAAGTTCCTCCTCTCTTGATTGGGTGATGGTTAAAGTTCCTCCTTTCTTCATTGGCTGAGGGTTAAAGTTCCTCCTCTCCTCTTTGGTTGAGGTTTAAAGTTCCTCCTCTCTTGATTTCCTGAAGGCTAAAGTTCCTCCTCTCTTGATTGGCTGATGGTTAAAGTTCCTCCTCTCTTGATTGGCTGAGGGGTAAAGTTCCTCCTCTCTTGATTGGCTGAGGGGTAAAATTTCTCCTCTCTTGATTGGCTGAGGGGTAAAGTTCCTCCTCTCTTGATTGGCTGAAGATTAAAGTTCTTCCTCTCTTGATTGGCTGATGGTTAAAGTTCCTCCTCTCTTGATTGGCTGAAGATTAAAGTTACTCCTCTCCTCATTGGCTGAGGGTTAAAGTTCCTCCTCTCCTCATTGGCTGAGGGTTAAAGTTACTCCTCTCTTCATTTTCTGAGGGTTAAAGTTCCTCCTCCCCTCATTGGCTGAGGGTTAAAATTACTCCTCTCTTCATTGGCTGAGGGTTAAAGTTCCTCCTCTCTTGATTGGCTAAGGGGTAAAGTTCCTGCTCTCTTGATTGGCTGAGGGGTATAATTCCTCCTCTCTTGATTGGCTGAGGGGTAAAGTTCCTCCTCTCTTAATTGGCTGATGGTTAAAGTTCCTCCTCTCTTGATTGGCAGAGGGGTAAAGTTCCTCCTCTCTTGATTGGCTGAGGGGTAAAATTCCTCCTCTCTTGATTGGCTGAGGGGTAAAGTTCCTCCTCTCTTTATTGGCTGAAGATTAAAGTTCCTCCTCTCTTGATTGGCTGATGGTTAAAGTTCCTCCTCTCTTGATTGGCTGAGGGGTAAAGTTCCTCCTCTCTTAATTGGCTGAAGATTAAAGTTACTCCTCTCCTCATTGGCTGAGGGTTAAAGTTCCTCCTCTCCTCATTGGCTGAGGGTTAAAGTTACTCCTCTCTTCATTTGCTGAGGGTTAAAGTTCCTCCTCTCCTCATTGGCTGAGGGTTAAAGTTACTCCTCTCTTCATTGGCTGAGGGTTAAAGTTCCTCCTCTCCTCATTGGCTGAGGGTTAAAGTTACTCCTCTCTTCATGGCTGAGGGTTAAAGTTCCTCCTCTCTTGATTGGCTGAGGGGTAAAGTTCCTCCTGTCTTGATCGTCTGAGGGGTAAAATCCCTCCTCTGTTGATTGGCTGGGGGATAAAGTTCCTCCTCTCTTGATTGGCTGATGGTTAAAGTTCCTCCTCTCTTGATTGGCTGATGATTAAAGTTCCTCCTCTCTTGTTTGGCTGAGGGGTAAAGTTCCTCCTCTCTTGATTTGCTGATAGTTAAAGTTCCTCCTCTCTTGATTGGCTGAGGGGTAAAGTTCCTCCTCTCTTGATTGGCTGAGGGGTAACGTTCCTCCTCTCTTGATTGGCTGAAGATTAAAGTTCCTCCTCTCTTGATTGGCTGATGGTTAAAGTTCCTCCTCTCTTGATTGGGTGATGGTTAAAGTTCCTCCTCTCTTGATTGGCTGAAGATTAAAGTTACTCCTCTACTCATTGGCTGAGGGTTAAAGTTCCTCCTCTCCTCATTGGTTGAGGTTTAAAGTTCCTCCTCTCTTGATTTCCTGAAGGCTAAAGTTCCTCCTCTCTTGATTGGCTGATGGTTAAAGTTCCTCCTCTCTTGATTGGCTGAGGGGTAAAGTTCCTCCTCTCTTGATTGGCTGAGGGGTAAAATTTCTCCTCTCTTGATTGGCTGAAGATTAAAGTTCCTCCTCTCTTGATTGGCTGAAGATTAAAGTTCCTCCTCTCTTGATTGGCTGATGGTTAAAGTTCCTCCTCTCTTGATTGGCTGAAGATCAAAGTTACTCCTCTCCTCATCGGCTGAGGGTTATAGTTCCTCCTCTCCTCATTGGCTGAGGGTTAAAGTTACTCCTCTCTTCATTGGCTGAGGGTTAAAGTTCCTCCTCTCCTCATTGGCTGAGGGTTAAAATTACTCCTCTCTTCATTGGCTGAGGGTTAAAGTTCCTCCTCTCTTGATTGGCTAAGGGGTAAAGTTCCTCCTCTCTTGATTGGCTGAGGGGTAAAATTCCTCCTCTCTTGATTGGCTGAGGGGTAAAGTTCCTCCTCTCTTGATTGGCTGATGGTTAAAGTTCCTCCTCTCTTGATTGGCAGAGGGGTAAAGTTCCTCCTCTCTTGATTGGCTGAGGGGTAAAATTCCTCCTCTCTTGATTGGCTGAGGGGTAAAGTTCCTCCTCTCTTGATTGGCTGAAGATTAAAGTTCCTCCTCTCTTGATTGGCTGATGGTTAAAGTTCCTCCTCTCTTGATTGGCTGAGGGGTAAAGTTCCTCCTCTCTTAATTGGCTGAAGATTAAAGTTACTCCTCTCCTCATTGGCTGAGGGTTAAAGTTCCTCCTCTCCTCATTGGCTGAGGGTTAAAGTTACTCCTCTCTTCATTTGCTGAGGGTTAAAGTTCCTCCTCTCCTCATTGGCTGAGGGTTAAAGTTACTCCTCTCTTCATTGGCTGAGGGTTAAAGTTCCTCCTCTCCTCATTGGCTGAGGGTTAAAGTTACTCCTCTCTTCATGGCTGAGGGTTAAAGTTCCTCCTCTCTTGATTGGCTGAGGGGTAAAGTTCCTCCTGTCTTGATCGTCTGAGGGGTAAAATCCCTCCTCTGTTGATTGGCTGGGGGATAAAGTTCCTCCTCTCTTGATTGGCTGATGGTTAAAGTTCCTCCTCTCTTGATTGGCTGATGATTAAAGTTCCTCCTCTCTTGTTTGGCTGAGGGGTAACGTTCCTCCTCTCTTGATTGGCTGAAGATTAAAGTTCCTTCTCTCTTGATTGGCTGATGGTTAAAGTTCCTCCTCTCTTGATTGGGTGATGGTTAAAGTTCCTCCTCTCTTGATTGGCTGAAGATTAAAGTTGCTCCTCTACTCATTGGCTGAGGGTTAAAGTTCCTCCTCTCCTCATTGGTTGAGGTTTAAAGTTCCTCCTCTCTTGATTTCCTGAAGGCTAAAGTTCCTCCTCTCTTGATTGGCTGATGGTTAAAGTTCCTCCTCTTCTGATTGGCTGAGGGGTAAAGTTCCTCCTCTCTTGATTGGCTGAGGGGTAAAATTTCTCCTCTCTTGATTGGCTGAGGGGTAAAGTTCCTCCTCTCTTGATTGGCTGATGATTAAAGTTCCTCCTCTCTTGATTGGCTGATGTTTAAAGTTCCTCCTCTCTTCATTGGCTGAAGATTAAAGTTACTCCTCTCCTCATTGGCTGATGGTTAAAGTTCCTCCTCTCCTCATTGGCTGAGGGCTAAAGTTACTCCTCTCTTCATTGGCAAAGGGTTAAAGTTCCTCCTCTCCTCATTGGCTGAGTTGTAAAGTTCCTCCTCTCCTCATTGGCTGAGGGTTAAAGTTCCTCCTCTCCTCATTGGTTGAGGGTTAAAGTTCCTCCTCTCTTGATTTGCTGAAGGCTAAAGTTCCTCCTCTCATGATTGGCTGATGGTTAAAGTTCCTCCTCTCTTGATTGGCTGAGGGGTAAAATTTATCCTCTCTTGATTGGCTGAGGGGTAAAGTTCCTCCTCTCTTGATTGGCTGAAGATTAAAGTTCCTCCTCTCTTGATTGGCTGATGGTTAAAGTTCCTCCTCTCTTGATTGGCTGAAGATTAAAGTTACTCCTCTCCTCATTGGCTGAGGGTTAAAGTTCCTCCTCTCCTCATTGGCTGAGGGTTAAAGTTACTCCTCTCTTCTTTGGCTGAGGGTTAAAGTTCCTCCTCTCCTCATTGGCTGAGGGTTAAAATTACTCCTCTCTTCATTGGCTGATGGTTAAAGTTCCTCCTCTCTTGATTGGCTAAGGGGTAAAGTTCCTCCTCTCTTGATTGGCTGAGGGGTATAATTCCTCCTCTCTTGATTGGCTGAGGGGTAAAGTTCCTCCTCTCTTAATTGGCTGATGGTTAAAGTTCCTCCTCTCTTGATTGGCAGAGGGGTAAAGTTCCTCCTCTCTTGATTGGCTGAGGGGTAAAATTCCTCCTCTCTTGATTGGCTGAGGGGTAAAGTTCCTCCTCTCTTTATTGGCTGAAGATTAAAGTTCCTCCTCTCTTGATTGGCTGATGGTTAAAGTTCCTCCTCTCTTGATTGGCTGAGGGGTAAAGTTCCTCCTCTCTTAATTGGCTGAAGATTAAAGTTACTCCTCTCCTCATTGGCTGAGGGTTAAAGTTCCTCCTCTCCTCATTGGCTGAGGGTTAAAGTTACTCCTCTCTTCATTTGCTGAGGGTTAAAGTTCCTCCTCTCCTCATTGGCTGAGGGTTAAAGTTACTCCTCTCTTCATTGGCTGAGGGTTAAAGTTCCTCCTCTCCTCATTGGCTGAGGGTTAAAGTTACTCCTCTCTTCATGGCTGAGGGTTAAAGTTCCTCCTCTCTTGATTGGCTGAGGGGTAAAGTTCCTCCTGTCTTGATCGGCTGAGGGGTAAAATCCCTCCTCTGTTGATTGGCTGGGGGATAAAGTTCCTCCTCTCTTGATTGGCTGATGGTTAAAGTTCCTCCTCTCTTGATTGGCTGATGATTAAAGTTCCTCCTCTCTTGTTTGGCTGAGGGGTAAAGTTCCTCCTCTCTTGATTTGCTGATGGTTAAAGTTCCTCCTCTCTTGATTGGCTGAGGGGTAAAGTTCCTCTTCTCTTGATTGGCTGAGGGGTAACGTTCCTCCTCTCTTGATTGGCTGAAGATTAAAGTTCCTCCTCTCTTGATTGGCTGATGGTTAAAGTTCCTCCTCTCTTGATTGGGTGATGGTTAAAGTTCCTCCTCTCTTGATTGGCTGATGATTAAAGTTCCTCCTCTCTTGTTTGGCTGAGGGGTAAAGTTCCTCCTCTCTTGATTTGCTGATGGTTAAAGTTCCTCCTCTCTTGATTGGCTGAGGGGTAAAGTTCCTCTTCTCTTGATTGGCTGAGGGGTAACGTTCCTCCTCTCTTGATTGGCTGAAGATTAAAGTTCCTCCTCTCTTGATTGGCTGATGGTTAAAGTTCCTCCTCTCTTGATTGGGTGATGGTTAAAGTTCCTCCTTTCTTCATTGGCTGAGGGTTAAAGTTCCTCCTCTCCTCTTTGGTTGAGGTTTAAAGTTCCTCCTCTCTTGATTTCCTGAAGGCTAAAGTTCCTCCTCTCTTGATTGGCTGATGGTTAAAGTTCCTCCTCTCTTGATTGGCTGATGGTTAAAGTTCCTCCTCTCTTGATTGGCTGAGGGGTAAAGTTCCTCCTCTCTTGATTGGCTGAAGATTAAAGTTCTTCCTCTCTTGATTGGCTGATGGTTAAAGTTCCTCCTCTCTTGATTGGCTGAAGATTAAAGTTACTCCTCTCCTCATTGGCTGAGGGTTAAAGTTCCTCCTCTCCTCATTGGCTGAGGGTTAAAGTTACTCCTCTCTTCATTGGCTGAGGGTTAAAGTTCCTCCTCTCCTCATTGGCTGAGGGTTAAAATTACTCCTCTCTTCATTGGCTGAGGGTTAAAGTTCCTCCTCTCTTGATTGGCTAAGGGGTAAAGTTCCTCCTCTCTTGATTGGCTGAGGGGTATAATTCCTCCTCTCTTGATTGGCTGAGGGGTAAAGTTCCTCCTCTCTTAATTGGCTGATGGTTAAAGTTCCTCCTCTCTTGATTGGCAGAGGGGTAAAGTTCCTCCTCTCTTGATTGGCTGAGGGGTAAAGTTCCTCCTCTCTTTATTGGCTGAAGATTAAAGTTCCTCCTCTCTTGATTGGCTGATGGTTAAAGTTCCTCCTCTCTTGATTGGCTGAGGGGTAAAGTTCCTCCTCTCTTAATTGGATGAAGATTAAAGTTACTCCTCTCCTCATTGGCTGAGGGTTAAAGTTCCTCCTCTCCTCATTGGCTGAGGGTTAAAGTTACTCCTCTCTTCATTTGCTGAGGGTTAAAGTTCCTCCTCTCCTCATTGACTGAGGGTTAAAGTTCCTCCTCTCCTGATTGGCTGAGGGGTAAAGGTCCTCCTCTCTTGATTGGCTGATGGTTAAAGCTCCTCCTCTCCTCATTGGCTGAGGGTTAAAGTACTCTTCTCCTGATTGGCTGAAGGCTAAAGTTCCTCCTCTCATCATTGGCGGAGGGTTAAAGTTCCTCCTCTCTTGATTTGCTGAGGGGTAAAGTTCCTCCTCTCCTGATTTCCTGAAGGCTAAAGTTCCTCCTCTCTTGATTGGCTGAGGGTTAAAGTTCCTCCTCTCTTGATTGGCTGGGGGGTAAAGTTCCTCCTCCCTTGATTGGCTGAGGGGTAAAATTCCTCTTCTATTGATTGGCTGAGGGGTAAAGTTCCTCCTCTCTTGATTAGCTGAAGATTAAAGTTGCTCCTATCTTGATTGGCTGATGGTTAAAGTTCCTCCTCTCTTGATTGGCTGAGGCGTAAAGTTCCTCCTCTCTTGATTGGCTGAAGATTAAAGTTACTCCTCTCCTCATTGGCTGAGGGTTAAAGTTCCTCCTCTCCTCATTGGCTGAGGGTTAAAGTTCCTCCTCTCTTGATTGGCCGAGGGGTAAAGTTCCTCCTCTCTTGATTGGCTGAGGGGTACAATTGCTCCTCTCTTGATTGGCTGAGGGGTAAAGTTCCTCCCTTCTTGATTGGCTGATGGTTAAAGTTCCTCCTCTCTTTAATGGCTGATGGTTAAAGTTCCTCCTCTCTTGATTGGCTGAGGGGTAAAGTTCCTCCTCTCTTGATTGGCTGAAGATTAAAGTTACTCCTCTCCTCATTGGCTGAAGGTTAAACTTCCTCCTCTCCTCATTGGCTGAGGGTTAAAGTTCTTCCTCTCCTAATTGGCTGAGGGTTAAACTTCCTCCTCTCTTGATTGGCTGAGGTGTAAAGTCCCTCCTCTCCTGATTGGCTGAGGGGTAAAGGTCCCCCTCTCTTGATTGGCTGATGATTAAAGTTCCTCCTCTCTTGATTGGCTGATGTTTAAAGTTCCTCCTCTCTTCATTGGCTGAAGATTAAAGTTCCTCCTCTCTTGATTGGCTGATGGTTAAAGTTCCTCCTCTCTTGATTGGCTGAAGATTAAAGTTACTCCTCTCCTCATTGGCTGAGGGTTAAAGTTCCTCCTCTCCTCATTGGCTGAGGGTTAAAGTTACTCCTCTCTTCATTGGCTGAGGGTTAAAGTTCCTCCTCTCCTCATTGGCTGAGGGTTAAAATTACTCCTCTCTTCATTGGCTGATGGTTAAAGTTCCTCCTCTCTTGATTGGCTAAGGGGTAAAGTTCCTCCTCTCTTGATTGGCTGAGGGGTATAATTCCTCCTCTCTTGATTGGCTGAGGGGTAAAGTTCCTCCTCTCTTAATTGGCTGATGGTTAAAGTTCCTCCTCTCTTGATTGGCAGAGGGGTAAAGTTCCTCCTCTCTTGATTGGCTGAGGGGTAAAATTCCTCCTCTCTTGATTGGCTGAGGGGTAAAGTTCCTCCTCTCTTTATTGGCTGAAGATTAAAGTTCCTCCTCTCTTGATTGGCTGATGGTTAAAGTTCCTCCTCTCTTGATTGGCTGAGGGGTAAAGTTCCTCCTCTCTTAATTGGCTGAAGATTAAAGTTACTCCTCTCCTCATTGGCTGAGGGTTAAAGTTCCTCCTCTCCTCATTGGCTGAGGGTTAAAGTTACTCCTCTCTTCATTTGCTGAGGGTTAAAGTTCCTCCTCTCCTCATTGGCTGAGGGTTAAAGTTACTCCTCTCTTCATTGGCTGAGGGTTAAAGTTCCTCCTCTCCTCATTGGCTGAGGGTTAAAGTTACTCCTCTCTTCATGGCTGAGGGTTAAAGTTCCTCCTCTCTTGATTGGCTGAGGGGTAAAGTTCCTCCTGTCTTGATCGGCTGAGGGGTAAAATCCCTCCTCTGTTGATTGGCTGGGGGATAAAGTTCCTCCTCTCTTGATTGGCTGATGGTTAAAGTTCCTCCTCTCTTGATTGGCTGATGATTAAAGTTCCTCCTCTCTTGTTTGGCTGAGGGGTAAAGTTCCTCCTCTCTTGATTTGCTGATGGTTAAAGTTCCTCCTCTCTTGATTGGCTGAGGGGTAAAGTTCCTCTTCTCTTGATTGGCTGAGGGGTAACGTTCCTCCTCTCTTGATTGGCTGAAGATTAAAGTTCCTCCTCTCTTGATTGGCTGATGGTTAAAGTTCCTCCTCTCTTGATTGGGTGATGGTTAAAGTTCCTCCTCTCTTGATTGGCTGATGATTAAAGTTCCTCCTCTCTTGTTTGGCTGAGGGGTAAAGTTCCTCCTCTCTTGATTTGCTGATGGTTAAAGTTCCTCCTCTCTTGATTGGCTGAGGGGTAAAGTTCCTCTTCTCTTGATTGGCTGAGGGGTAACGTTCCTCCTCTCTTGATTGGCTGAAGATTAAAGTTCCTCCTCTCTTGATTGGCTGATGGTTAAAGTTCCTCCTCTCTTGATTGGGTGATGGTTAAAGTTCCTCCTTTCTTCATTGGCTGAGGGTTAAAGTTCCTCCTCTCCTCTTTGGTTGAGGTTTAAAGTTCCTCCTCTCTTGATTTCCTGAAGGCTAAAGTTCCTCCTCTCTTGATTGGCTGATGGTTAAAGTTCCTCCTCTCTTGATTGGCTGAGGGGTAAAGTTCCTCCTCTCTTGATTGGCTGAGGGGTAAAATTTCTCCTCTCTTGATTGGCTGAGGGGTAAAGTTCCTCCTCTCTTGATTGGCTGAAGATTAAAGTTCTTCCTCTCTTGATTGGCTGATGGTTAAAGTTCCTCCTCTCTTGATTGGCTGAAGATTAAAGTTACTCCTCTCCTCATTGGCTGAGGGTTAAAGTTCCTCCTCTCCTCATTGGCTGAGGGTTAAAGTTACTCCTCTCTTCATTTTCTGAGGGTTAAAGTTCCTCCTCCCCTCATTGGCTGAGGGTTAAAATTACTCCTCTCTTCATTGGCTGAGGGTTAAAGTTCCTCCTCTCTTGATTGGCTAAGGGGTAAAGTTCCTGCTCTCTTGATTGGCTGAGGGGTATAATTCCTCCTCTCTTGATTGGCTGAGGGGTAAAGTTCCTCCTCTCTTAATTGGCTGATGGTTAAAGTTCCTCCTCTCTTGATTGGCAGAGGGGTAAAGTTCCTCCTCTCTTGATTGGCTGAGGGGTAAAATTCCTCCTCTCTTGATTGGCTGAGGGGTAAAGTTCCTCCTCTCTTTATTGGCTGAAGATTAAAGTTCCTCCTCTCTTGATTGGCTGATGGTTAAAGTTCCTCCTCTCTTGATTGGCTGAGGGGTAAAGTTCCTCCTCTCTTAATTGGCTGAAGATTAAAGTTACTCCTCTCCTCATTGGCTGAGGGTTAAAGTTCCTCCTCTCCTCATTGGCTGAGGGTTAAAGTTACTCCTCTCTTCATTTGCTGAGGGTTAAAGTTCCTCCTCTCCTCATTGGCTGAGGGTTAAAGTTACTCCTCTCTTCATTGGCTGAGGGTTAAAGTTCCTCCTCTCCTCATTGGCTGAGGGTTAAAGTTACTCCTCTCTTCATGGCTGAGGGTTAAAGTTCCTCCTCTCTTGATTGGCTGAGGGGTAAAGTTCCTCCTGTCTTGATCGTCTGAGGGGTAAAATCCCTCCTCTGTTGATTGGCTGGGGGATAAAGTTCCTCCTCTCTTGATTGGCTGATGGTTAAAGTTCCTCCTCTCTTGATTGGCTGATGATTAAAGTTCCTCCTCTCTTGTTTGGCTGAGGGGTAAAGTTCCTCCTCTCTTGATTTGCTGATAGTTAAAGTTCCTCCTCTCTTGATTGGCTGAGGGGTAAAGTTCCTCCTCTCTTGATTGGCTGAGGGGTAACGTTCCTCCTCTCTTGATTGGCTGAAGATTAAAGTTCCTCCTCTCTTGATTGGCTGATGGTTAAAGTTCCTCCTCTCTTGATTGGGTGATGGTTAAAGTTCCTCCTCTCTTGATTGGCTGAAGATTAAAGTTACTCCTCTACTCATTGGCTGAGGGTTAAAGTTCCTCCTCTCCTCATTGGTTGAGGTTTAAAGTTCCTCCTCTCTTGATTTCCTGAAGGCTAAAGTTCCTCCTCTCTTGATTGGCTGATGGTTAAAGTTCCTCCTCTCTTGATTGGCTGAGGGGTAAAGTTCCTCCTCTCTTGATTGGCTGAGGGGTAAAATTTCTCCTCTCTTGATTGGCTGAAGATTAAAGTTCCTCCTCTCTTGATTGGCTGAAGATTAAAGTTCCTCCTCTCTTGATTGGCTGATGGTTAAAGTTCCTCCTCTCTTGATTGGCTGAAGATCAAAGTTACTCCTCTCCTCATCGGCTGAGGGTTATAGTTCCTCCTCTCCTCATTGGCTGAGGGTTAAAGTTACTCCTCTCTTCATTGGCTGAGGGTTAAAGTTCCTCCTCTCCTCATTGGCTGAGGGTTAAAATTACTCCTCTCTTCATTGGCTGAGGGTTAAAGTTCCTCCTCTCTTGATTGGCTAAGGGGTAAAGTTCCTCCTCTCTTGATTGGCTGAGGGGTAAAATTCCTCCTCTCTTGATTGGCTGAGGGGTAAAGTTCCTCCTCTCTTGATTGGCTGATGGTTAAAGTTCCTCCTCTCTTGATTGGCAGAGGGGTAAAGTTCCTCCTCTCTTGATTGGCTGAGGGGTAAAATTCCTCCTCTCTTGATTGGCTGAGGGGTAAAGTTCCTCCTCTCTTGATTGGCTGAAGATTAAAGTTCCTCCTCTCTTGATTGGCTGATGGTTAAAGTTCCTCCTCTCTTGATTGGCTGAGGGGTAAAGTTCCTCCTCTCTTAATTGGCTGAAGATTAAAGTTACTCCTCTCCTCATTGGCTGAGGGTTAAAGTTCCTCCTCTCCTCATTGGCTGAGGGTTAAAGTTACTCCTCTCTTCATTTGCTGAGGGTTAAAGTTCCTCCTCTCCTCATTGGCTGAGGGTTAAAGTTACTCCTCTCTTCATTGGCTGAGGGTTAAAGTTCCTCCTCTCCTCATTGGCTGAGGGTTAAAGTTACTCCTCTCTTCATGGCTGAGGGTTAAAGTTCCTCCTCTCTTGATTGGCTGAGGGGTAAAGTTCCTCCTGTCTTGATCGTCTGAGGGGTAAAATCCCTCCTCTGTTGATTGGCTGGGGGATAAAGTTCCTCCTCTCTTGATTGGCTGATGGTTAAAGTTCCTCCTCTCTTGATTGGCTGATGATTAAAGTTCCTCCTCTCTTGTTTGGCTGAGGGGTAACGTTCCTCCTCTCTTGATTGGCTGAAGATTAAAGTTCCTTCTCTCTTGATTGGCTGATGGTTAAAGTTCCTCCTCTCTTGATTGGGTGATGGTTAAAGTTCCTCCTCTCTTGATTGGCTGAAGATTAAAGTTGCTCCTCTACTCATTGGCTGAGGGTTAAAGTTCCTCCTCTCCTCATTGGTTGAGGTTTAAAGTTCCTCCTCTCTTGATTTCCTGAAGGCTAAAGTTCCTCCTCTCTTGATTGGCTGATGGTTAAAGTTCCTCCTCTTCTGATTGGCTGAGGGGTAAAGTTCCTCCTCTCTTGATTGGCTGAGGGGTAAAATTTCTCCTCTCTTGATTGGCTGAAGATTAAAGTTCCTCCTCTCTTGATTGGCTGAAGATTAAGGTTCCTCCTCTCTTGATTGGCTGATGGTTAAAGTTCCTCCTCTCTTGATTGGCTGAAGATCAAAGTTACTCCTCTCCTCATTGGCTGAGGGTTATAGTTCCTCCTCTCCTCATTGGCTGAGGGTTAAAGTTACTCCTCTCTTCATTGGCTGAGGGTTAAAGTTCCTCCTCTCCTCATTGGCTGAGGGTTAAAATTACTCCTCTCTTCATTGGCTGAGGGTTAAAGTTCCTCCTCTCTTGATTGGCTAAGGGGTAAAGTTCCTCCTCTCTTGATTGGCTGAGGGGTAAAATTCATCCTCTCTTGATTGGCTGAGGGGTAAAGTTCCTCCTCTCTTGATTGGCTGATGGTTAAAGTTCCTCCTCTCTTGATTGGCAGAGGGGTAAAGTTCCTCCTCTCTTGATTGGCTGAGGGGTAAAATTCCTCCTCTCTTGATTGGCTGAGGGGTAAAGTTCCTCCTCTCTTGATTGGCTGAAGATTAAAGTTCCTCCTCTCTTGATTGGCTGATGGTTAAAGTTCCTCCTCTCTTGATTGGCTGAGGGGTAAAGTTCCTCCTCTCTTAATTGGCTGAAGATTAAAGTTACTCCTCTCCTCATTGGCTGAGGGTTAAAGTTCCTCCTCTCCTCATTGGCTGAGGGTAAAAGTTACTCCTCTCTTCATTTGCTGAGGGTTAAAGTTCCTCCTCTCCTCATTGGCTGAGGGTTAAAGTTACTCCTCTCTTCATTGTCTGAGGGTTAAAGTTCCTCCTCTCCTCATTGGCTGAGGGTTAAAGTTACTCCTCTCTTCATGGCTGAGGGTTAAAGTTCCTCCTCTCTTGATTGGCTGAGGGGTAAAGTTCCTCCTGTCTTGATCGGCTGAGGGGTAAAATCCCTCCTCTGTTGATTGGCTGGGGGATAAAGTTCCTCCTCTCTTGATTGGCTGATGGTTAAAGTTCCTCCTCTCTTGATTGGCTGATGGTTAAAGTTCCTCCTCTCTTGTTTGGCTGAGGGATAAAGTTCCTCCTCTCTTGATTTGCTGATGGTTAAAGTTCCTCCTCTCTTGATTGGCTGAGGGGTAAAATTCCTCCTCTCTTGATTGGCTGAAGATTAAAGTTCCTCCTCTCTTGATTGGCTGATGGTTAAAGTTCCTCCTCTCTTGATTGGGTGATGGTTAAAGTTCCTCCTCTCTTGATTGGCTGAAGATTAAAGTTCCTCCTCTCTTGATTGGCTGAAGATTAAAGTTACTCCTCTCCTCATTGGCTGAGGGTTAAAGTTACTCCTCTCTTCATTGGCTGAGGGATAAAGTTCCTCCTCTCCTCATTGGTTGAGGGTTAAAGTTCCTCCTCTCTTGATTGGCTGAGGGGTAAAGTTACTCCTCTCTTGATTGGCTGAGGGGTAAAATTCCTCCTCTCTTGATTGGCTGAGGGGTAAAGTTCCTCCTCTCTTGATTGGCTGATGGTTAAAGTTCCTCCTCTCTTGATTGGCTGAGGGGTAAAGTTCCTCCTCTCTTGATTGGCTTAGGGGTAAAATTCCTCCTCTCTTGATTGGCTGAGGGTTAAAGTTCCTCCTCTCTCGATTGGCTGAAGGTTAAAGTTCCTCCTCTCTTGATTGGCTGATGGTTAAAGTTCTTCCTCTCTTGAATGGCTGAGGGGTAAAGTTCCTCCTCTCTTGATTGGCTGAAGATTAAAGTTACTCCTCTCCTCATTGGCTGAGGGTTAAAGTTCCTCCTATTCTCATTGGCTGAGGTTTAAAGTTACTCCTCTCTTCATTGGCTGAGGGTTAAAGTTCCTCCTCTCCTCATTGGCTGAGGGTTAAAGTTACTCCTCCCTTCATTGGCTGAGGGTTAAAGTTCCTCCTCTCTTGATTGGCTGAGGGGTAAAATTCCTCCTCTCTTGATTGGCTGAGGGGTAAAGTTCCTCCTCTCTTGATTGGCTGATGGTTAAAGTTCCTCCTCTCTTGATTGGCTGAGGGTTAAAGTTCCTCCCCTCTTCATTGGCTGAGGGTTAAAGTTCCTCCTCTCCTCATTGGCTGAGGGGTAAAGTTCCTCCTCTCCTCATTAGCTGAGGGTTAAAGTTCCTCCTCTCCTGATTGGTTGAGGGGTAAAGGTCCTCCTCTCTTGATTGGCTGAATGCTTAAGTTCCTCCTCTCCTGATTGGCTGAGGGGTAAAGGTCCTCCTCTCTTGATTGGCTGATGGTTAAAGTTCCTCCTCTCCTCATTGGCTGAGGGTTAAAGTACTCCTCTCCTGATTGGCTGAAGGCTAAAGTTCCTCCTCTCATCATTGGCGGAGGGTTAAAGTTCCTCCTCTCTTGATTTGCTGAGGGGTAAAGTTCCTCCTCTCCTGATTTCCTGAAGGCTAAAGTTCCTCCTCTCTTGATTGGCTGAGGGTTAAAGTTCCTCCTCTCTTGATTGGCTGGGGGGTAAAGTTCCTCCTCTCTTGATTGGCTGAGGGGTAAAATTCCTCTTCTATTGATTGGCTGAGGGGTAAAGTTCCTCCTCTCTTGATTAGCTGAAGATTAAAGTTCCTCCTCTCTTGATTGGCTGATGGTTAAAGTTCCTCCTCTCTTGATTGGCTGAGGCGTAAAGTTCCTCCTCTCTTGATTGGCTGAGGGGTAAAGTTCCTCCTGTCTTGATCGTCTGAGGGGTAAAATCCCTCCTCTGTTGATTGGCTGGGGGATAAAGTTCCTCCTCTCTTGATTGGCTGATGGTTAAAGTTCCTCCTCTCTTGATTGGCTGATGATTAAAGTTCCTCCTCTCTTGTTTGGCTGAGGGGTAACGTTCCTCCTCTCTTGATTGGCTGAAGATTAAAGTTCCTTCTCTCTTGATTGGCTGATGGTTAAAGTTCCTCCTCTCTTGATTGGGTGATGGTTAAAGTTCCTCCTCTCTTGATTGGCTGAAGATTAAAGTTGCTCCTCTACTCATTGGCTGAGGGTTAAAGTTCCTCCTCTCCTCATTGGTTGAGGTTTAAAGTTCCTCCTCTCTTGATTTCCTGAAGGCTAAAGTTCCTCCTCTCTTGATTGGCTGATGGTTAAAGTTCCTCCTCTTCTGATTGGCTGAGGGGTAAAGTTCCTCCTCTCTTGATTGGCTGAGGGGTAAAATTTCTCCTCTCTTGATTGGCTGAAGATTAAAGTTCCTCCTCTCTTGATTGGCTGAAGATTAAGGTTCCTCCTCTCTTGATTGGCTGATGGTTAAAGTTCCTCCTCTCTTGATTGGCTGAAGATCAAAGTTACTCCTCTCCTCATTGGCTGAGGGTTATAGTTCCTCCTCTCCTCATTGGCTGAGGGTTAAAGTTACTCCTCTCTTCATTGGCTGAGGGTTAAAGTTCCTCCTCTCCTCATTGGCTGAGGGTTAAAATTACTCCTCTCTTCATTGGCTGAGGGTTAAAGTTCCTCCTCTCTTGATTGGCTAAGGGGTAAAGTTCCTCCTCTCTTGATTGGCTGAGGGGTAAAATTCATCCTCTCTTGATTGGCTGAGGGGTAAAGTTCCTCCTCTCTTGATTGGCTGATGGTTAAAGTTCCTCCTCTCTTGATTGGCAGAGGGGTAAAGTTCCTCCTCTCTTGATTGGCTGAGGGGTAAAATTCCTCCTCTCTTGATTGGCTGAGGGGTAAAGTTCCTCCTCTCTTGATTGGCTGAAGATTAAAGTTCCTCCTCTCTTGATTGGCTGATGGTTAAAGTTCCTCCTCTCTTGATTGGCTGAGGGGTAAAGTTCCTCCTCTCTTAATTGGCTGAAGATTAAAGTTACTCCTCTCCTCATTGGCTGAGGGTTAAAGTTCCTCCTCTCCTCATTGGCTGAGGGTAAAAGTTACTCCTCTCTTCATTTGCTGAGGGTTAAAGTTCCTCCTCTCCTCATTGGCTGAGGGTTAAAGTTACTCCTCTCTTCATTGTCTGAGGGTTAAAGTTCCTCCTCTCCTCATTGGCTGAGGGTTAAAGTTACTCCTCTCTTCATGGCTGAGGGTTAAAGTTCCTCCTCTCTTGATTGGCTGAGGGGTAAAGTTCCTCCTGTCTTGATCGGCTGAGGGGTAAAATCCCTCCTCTGTTGATTGGCTGGGGGATAAAGTTCCTCCTCTCTTGATTGGCTGATGGTTAAAGTTCCTCCTCTCTTGATTGGCTGATGGTTAAAGTTCCTCCTCTCTTGTTTGGCTGAGGGATAAAGTTCCTCCTCTCTTGATTTGCTGAGGGTTAAAGTTACTCCTCTCTTCATGGCTGAGGGTTAAAGTTCCTCCTCTCTTGATTGGCTGAGGGGTAAAGTTCCTCCTGTCTTGATCGGCTGAGGGGTAAAATCCCTCCTCTGTTGATTGGCTGGGGGATAAAGTTCCTCCTCTCTTGATTGGCTGATGGTTAAAGTTCCTCCTCTCTTGATTGGCTGATGGTTAAAGTTCCTCCTCTCTTGTTTGGCTGAGGGATAAAGTTCCTCCTCTCTTGATTTGCTGATGGTTAAAGTTCCTCCTCTCTTGATTGGCTGAGGGGTAAAATTCCTCCTCTCTTGATTGGCTGAAGATTAAAGTTCCTCCTCTCTTGATTGGCTGATGGTTAAAGTTCCTCCTCTCTTGATTGGGTGATGGTTAAAGTTCCTCCTCTCTTGATTGGCTGAAGATTAAAGTTCCTCCTCTCTTGATTGGCTGAAGATTAAAGTTACTCCTCTCCTCATTGGCTGAGGGTTAAAGTTACTCCTCTCTTCATTGGCTGAGGGTTAAAGTTCCTCCTCTCCTCATTGGTTGAGGGTTAAAGTTCCTCCTCTCTTGATTGGCTGAGGGGTAAAGTTACTCCTCTCTTGATTGGCTGAGGGGTAAAATTCCTCCTCTCTTGATTGGCTGAGGGGTAAAGTTCCTCCTCTCTTGATTGGCTGATGGTTAAAGTTCCTCCTCTCTTGATTGGCTGAGGGGTAAAGTTCCTCCTCTCTTGATTGGCTTAGGGGTAAAATTCCTCCTCTCTTGATTGGCTGAGGGTTAAAGTTCCTCCTCTCTCGATTGGCTGAAGGTTAAAGTTCCTCCTCTCTTGATTGGCTGATGGTTAAAGTTCTTCCTCTCTTGAATGGCTGAGGGGTAAAGTTCCTCCTCTCTTGATTGGCTGAAGATTAAAGTTACTCCTCTCCTCATTGGCTGAGGGTTAAAGTTCCTCCTATTCTCATTGGCTGAGGTTTAAAGTTACTCCTCTCTTCATTGGCTGAGGGTTAAAGTTCCTCCTCTCCTCATTGGCTGAGGGTTAAAGTTACTCCTCCCTTCATTGGCTGAGGGTTAAAGTTCCTCCTCTCTTGATTGGCTGAGGGGTAAAATTCCTCCTCTCTTGATTGGCTGAGGGGTAAAGTTCCTCCTCTCTTGATTGGCTGATGGTTAAAGTTCCTCCTCTCTTGATTGGCTGAGGGTTAAAGTTCCTCCCCTCTTCATTGGCTGAGGGTTAAAGTTCCTCCTCTCCTCATTGGCTGAGGGGTAAAGTTCCTCCTCTCCTCATTAGCTGAGGGTTAAAGTTCCTCCTCTCCTGATTGGTTGAGGGGTAAAGGTCCTCCTCTCTTGATTGGCTGAATGCTTAAGTTCCTCCTCTCCTGATTGGCTGAGGGGTAAAGGTCCTCCTCTCTTGATTGGCTGATGGTTAAAGTTCCTCCTCTCCTCATTGGCTGAGGGTTAAAGTACTCCTCTCCTGATTGGCTGAAGGCTAAAGTTCCTCCTCTCATCATTGGCGGAGGGTTAAAGTTCCTCCTCTCTTGATTTGCTGAGGGGTAAAGTTCCTCCTCTCCTGATTTCCTGAAGGCTAAAGTTCCTCCTCTCTTGATTGGCTGAGGGTTAAAGTTCCTCCTCTCTTGATTGGCTGGGGGGTAAAGTTCCTCCTCTCTTGATTGGCTGAGGGGTAAAATTCCTCTTCTATTGATTGGCTGAGGGGTAAAGTTCCTCCTCTCTTGATTAGCTGAAGATTAAAGTTCCTCCTCTCTTGATTGGCTGATGGTTAAAGTTCCTCCTCTCTTGATTGGCTGAGGCGTAAAGTTCCTCCTCTCTTGATTGGCTGAGGGGTAAAGTTCCTCCTGTCTTGATCGTCTGAGGGGTAAAATCCCTCCTCTGTTGATTGGCTGGGGGATAAAGTTCCTCCTCTCTTGATTGGCTGATGGTTAAAGTTCCTCCTCTCTTGATTGGCTGATGATTAAAGTTCCTCCTCTCTTGTTTGGCTGAGGGGTAACGTTCCTCCTCTCTTGATTGGCTGAAGATTAAAGTTCCTTCTCTCTTGATTGGCTGATGGTTAAAGTTCCTCCTCTCTTGATTGGGTGATGGTTAAAGTTCCTCCTCTCTTGATTGGCTGAAGATTAAAGTTGCTCCTCTACTCATTGGCTGAGGGTTAAAGTTCCTCCTCTCCTCATTGGTTGAGGTTTAAAGTTCCTCCTCTCTTGATTTCCTGAAGGCTAAAGTTCCTCCTCTCTTGATTGGCTGATGGTTAAAGTTCCTCCTCTTCTGATTGGCTGAGGGGTAAAGTTCCTCCTCTCTTGATTGGCTGAGGGGTAAAATTTCTCCTCTCTTGATTGGCTGAAGATTAAAGTTCCTCCTCTCTTGATTGGCTGAAGATTAAGGTTCCTCCTCTCTTGATTGGCTGATGGTTAAAGTTCCTCCTCTCTTGATTGGCTGAAGATCAAAGTTACTCCTCTCCTCATTGGCTGAGGGTTATAGTTCCTCCTCTCCTCATTGGCTGAGGGTTAAAGTTACTCCTCTCTTCATTGGCTGAGGGTTAAAGTTCCTCCTCTCCTCATTGGCTGAGGGTTAAAATTACTCCTCTCTTCATTGGCTGAGGGTTAAAGTTCCTCCTCTCTTGATTGGCTAAGGGGTAAAGTTCCTCCTCTCTTGATTGGCTGAGGGGTAAAATTCATCCTCTCTTGATTGGCTGAGGGGTAAAGTTCCTCCTCTCTTGATTGGCTGATGGTTAAAGTTCCTCCTCTCTTGATTGGCAGAGGGGTAAAGTTCCTCCTCTCTTGATTGGCTGAGGGGTAAAATTCCTCCTCTCTTGATTGGCTGAGGGGTAAAGTTCCTCCTCTCTTGATTGGCTGAAGATTAAAGTTCCTCCTCTCTTGATTGGCTGATGGTTAAAGTTCCTCCTCTCTTGATTGGCTGAGGGGTAAAGTTCCTCCTCTCTTAATTGGCTGAAGATTAAAGTTACTCCTCTCCTCATTGGCTGAGGGTTAAAGTTCCTCCTCTCCTCATTGGCTGAGGGTAAAAGTTACTCCTCTCTTCATTTGCTGAGGGTTAAAGTTCCTCCTCTCCTCATTGGCTGAGGGTTAAAGTTACTCCTCTCTTCATTGTCTGAGGGTTAAAGTTCCTCCTCTCCTCATTGGCTGAGGGTTAAAGTTACTCCTCTCTTCATGGCTGAGGGTTAAAGTTCCTCCTCTCTTGATTGGCTGAGGGGTAAAGTTCCTCCTGTCTTGATCGGCTGAGGGGTAAAATCCCTCCTCTGTTGATTGGCTGGGGGATAAAGTTCCTCCTCTCTTGATTGGCTGATGGTTAAAGTTCCTCCTCTCTTGATTGGCTGATGGTTAAAGTTCCTCCTCTCTTGTTTGGCTGAGGGATAAAGTTCCTCCTCTCTTGATTTGCTGATGGTTAAAGTTCCTCCTCTCTTGATTGGCTGAGGGGTAAAATACCTCCTCTCTTGATTGGCTGAAGATTAAAGTTCCTCCTTTCTTGATTGGCTGATGGTTAAAGTTCCTCCTCTCTTGATTGGGTGATGGTTAAAGTTCCTCCTCTCTTGATTGGCTGAAGATTAAAGTTCCTCCTCTCTTGATTGGCTGAAGATTAAAGTTACTCCTCTCCTCATTGGCTGAGGGTTAAAGTTACTCCTCTCTTCATTGGCTGAGGGTTAAAGTTCCTCCTCTCCTCATTGGTTGAGGGTTAAAGTTCCTCCTCTCTTGATTGGCTGAGGGGTAAAGTTACTCCTCTCTTGATTGGCTGAGGGGTAAAATTCCTCCTCTCTTGATTGGCTGAGGGGTAAAGTTCCTCCTCTCTTGATTGGCTGATGGTTAAAGTTCCTAATCTCTTGATTGGCTGAGGGGTAAAGTTCCTCCTCTCTTGATTGGCTTAGGGGTAAAATTCCTCCTCTCTTGATTGGCTGAGGGTTAAAGTTCCTCCTCTCTCGATTGGCTGAAGGTTAAAGTTCCTCCTCTCTTGATTGGCTGATGGTTAAAGTTCTTCCTCTCTTGAATGGCTGAGGGGTAAAGTTCCTCCTCTCTTGATTGGCTGAAGATTAAAGTTACTCCTCTCCTCATTGGCTGAGGGTTAAAGTTCCTCCTATTCTCATTGGCTGAGGTTTAAAGTTACTCCTCTCTTCATTGGCTGAGGGTTAAAGTTCCTCCTCTCCTCATTGGCTGAGGGTTAAAGTTACTCCTCCCTTCATTGGCTGAGGGTTAAAGTTCCTCCTCTCTTGATTGGCTGAGGGGTAAAATTCCTCCTCTCTTGATTGGCTGAGGGGTAAAGTTCCTCCTCTCTTGATTGGCTGATGGTTAAAGTTCCTCCTCTCTTGATTGGCTGAGGGTTAAAGTTCCTCCCCTCTTCATTGGCTGAGGGTTAAAGTTCCTCCTCTCCTCATTGGCTGAGGGGTAAAGTTCCTCCTCTCCTCATTAGCTGAGGGTTAAAGTTCCTCCTCTCCTGATTGGTTGAGGGGTAAAGGTCCTCCTCTCTTGATTGGCTGAATGCTTAAGTTCCTCCTCTCCTGATTGGCTGAGGGGTAAAGGTCCTCCTCTCTTGATTGGCTGATGGTTAAAGTTCCTCCTCTCCTCATTGGCTGAGGGTTAAAGTACTCCTCTCCTGATTGGCTGAAGGCTAAAGTTCCTCCTCTCATCATTGGCGGAGGGTTAAAGTTCCTCCTCTCTTGATTTGCTGAGGGGTAAAGTTCCTCCTCTCCTGATTTCCTGAAGGCTAAAGTTCCTCCTCTCTTGATTGGCTGAGGGTTAAAGTTCCTCCTCTCTTGATTGGCTGGGGGGTAAAGTTCCTCCTCTCTTGATTGGCTGAGGGGTAAAATTCCTCTTCTATTGATTGGCTGAGGGGTAAAGTTCCTCCTCTCTTGATTAGCTGAAGATTAAAGTTCCTCCTCTCTTGATTGGCTGATGGTTAAAGTTCCTCCTCTCTTGATTGGCTGAGGCGTAAAGTTCCTCCTCTCTTGATTGGCTGAAGATTAAAGTTACTCCTCTCCTCATTGGCTGAGGGTTAAAGTTCCTCCTCTCCTCATTGGCTGAGGGTTAAAGTTCCTCCTCTCTTGATTGGCCGAGGGGTAAAGTTCCTCCTCTTTTGATTGGCTGAGGGGTACAATTCCTCCTCTCTTGATTGGCTGAGGGGTAAAGTTCCTCCCTTCTTGATTGGCTGATGGTTAAAGTTCCTCCTCTCTTTAATGGCTGATGGTTAAAGTTCCTCCTCTCTTGATTGGCTGAGGGGTAAAATTCCTCCTCTCTTGATTGGCTGAAGATTAAAGTTACTCCTCTCCTCATTGGCTGAAGGTTAAACTTCCTCCTCTCCTCATTGGCTGAGGGTTAAAGTTCTTCCTCTCCTCATTGGCTGAGGGATAAAGTTCCTCCTCTCTTGATTTGCTGATGGTTAAAGTTCCTCCTCTCTTGATTGGCTGAGGGGTAAAATTCCTCCTCTCTTGATTGGCTGAAGATTAAAGTTCCTCCTCTCTTGATTGGCTGATGGTTAAAGTTCCTCCTCTCTTGATTGGGTGATGGTTAAAGTTCCTCCTCTCTTGATTGGCTGAAGATTAAAGTTCCTCCTCTCTTGATTGGCTGAAGATTAAAGTTACTCCTCTCCTCATTGGCTGAGGGTTAAAGTTACTCCTCTCTTCATTGGCTGAGGGTTAAAGTTCCTCCTCTCCTCATTGGTTGAGGGTTAAAGTTCCTCCTCTCTTGATTGGCTGAGGGGTAAAGTTACTCCTCTCTTGATTGGCTGAGGGGTAAAATTCCTCCTCTCTTGATTGGCTGAGGGGTAAAGTTCCTCCTCTCTTGATTGGCTGATGGTTAAAGTTCCTCCTCTCTTGATTGGCTGAGGGGTAAAGTTCCTCCTCTCTTGATTGGCTTAGGGGTAAAATTCCTCCTCTCTTGATTGGCTGAGGGTTAAAGTTCCTCCTCTCTCGATTGGCTGAAGGTTAAAGTTCCTCCTCTCTTGATTGGCTGATGGTTAAAGTTCTTCCTCTCTTGAATGGCTGAGGGGTAAAGTTCCTCCTCTCTTGATTGGCTGAAGATTAAAGTTACTCCTCTCCTCATTGGCTGAGGGTTAAAGTTCCTCCTATTCTCATTGGCTGAGGTTTAAAGTTACTCCTCTCTTCATTGGCTGAGGGTTAAAGTTCCTCCTCTCCTCATTGGCTGAAGGTTAAACTTCCTCCTCTCCTCATTGGCTGAGGGTTAAAGTTCTTCCTCTCCTCATTGGCTGAGGGTTAAACTTCCTCCTCTCTTGATTGGCTGAGGTGTAAAGTTCCTCCTCTCCTGATTGGCTGAGGGGTAAAGGTCCTCCTCTCTTGATTGGCTGAAGGCTTAAGTTCCTCCTCTCCTGATTGGCTGAGGGGTAAAGTTCCTCCTCTCTTGATTGGCTGATGGTTAAAGTTCCTCCTCTCCTGATTGGCTGAAGGCTAAAGTTCCTCCTCTCTTCATTGGCAGAGTGTTAAAGTTCCTCCCCTCCTCATTGGCTGAGGGTTAAAGTTCCTCCTCTCCTCATTGGTTGAGGGTTAAAGTTCCTCCTCTCTTGATTTGCTGAAGGCTAAAGTTCCTCCTCTCTTGATTGGCTGATGGTTAAAGTTCCTCCTCTCTTGATTGGCTGAGGGGTAAAGTTCCTCCTCTCTTGATTGGCTGAAGGGTAAAATTCCTCCTCTCTTGATTGGCTCAGGGGTAAAGTTCCTCCTCTCTTGATTGGCTGAAGATTAAAGTTCCTCCTCTCTTGATTGGCTGATTGTTAAAGTTCCTCCTCTCTTGATTGGCTGAGGGGTAAAGTTCCTCCTCCCTTGATTGGCTGAAGATTAAAGTTCCTCCTCTCCTCATTGAGTGAGGGTTAATGTTCCTCCTCTCATCATTGGCTGAGGGTTAAAGTTACTCCTCTCTTCATTGGCTGAGGGTTAAAGTTCCTCCTCTCCTCATTGGCTGAGGGTTAAAATTACTCCTCTCTTCATTGGCTGAGGGTTAAAGTTCCTCCTCTCTTGATTGGCTAAGGGGTAAAGTTCCTCCTCTCTTGATTGGCTGAGGGGTATAATTCCTCCTCTCTTGATTGGCTGAGGGGTAAAGTTCCTCCTCTCTTAATTGGCTGATGGTTAAAGTTCCTCCTCTCTTGATTGGCAGAGGGGTAAAGTTCCTCCTCTCTTGATTGGCTGAGGGGTAAAATTCCTCCTCTCTTGATTGGCTGAGGGGTAAAGTTCCTCCTCTCTTTATTGGCTGAAGATTAAAGTTCCTCCTCTCTTGATTGGCTGATGGTTAAAGTTCCTCCTCTCTTGATTGGCTGAGGGGTAAAGTTCCTCCTCTCTTAATTGGCTGAAGATTAAAGTTACTCCTCTCCTCATTGGCTGAGGGTTAAAGTTCCTCCTCTCCTCATTGGCTTAGGGTTAAAGTTACTCCTCTCTTCATTTGCTGAGGGTTAAAGTTCCTCCTCTCCTCATTGGCTGAGGGTTAAAGTTCCTCCTCTCCTGATTGGCTGAGGGGTAAAGGTCCTCCTCTCTTGATTGGCTGATGGTTAAAGTTCCTCCTCTCCTCATTGGCTGAGGGTTAAAGTACTCCTCTCCTGATTGGCTGAAGGCTAAAGTTCCTCCTCTCATGATTGGCGGAGGGTTAAAGTTCCTCCTCTCTTGATTTGCTGAGGGGTAAAGTTCCTCCTCTCCTGATTTCCTGAAGGCTAAAGTTCCTCCTCTCTTGATTGGCTGAGGGTTAAAGTTCCTCCTCTCTTGATTGGCTGGGGGGTAAAGTTCCTCCTCCCTTGATTGGCTGAGGGGTAAAATTCCTCTTCTATTGATTGGCTGAGGGGTAAAGTTCCTCCTCTCTTGATTAGCTGAAGATTAAAGTTCCTCCTCTCTTGATTGGCTGATGGTTAAAGTTCCTCCTCTCTTGATTGGCTGAGGCGTAAAGTTCCTCCTCTCTTGATTGGCTGAAGATTAAAGTTCCTCCTCTCTTGATTGGCTGAAGATTAAAGTTCCTCCTCTCTTGATTGGCTGATGGTTAAAGTTCCTCCTCTCTTGATTGGCTGAAGATCAAAGTTACTCCTCTCCTCATTGGCTGAGGGTTATAGTTCCTCCTCTCCTCATTGGCTGAGGGTTAAAGTTACTCCTCTCTTCATTGGCTGAGGGTTAAAGTTCCTCCTCTCCTCATTGGCTGAGGGTTAAAATTACTCCTCTCTTCATTGGCTGAGGGTTAAAGTTCCTCCTCTCTTGATTGGCTAAGGGGTAAAGTTCCTCCTCTCTTGATTGGCTGAGGGGTAAAATTCCTCCTCTCTTGATTGGCTGAGGGGTAAAGTTCCTCCTCTCTTGATTGGCTGATGGTTAAAGTTCCTCCTCTCTTGATTGGCAGAGGGGTAAAGTTCCTCCTCTCTTGATTGGCTGAGGGGTAAAATTCCTCCTCTCTTGATTGGCTGAGGGGTAAAGTTCCTCCTCTCTTGATTGGCTGAAGATTAAAGTTCCTCCTCTCTTGATTGGCTGATGGTTAAAGTTCCTCCTCTCTTGATTGGCTGAGGGGTAAAGTTCCTCCTCTCTTAATTGGCTGAAGATTAAAGTTACTCCTCTCCTCATTGGCTGAGGGTTAAAGTTCCTCCTCTCCTCATTGGCTGAGGGTTAAAGTTACTCCTCTCTTCATTTGCTGAGGGTTAAAGTTCCTCCTCTCCTCATTGGCTGAGGGTTAAAGTTCCTCCTCTCTTGATTGGCCGAGGGGTAAAGTTCCTCCTCTTTTGATTGGCTGAGGGGTACAATTCCTCCTCTCTTGATTGGCTGAGGGGTAAAGTTCCTCCCTTCTTGATTGGCTGATGGTTAAAGTTCCTCCTCTCTTTAATGGCTGATGGTTAAAGTTCCTCCTCTCTTGATTGGCTGAGGGGTAAAGTTCCTCCTCTCTTGATTGGCTGAAGATTAAAGTTACTCCTCTCCTCATTGGCTGAAGGTTAAACTTCCTCCTCTCCTCATTGGCTGAGGGTTAAAGTTCTTCCTCTCCTCATTGGCTGAGGGTTAAACTTCCTCCTCTCTTGATTGGCTGAGGTGTAAAGTTCCTCCTCTCCTGATTGGCTGAGGGGTAAATTTCCTCCTCTCTTGATTGGCTGAAGGCTTAAGTTCCTCCTCTCCTGATTGGCTGAGGGGTAAAGTTCCTCCTCTCTTGATTGGCTGATGGTTAAAGTTCCTCCTCTCCTGATTGGCTGAAGGCTAAAGTTCCTCCTCTCTTCATTGGCAGAGTGTTAAAGTTCCTCCCCTCCTCATTGGCTGAGGGTTAAAGTTCCTCCTCTCCTCATTGGTTGAGGGTTAAAGTTCCTCCTCTCTTGATTTGCTGAAGGCTAAAGTTCCTCCTCTCTTGATTGGCTGATGGTTAAAGTTCCTCCTCTCTTGATTGGCTGAGGGGTAAAGTTCCTCCTCTCTTGATTGGCTGAAGGGTAAAATTCCTCCTCTCTTGATTGGCTCAGGGGTAAAGTTCCTCCTCTCTTGATTGGCTGAAGATTAAAGTTCCTCCTCTCTTGATTGGCTGATTGTTAAAGTTCCTCCTCTCTTGATTGGCTGAGGGGTAAAGTTCCTCCTCCCTTGATTGGCTGAAGATTAAAGTTCCTCCTCTCCTCATTGAGTGAGGGTTAATGTTCCTCCTCTCATCATTGGCTGAGGGTTAAAGTTACTCCTCTCTTCATTGGCTGAGGGTTAAAGTTCCTCCTCTCCTCATTGGCTGAGGGTTAAAATTACTCCTCTCTTCATTGGCTGAGGGTTAAAGTTCCTCCTCTCTTGATTGGCTAAGGGGTAAAGTTCCTCCTCTCTTGATTGGCTGAGGGGTATAATTCCTCCTCTCTTGATTGGCTGAGGGGTAAAGTTCCTCCTCTCTTAATTGGCTGATGGTTAAAGTTCCTCCTCTCTTGATTGGCAGAGGGGTAAAGTTCCTCCTCTCTTGATTGGCTGAGGGGTAAAATTCCTCCTCTCTTGATTGGCTGAGGGGTAAAGTTCCTCCTCTCTTTATTGGCTGAAGATTAAAGTTCCTCCTCTCTTGATTGGCTGATGGTTAAAGTTCCTCCTCTCTTGATTGGCTGAGGGGTAAAGTTCCTCCTCTCTTAATTGGCTGAAGATTAAAGTTACTCCTCTCCTCATTGGCTGAGGGTTAAAGTTCCTCCTCTCCTCATTGGCTGAGGGTTAAAGTTACTCCTCTCTTCATTTGCTGAGGGTTAAAGTTCCTCCTCTCCTCATTGGCTGAGGGTTAAAGTTCCTCCTCTCCTGATTGGCTGAGGGGTAAAGGTCCTCCTCTCTTGATTGGCTGATGGTTAAAGTTCCTCCTCTCCTCATTGGCTGAGGGTTAAAGTACTCCTCTCCTGATTGGCTGAAGGCTAAAGTTCCTCCTCTCATGATTGGCGGAGGGTTAAAGTTCCTCCTCTCTTGATTTGCTGAGGGGTAAAGTTCCTCCTCTCCTGATTTCCTGAAGGCTAAAGTTCCTCCTCTCTTGATTGGCTGAGGGTTAAAGTTCCTCCTCTCTTGATTGGCTGGGGGGTAAAGTTCCTCCTCCCTTGATTGGCTGAGGGGTAAAATTCCTCTTCTATTGATTGGCTGAGGGGTAAAGTTCCTCCTCTCTTGATTAGCTGAAGATTAAAGTTCCTCCTCTCTTGATTGGCTGATGGTTAAAGTTCCTCCTCTCTTGATTGGCTGAGGCGTAAAGTTCCTCCTCTCTTGATTGGCTGAAGATTAAAGTTCCTCCTCTCTTGATTGGCTGAAGATTAAAGTTCCTCCTCTCTTGATTGGCTGATGGTTAAAGTTCCTCCTCTCTTGATTGGCTGAAGATCAAAGTTACTCCTCTCCTCATTGGCTGAGGGTTATAGTTCCTCCTCTCCTCATTGGCTGAGGGTTAAAGTTACTCCTCTCTTGATTGGCTGAGGGGTAAAGTTCCTCCTCTCCTCATTGGCTGAGGATTAAAATTACTCCTCTCTTCATTGGCTGAGGGTTAAAGTTCCTCCTCTCTTGATTGGCTAAGGGGTAAAGTTCCTCCTCTCTTGATTGGCTGAGGGGTAAAATTCCTCCTCTCTTGATTGGCTGAGGGGTAAAGTTCCTCCTCTCTTGATTGGCTGATGGTTAAAGTTCCTCCTCTCTTGATTGGCAGAGGGGTAAAGTTCCTCCTCTCTTGATTGGCTGAGGGGTAAAATTCCTCCTCTCTTGATTGGCTGAGGGGTAAAGTTCCTCCTCTCTTGATTGGCTGAAGATTAAAGTTCCTCCTCTCTTGATTGGCTGATGGTTAAAGTTCCTCCTCTCTTGATTGGCTGAGGGGTAAAGTTCCTCCTCTCTTAATTGGCTGAAGATTAAAGTTACTCCTCTCCTCATTGGCTGAGGGTTAAAGTTCCTCCTCTCCTCATTGGCTGAGGGTTAAAGTTACTCCTCTCTTCATTTGCTGAGGGTTAAAGTTCCTCCTCTCCTCATTGGCTGAGGGTTAAAGTTACTCCTCTCTTCATTGGCTGAGGGTTAAAGTTCCTCCTCTCCTCATTGGCTGAGGGTTAAAGTTACTCCTCTCTTCATGGCTGAGGGTTAAAGTTCCTCCTCTCTTGATTGGCTGAGGGGTAAAGTTCCTCCTGTCTTGATTGGCTGATGATTAAAGTTCCTCCTCTCTTGTTTGGCTGAGGGGTAACGTTCCTCCTCTCTTGATTGGCTGAAGATTAAAGTTCCTTCTCTCTTGATTGGCTGATGGTTAAAGTTCCTCCTCTCTTGATTGGGTGATGGTTAAAGTTCCTCCTCTCTTGATTGGCTGAAGATTAAAGTTGCTCCTCTACTCATTGGCTGAGGGTTAAAGTTCCTCCTCTCCTCATTGGTTGAGGTTTAAAGTTCCTCCTCTCTTGATTTCCTGAAGGCTAAAGTTCCTCCTCTCTTGATTGGCTGATGGTTAAAGTTCCTCCTCTTCTGATTGGCTGAGGGGTAAAGTTCCTCCTCTCTTGATTGGCTGAGGGGTAAAATTTCTCCTCTCTTGATTGGCTGAAGATTAAAGTTCCTCCTCTCTTGATTGGCTGAAGATTAAGGTTCCTCCTCTCTTGATTGGCTGATGGTTAAAGTTCCTCCTCTCTTGATTGGCTGAAGATCAAAGTTACTCCTCTCCTCATTGGCTGAGGGTTATAGTTCCTCCTCTCCTCATTGGCTGAGGGTTAAAGTTACTCCTCTCTTCATTGGCTGAGGGTTAAAGTTCCTCCTCTCCTCATTGGCTGAGGGTTAAAATTACTCCTCTCTTCATTGGCTGAGGGTTAAAGTTCCTCCTCTCTTGATTGGCTAAGGGGTAAAGTTCCTCCTCTCTTGATTGGCTGAGGGGTAAAATTCATCCTCTCTTGATTGGCTGAGGGGTAAAGTTCCCCCTCTCTTGATTGGCTGATGGTTAAAGTTCCTCCTCTCTTGATTGGCAGAGGGGTAAAGTTCCTCCTCTCTTGATTGGCTGAGGGGTAAAATTCCTCCTCTCTTGATTGGCTGAGGGGTAAAGTTCCTCCTCTCTTGATTGGCTGAAGATTAAAGTTCCTCCTCTCTTGATTGGCTGATGGTTAAAGTTCCTCCTCTCTTGATTGGCTGAGGGGTAAAGTTCCTCCTCTCTTAATTGGCTGAAGATTAAAGTTACTCCTCTCCTCATTGGCTGAGGGTTAAAGTTCCTCCTCTCCTCATTGGCTGAGGGTAAAAGTTACTCCTCTCTTCATTTGCTGAGGGTTAAAGTTCCTCCTCTCCTCATTGGCTGAGGGTTAAAGTTACTCCTCTCTTCATTGTCTGAGGGTTAAAGTTCCTCCTCTCCTCATTGGCTGAGGGTTAAAGTTACTCCTCTCTTCATGGCTGAGGGTTAAAGTTCCTCCTCTCTTGATTGGCTGAGGGGTAAAGTTCCTCCTGTCTTGATCGGCTGAGGGGTAAAATCCCTCCTCTGTTGATTGGCTGGGGGATAAAGTTCCTCCTCTCTTGATTGGCTGATGGTTAAAGTTCCTCCTCTCTTGATTGGCTGATGGTTAAAGTTCCTCCTCTCTTGTTTGGCTGAGGGATAAAGTTCCTCCTCTCTTGATTTGCTGATGGTTAAAGTTCCTCCTCTCTTGATTGGCTGAGGGGTAAAATTCCTCCTCTCTTGATTGGCTGAAGATTAAAGTTCCTCCTCTCTTGATTGGCTGATGGTTAAAGTTCCTCCTCTCTTGATTGGGTGATGGTTAAAGTTCCTCCTCTCTTGATTGGCTGAAGATTAAAGTTCCTCCTCTCTTGATTGGCTGAAGATTAAAGTTACTCCTCTCCTCATTGGCTGAGGGTTAAAGTTACTCCTCTCTTCATTGGCTGAGGGTTAAAGTTCCTCCTCTCCTCATTGGTTGAGGGTTAAAGTTCCTCCTCTCTTGATTGGCTGAGGGGTAAAGTTACTCCTCTCTTGATTGGCTGAGGGGTAAAATTCCTCCTCTCTTGATTGGCTGAGGGGTAAAGTTCCTCCTCTCTTGATTGGCTTAGGGGTAAAATTCCTCCTCTCTTGATTGGCTGAGGGTTAAAGTTCCTCCTCTCTCGATTGGCTGAAGGTTAAAGTTCCTCCTCTCTTGATTGGCTGATGGTTAAAGTTCTTCCTCTCTTGAATGGCTGAGGGGTAAAGTTCCTCCTCTCTTGATTGGCTGAAGATTAAAGTTACTCCTCTCCTCATTGGCTGAGGGTTAAAGTTCCTCCTATTCTCATTGGCTGAGGTTTAAAGTTACTCCTCTCTTCATTGGCTGAGGGTTAAAGTTCCTCCTCTCCTCATTGGCTGAGGGTTAAAGTTACTCCTCCCTTCATTGGCTGAGGGTTAAAGTTCCTCCTCTCTTGATTGGCTGAGGGGTAAAATTCCTCCTCTCTTGATTGGCTGAGGGGTAAAGTTCCTCCTCTCTTGATTGGCTGATGGTTAAAGTTCCTCCTCTCTTGATTGGCTGAGGGTTAAAGTTCCTCCCCTCTTCATTGGCTGAGGGTTAAAGTTCCTCCTCTCCTCATTGGCTGAGGGGTAAAGTTCCTCCTCTCCTCATTAGCTGAGGGTTAAAGTTCCTCCTCTCCTGGTTGGTTGAGGGGTAAAGGTCCTCCTCTCTTGATTGGCTGAATGCTTAAGTTCCTCCTCTCCTGATTGGCTGAGGGGTAAAGGTCCTCCTCTCTTGATTGGCTGATGGTTAAAGTTCCTCCTCTCCTCATTGGCTGAGGGTTAAAGTACTCCTCTCCTGATTGGCTGAAGGCTAAAGTTCCTCCTCTCATCATTGGCGGAGGGTTAAAGTTCCTCCTCTCTTGATTTGCTGAGGGGTAAAGTTCCTCCTCTCCTGATTTCCTGAAGGCTAAAGTTCCTCCTCTCTTGATTGGCTGAGGGTTAAAGTTCCTCCTTTCTTGATTGGCTGGGGGGTAAAGTTCCTCCTCTCTTGATTGGCTGAGGGG
The DNA here is from genome assembly GCA_030533445.1 of Cyprinodon diabolis. Taxonomy (NCBI): domain Eukaryota; kingdom Metazoa; phylum Chordata; class Actinopteri; order Cyprinodontiformes; family Cyprinodontidae; genus Cyprinodon; species Cyprinodon diabolis. The sequence goes on along the minus strand of CM060069.1, from coordinate 131,424 downwards.
TAAAATTCCTCTTCTATTGATTGGCTGAGGGGTAAAGTTCCTCCTCTCTTGATTAGCTGAAGATTAAAGTTCCTCCTCTCTTGATTGGCTGATGGTTAAAGTTCCTCCTCTCTTGATTGGCTGAGGCGTAAAATTCCTCCTCTCTTGATTGGCTGAAGATTAAAGTTACTCCTCTCCTCATTGGCTGAGGGTTAAAGTTCCTCCTCTCCTCATTGGCTGAGGGTTAAAGTTCCTCCTCTCTTGATTGGCCGAGGGGTAAAGTTCCTCCTCTTTTGATTGGCTGAGGGGTACAATTCCTCCTCTCTTGATTGGCTGAGGGGTAAAGTTCCTCCCTTCTTGATTGGCTGATGGTTAAAGTTCCTCCTCTCTTGATTGGCTGAGGGGTAAAGTTCCTCCTCTCTTGATTGGCTGAAGATTAAAGTTACTCCTCTCCTCATTGGCTGAAGGTTAAACTTCCTCCTCTCCTCATTGGCTGAGGGTTAAAGTTCTTCCTCTCCTCATTGGCTGAGGGTTAAACTTCCTCCTCTCTTGATTGGCTGAGGTGTAAAGTTCCTCCTCTCCTGATTGGCTGAGGGGTAAAGGTCCTCCTCTCTTGATTGGCTGAAGGCTTAAGTTCCTCCTCTCCTGATTGGCTGAGGGGTAAAGTTCCTCCTCTCTTGATTGGCTGATGGTTAAAGTTCCTCCTCTCCTGATTGGCTGAAGGCTAAAGTTCCTCCTCTCTTCATTGGCAGAGTGTTAAAGTTCCTCCCCTCCTCATTGGCTGAGGGTTAAAGTTCCTCCTCTCTTGATTGGCTGAAGGGTAAAATTCCTCCTCTCTTGATTGGCTCAGGGGTAAAGTTCCTCCTCTCTTGATTGGCTGAAGATTAAAGTTCCTCCTCTCTTGATTGGCTGATTGTTAAAGTTCCTCCTCTCTTGATTGGCTGAGGGGTAAAGTTCCTCCTCCCTTGATTGGCTGAAGATTAAAGTTCCTCCTCTCCTCATTGAGTGAGGGTTAATGTTCCTCCTCTCATCATTGGCTGAGGGTTAAAGTTACTCCTCTCTTCATTGGCTGAGGGTTAAAGTTCCTCCTCTCCTCATTGGCTGAGGGTTAAAATTACTCCTCTCTTCATTGGCTGAGGGTTAAAGTTCCTCCTCTCTTGATTGGCTAAGGGGTAAAGTTCCTCCTCTCTTGATTGGCTGAGGGGTATAATTCCTCCTCTCTTGATTGGCTGAGGGGTAAAGTTCCTCCTCTCTTAATTGGCTGATGGTTAAAGTTCCTCCTCTCTTGATTGGCAGAGGGGTAAAGTTCCTCCTCTCTTGATTGGCTGAGGGGTAAAATTCCTCCTCTCTTGATTGGCTGAGGGGTAAAGTTCCTCCTCTCTTTATTGGCTGAAGATTAAAGTTCCTCCTCTCTTGATTGGCTGATGGTTAAAGTTCCTCCTCTCTTGATTGGCTGAGGGGTAAAGTTCCTCCTCTCTTAATTGGCTGAAGATTAAAGTTACTCCTCTCCTCATTGGCTGAGGGTTAAAGTTCCTCCTCTCCTCATTGGCTGAGGGTTAAAGTTACTCCTCTCTTCATTTGCTGAGGGTTAAAGTTCCTCCTCTCCTCATTGGCTGAGGGTTAAAGTTCCTCCTCTCCTGATTGGCTGAGGGGTAAAGGTCCTCCTCTCTTGATTGGCTGATGGTTAAAGTTCCTCCTCTCCTCATTGGCTGAGGGTTAAAGTACTCCTCTCCTGATTGGCTGAAGGCTAAAGTTCCTCCTCTCATGATTGGCGGAGGGTTAAAGTTCCTCCTCTCTTGATTTGCTGAGGGGTAAAGTTCCTCCTCTCCTGATTTCCTGAAGGCTAAAGTTCCTCCTCTCTTGATTGGCTGAGGGTTAAAGTTCCTCCTCTCTTGATTGGCTGGGGGGTAAAGTTCCTCCTCCCTTGATTGGCTGAGGGGTAAAATTCCTCTTCTATTGATTGGCTGAGGGGTAAAGTTCCTCCTCTCTTGATTAGCTGAAGATTAAAGTTCCTCCTCTCTTGATTGGCTGATGGTTAAAGTTCCTCCTCTCTTGATTGGCTGAGGCGTAAAGTTCCTCCTCTCTTGATTGGCTGAAGATTAAAGTTACTCCTCTCCTCATTGGCTGAGGGTTAAAGTTCCTCCTCTCCTCATTGGCTGAGGGTTAAAGTTCCTCCTCTCTTGATTGGCCGAGGGGTAAAGTTCCTCCTCTCTTGATTGGCTGAGGGGTACAATTCCTCCGCTCTTGATTGGCTGAGGGGTAAAGTTCCTCCCTTCTTGATTGGCTGATGGTTAAAGTTCCTCCTCTCTTTAATGGCTGATGGTTAAAGTTCCTCCTCTCTTGATTGGCTGAGGGGTAAAGTTCCTCCTCTCTTGATTGGCTGAAGATTAAAGTTACTCCTCTCCTCATTGGCTGAAGGTTAAACTTCCTCCTCTCCTCATTGGCTGAGGGTTAAAGTTCTTCCTCTCCTCATTGGCTGAGGGTTAAACTTCCTCCTCTCTTGATTGGCTGAGGTGTAAAGTTCCTCCTCTCCTGATTGGCTGAGGGGTAAAGGTCCCCCTCTCTTGATTGGCTGAAGGCTTAAGTTCCTCCTCTCCTGATTGGCTGAGGGGTAAAGTTCCTCCTCTCTTGATTGGCTGATGGTTAAAGTTCATCCTCTCCTGATTGGCTGAAGGCTAAAGTTCCTCCTCTCTTCATTGGCAGAGTGTTAAAGTTCCTCCTCTCCTCATTGGCTGAGGGTTAAAGTTCCTCCTCTCCTCATTGGTTGAGGGTTAAAGTTCCTCCTCTCTTGATTTGCTGAAGGCTAAAGTTCCTCCTCTCTTGATTGGCTGATGGTTAAAGTTCCTCCTCTCTTGATTGGCTGAGGGGTAAAGTTCCTCCTCTCTTGATTGGCTGAAGGGTAAAATTCCTCCTCTCTTGATTGGCTCAGGGGTAAAGTTCCTCCTCTCTTGATTGGCTGAAGATTAAAGTTCCTCCTCTCTTGATTGGCTGATTGTTAAAGTTCCTCCTCTCTTGATTGGCTGAGGGGTAAAGTTCCTCCTCCCTTGATTGGCTGAAGATTAAAGTTACTCCTCTCCTCATTGAGTGAGGGTTAATGTTCCTCCTCTCCTCATTGGCTGAGGGTTAAAGTTACTCCTCTCTTCATTGGCTGAGGGTTAAAGTTCCTCCTCTCCTCATTGGCTGAGGGTTAAAATTACTCCTCTCTTGATTGGGTGAGGGGTAAAGTTCCTCCTCTCTTAATTGGCTGATGGTTAAAGTTCCTCCTCTCTTGATTGGCAGAGGGGTAAAGTTCCTCCTCTCTTGATTGGCCGAGGGGTAAAATTCCTCCTCTCTTGATTGGCTGAGGGGTAAAGTTCCTCCTCTCTTTATTGGCTGAAGATTAAAGTTCCTCCTCTCTTGATTGGCTGATGGTTAAAGTTCCTCCTCTCTTGATTGGCTGAGGGGTAAAGTTCCTCCTCTCTTAATTGGCTGAAGATTAAAGTTACTCCTCTCCTCATTGGCTGAGGGTTAAAGTTCCTCCTCTCCTCATTGGCTGAGGGTTAAAGTTACTCCTCTCTTCATTTGATGAGGGTTAAAGTTCCTCCTCTCCTCATTGGCTGAGGGTTAAAGTTACTCCTCTCTTCATTGGCTGAAGGTTAAAGTTCCTCCTCTCCTCATTGGCTGAGGGTTAAAGTTACTCCTCTCTTCATGGCTGAGGGTTAAAGTTTCTCCTCTCTTGATTGGCTGAGGGGTAAAGTTCCTCCTGTCTTGATCGGTTGAGGGGTAAAATCCCTCCTCTGTTGATTGGCTGGGGGATAAAGTTCCTCCTCTCTTGATTGGCTGATGGTTAAAGTTCCTCCTCTCTTGATTGGCTGATGATTAAAGTTCCTCCTCTCTTGTTTGGCTGAGGGGTAAAGTTCCTCCTCTCTTGATTTGCTGATGGTTAAAGTTCCTCCTCTCTTGATTGGCTGAGGGGTAACGTTCCTCCTCTCTTGATTGGCTGAAGATTAAACTTCCTCCTCTCTTGATTGGCTGATGGTTAAAGTTCCTCCTCTCTTGATTGGGTGATGGTTAAAGTTCCTCCTCTCTTGATTGGCTGAAGATTAAAGTTACTCCTCTCCTCATTGGCTGAGGGTTAAAGTTCCTCCTCTCCTCATTGGTTGAGGTTTAAAGTTCCTCCTCTCTTGATTTCCTGAAGGCTAAAGTTCCTCCTCTCTTGATTGGCTGATGGTTAAAGTTCCTCCTCTCTTGATTGGCTGAGGGGTAAAGTTCCTCCTCTCTTGATTGGCTGAGGGGTAAAATTTCTCCTCTCTTGATTGGCTGAGGGGTAAAGTTCCTCCTCTCTTGATTGGCTGAAGATTAAAGTTCTTCCTCTCTTGATTGGCTGATGGTTAAAGTTCCTCCTCTCTTGATTGGCTGAAGATTAAAGTTACTCCTCTCCTCATTGGCTGAGGGTTAAAGTTCCTCCTCTCTTCATTGAATGAGGGTTAAAGTTACTCCTCTCTTCATTTTCTGAGGGTTAAATTTCCTCCTCTACTCATTGGCTGAGGGTTAAAATTACTCCTCTCTTCATTGGCTGAGGGTTAAACTTCCTCCTCTCTTGATTGGCTAAGGGGTAAAGTTCCTCCTCTCTTGATTGGCTGAGGGGTATAATTCCTCCTCTCTTGATTGGCTGAGGGGTAAAGTTCCTCCTCTCTTAATTGGCTGATGGTTAAAGTTCCTCCTCTCTTGATTGGCAGAGGGGTAAAGTTCCTCCTCTCTTGATTGGCTGAGGGGTAAAATTCCTCCTCTCTTGATTGGCTGAGGGGTAAAGTTCCTCCTCTCTTTATTGGCTGAAGATTAAAGTTCCTCCTCTCTTGATTGGCTGATGGTTAAAGTTCCTCCTCTCTTGATTGGCTGAGGGGTAAAGTTCCTCCTCTCTTAATTGGCTGAAGATTAAAGTTACTCCTCTCCTCATTGGCTGAGGGTTAAAGTTCCTCCTCTCCTCATTGGCTGAGGGTTAAAGTTACTCCTCTCTTCATTTGCTGAGGGTTAAAGTTCCTCCTCTCCTCATTGGCTGAGGGTTAAAGTTACTCCTCTCTTCATTGGCTGAGGGTTAAAGTTCCTCCTCTCCTCATTGGCTGAGGGTTAAAGTTACTCCTCTCTTGATTGGCCGAGGGGTAAAGTTCCTCCTCTCTTGATTGGCTGAGGGGTACAATTCCTCCGCTCTTGATTGGCTGAGGGGTAAAGTTCCTCCCTTCTTGATTGGCTGATGGTTAAAGTTCCTCCTCTCTTTAATGGCTGATGGTTAAAGTTCCTCCTCTCTTGATTGGCTGAGGGGTAAAGTTCCTCCTCTCTTGATTGGCTGAAGATTAAAGTTACTCCTCTCCTCATTGGCTGAAGGTTAAACTTCCTCCTCTCCTCATTGGCTGAGGGTTAAAGTTCTTCCTCTCCTCATTGGCTGAGGGTTAAACTTCCTCCTCCCTTGATTGGCTGAGGGGTAAAATTCCTCTTCTATTGATTGGCTGAGGGGTAAAGTTCCTCCTCTCTTGATTAGCTGAAGATTAAAGTTCCTCCTCTCTTGATTGGCTGATGGTTAAAGTTCCTCCTCTCTTGATTGGCTGAGGCGTAAAGTTCCTCCTCTCTTGATTGGCTGAAGATTAAAGTTACTCCTCTCCTCATTGGCTGAGGGTTAAAGTTCCTCCTCTCCTCATTGGCTGAGGGTTAAAGTTCCTCCTCTCTTGATTGGCCGAGGGGTAAAGTTCCTCCTCTCTTGATTGGCTGAGGGGTACAATTCCTCCGCTCTTGATTGGCTGAGGGGTAAAGTTCCTCCCTTCTTGATTGGCTGATGGTTAAAGTTCCTCCTCTCTTTAATGGCTGATGGTTAAAGTTCCTCCTCTCTTGATTGGCTGAGGGGTAAAGTTCCTCCTCTCTTGATTGGCTGAAGATTAAAGTTACTCCTCTCCTCATTGGCTGAAGGTTAAACTTCCTCCTCTCCTCATTGGCTGAGGGTTAAAGTTCTTCCTCTCCTCATTGGCTGAGGGTTAAACTTCCTCCTCTCTTGATTGGCTGAGGTGTAAAGTTCCTCCTCTCCTGATTGGCTGAGGGGTAAAGGTCCCCCTCTCTTGATTGGCTGAAGGCTTAAGTTCCTCCTCTCCTGATTGGCTGAGGGGTAAAGTTCCTCCTCTCTTGATTGGCTGATGGTTAAAGTTCATCCTCTCCTGATTGGCTGAAGGCTAAAGTTCCTCCTCTCTTCATTGGCAGAGTGTTAAAGTTCCTCCTCTCCTCATTGGCTGAGGGTTAAAGTTCCTCCTCTCCTCATTGGTTGAGGGTTAAAGTTCCTCCTCTCTTGATTTGCTGAAGGCTAAAGTTCCTCCTCTCTTGATTGGCTGATGGTTAAAGTTCCTCCTCTCTTGATTGGCTGAGGGGTAAAGTTCCTCCTCTCTTGATTGGCTGAAGGGTAAAATTCCTCCTCTCTTGATTGGCTCAGGGGTAAAGTTCCTCCTCTCTTGATTGGCTGAAGATTAAAGTTCCTCCTCTCTTGATTGGCTGATTGTTAAAGTTCCTCCTCTCTTGATTGGCTGAGGGGTAAAGTTCCTCCTCCCTTGATTGGCTGAAGATTAAAGTTACTCCTCTCCTCATTGAGTGAGGGTTAATGTTCCTCCTCTCCTCATTGGCTGAGGGTTAAAGTTACTCCTCTCTTCATTGGCTGAGGGTTAAAGTTCCTCCTCTCCTCATTGGCTGAGGGTTAAAATTACTCCTCTCTTGATTGGGTGAGGGGTAAAGTTCCTCCTCTCTTAATTGGCTGATGGTTAAAGTTCCTCCTCTCTTGATTGGCAGAGGGGTAAAGTTCCTCCTCTCTTGATTGGCCGAGGGGTAAAATTCCTCCTCTCTTGATTGGCTGAGGGGTAAAGTTCCTCCTCTCTTTATTGGCTGAAGATTAAAGTTCCTCCTCTCTTGATTGGCTGATGGTTAAAGTTCCTCCTCTCTTGATTGGCTGAGGGGTAAAGTTCCTCCTCTCTTAATTGGCTGAAGATTAAAGTTACTCCTCTCCTCATTGGCTGAGGGTTAAAGTTCCTCCTCTCCTCATTGGCTGAGGGTTAAAGTTACTCCTCTCTTCATTTGATGAGGGTTAAAGTTCCTCCTCTCCTCATTGGCTGAGGGTTAAAGTTACTCCTCTCTTCATTGGCTGAAGGTTAAAGTTCCTCCTCTCCTCATTGGCTGAGGGTTAAAGTTACTCCTCTCTTCATGGCTGAGGGTTAAAGTTTCTCCTCTCTTGATTGGCTGAGGGGTAAAGTTCCTCCTGTCTTGATCGGTTGAGGGGTAAAATCCCTCCTCTGTTGATTGGCTGGGGGATAAAGTTCCTCCTCTCTTGATTGGCTGATGGTTAAAGTTCCTCCTCTCTTGATTGGCTGATGATTAAAGTTCCTCCTCTCTTGTTTGGCTGAGGGGTAAAGTTCCTCCTCTCTTGATTTGCTGATGGTTAAAGTTCCTCCTCTCTTGATTGGCTGAGGGGTAACGTTCCTCCTCTCTTGATTGGCTGAAGATTAAACTTCCTCCTCTCTTGATTGGCTGATGGTTAAAGTTCCTCCTCTCTTGATTGGGTGATGGTTAAAGTTCCTCCTCTCTTGATTGGCTGAAGATTAAAGTTACTCCTCTCCTCATTGGCTGAGGGTTAAAGTTCCTCCTCTCCTCATTGGTTGAGGTTTAAAGTTCCTCCTCTCTTGATTTCCTGAAGGCTAAAGTTCCTCCTCTCTTGATTGGCTGATGGTTAAAGTTCCTCCTCTCTTGATTGGCTGAGGGGTAAAGTTCCTCCTCTCTTGATTGGCTGAGGGGTAAAATTTCTCCTCTCTTGATTGGCTGAGGGGTAAAGTTCCTCCTCTCTTGATTGGCTGAAGATTAAAGTTCTTCCTCTCTTGATTGGCTGATGGTTAAAGTTCCTCCTCTCTTGATTGGCTGAAGATTAAAGTTACTCCTCTCCTCATTGGCTGAGGGTTAAAGTTCCTCCTCTCTTCATTGAATGAGGGTTAAAGTTACTCCTCTCTTCATTTTCTGAGGGTTAAATTTCCTCCTCTACTCATTGGCTGAGGGTTAAAATTACTCCTCTCTTCATTGGCTGAGGGTTAAACTTCCTCCTCTCTTGATTGGCTAAGGGGTAAAGTTCCTCCTCTCTTGATTGGCTGAGGGGTATAATTCCTCCTCTCTTGATTGGCTGAGGGGTAAAGTTCCTCCTCTCTTAATTGGCTGATGGTTAAAGTTCCTCCTCTCTTGATTGGCAGAGGGGTAAAGTTCCTCCTCTCTTGATTGGCTGAGGGGTAAAATTCCTCCTCTCTTGATTGGCTGAGGGGTAAAGTTCCTCCTCTCTTTATTGGCTGAAGATTAAAGTTCCTCCTCTCTTGATTGGCTGATGGTTAAAGTTCCTCCTCTCTTGATTGGCTGAGGGGTAAAGTTCCTCCTCTCTTAATTGGCTGAAGATTAAAGTTACTCCTCTCCTCATTGGCTGAGGGTTAAAGTTCCTCCTCTCCTCATTGGCTGAGGGTTAAAGTTACTCCTCTCTTCATTTGCTGAGGGTTAAAGTTCCTCCTCTCCTCATTGGCTGAGGGTTAAAGTTACTCCTCTCTTCATTGGCTGAGGGTTAAAGTTCCTCCTCTCCTCATTGGCTGAGGGTTAAAGTTACTCCTCTCTTCATGGCTGAGGGGTAAAGTTCCTCCTCTCTTGATTGGCTGATGGTTAAAGTTCCTCCTCTCTTGATTGGCTGAGGGGTAAAGTTCCTCCTGTCTTGATCGTCTGAGGGGTAAAATCCCTCCTCTGTTTATTGGCTGGGGGATAAAGTTCCTCCTCTCTTGATTGGCTGATGGTTAAAGTTCCTCCTCTCTTGATTGGCTGATGATTAAAGTTCCTCCTCTCTTGTTTGGCTGAGGGGTAAAGTTCCTCCTCTCTTGATTTGCTGATGGTTAAAGTTCCTCCTCTCTTGATTGGCTGAGGGGTAAAGTTCCTCCTCTCTTGATTGGCTGAGGGGTAACGTTCCTCCTCTCTTGATTGGCTGAAGATTAAAGTTCCTCCTCTCTTGATTGGCTGATGGTTAAAGTTCCTCCTCTCTTGATTGGGTGATGGTTAAAGTTCCTCCTCTCTTGATTGGCTGAAGATTAAAGTTACTCCTCTACTCATTGGCTGAGGGTTAAAGTTCCTCCTCTCCTCATTGGTTGAGGTTTAAAGTTCCTCCTCTCTTGATTTCCTGAAGGCTAAAGTTCCTCCTCTCTTGATTGGCTGAAGATTAAAGTTACTCCTCTACTCATTGGCTGAGGGTTAAAGTTACTCCTCTCCTCATTGGTTGAGGTTTAAAGTTCCTCCTCTCTTGATTTCCTGAAGACTAAAGTTCCTCCTCTCTTGATTGGCTGATGGTTAAAGTTCCTCCTCTCTTGATTGGCTGATGGTTAAAGTTCCTCCTCTCTTGATTGGCTGAAGATTAAAGTTCCTCCTCTCTTGATTGTCTGAAGATTAAAGTTCCCCCTCTTTTGATTGGCTGATGGTTAAAGTTCCTCCTCTCTTGATTGGCTGAAGATCAAAGTTACTCCTCTCCTCATTGGCTGAGGGTTATAGTTCCTCCTCTCCTCATTGGCTGAGGGTTAAAGTTACTCCTCTCTTCATTGGCTGAGGGTTAAAGTTCCTCCTCTCCTCATTGGCTGAGGGTTAAAATTACTCCTCTCTTCATTGGCTGAGGGTTAAAGTTCCTCCTCTCTTGATTGGCTAAGGGGTAAAGTTCCTCCTCTCTTGATTGGCTGAGGGGTAAAATTCCTCCTCTCTTGATTGGCTGAGGGGTAAAGTTCCTCCTCTCTTGATTGGCTGATGGTTAAAGTTCCTCCTCTCTTGATTGGCAGAGGGGTAAAGTTCCTCCTCTCTTGATTGGCTGAGGGGTAAAATTCCTCCTCTCTTGATTGGCTGAGGGGTAAAGTTCCTCCTCTCTTGATTGGCTGAGGGGTAAAATTCCTCCTCTCTTGATTGGCTGAGGGGTAAAGTTCCTCCTCTCTTGATTGGCTGAGGGGTAAAATTCCTCCTCTCTTGATTGGCTGAGGGGTAAAGTTCCTCCTCTCTTGATTGGCTGATGGTTAAAGTTCCTCCTCTCTTGATTGGCAGAGGGGTAAAGATCCTCCTCTCTTGATTGGCTGAGGGGTAAAATTCCTCCTCTCTTGATTGGCTGAGGGGTAAAGTTCCTCCTCTCTTTATTGGCTGAAGATTAAAGTTCCTCCTCTCTTGATTGGCTGATGGTTAAAGTTCCTCCTCTCTTGATTGGCTGAGGGGTAAAGTTCCTCCTCTCTTAATTGGCTGAAGATTAAAGTTACTCCTCTCCTCATTGGCTGAGGGTTAAAGTTCCTCCTCTCCTCATTGGCTGAGGGTTAAAGTTACTCCTCTCTTCATTTGCTGAGGGTTAAAGTTCCTCCTCTCCTCATTGGCTGAGGGTTAAAGTTACTCCTCTCTTCATTGGCTGAGGGTTAAAGTTCCTCCTCTCCTCATTGGCTGAGGGTTAAAGTTACTCCTCTCTTCATGGCTGAGGGTTAAAGTTCCTCCTCTCTTGATTGGCTGAGGGGTAAAGTTCCTCCTGTCTTGATCGTCTGAGGGGTAAAATCCCTCCTCTGTTTATTGGCTGGGGGATAAAGTTCCTCCTCTCTTGATTGGCTGATGGTTAAAGTTCCTCCTCTCTTGATTGGCTGATGATTAAAGTTCCTCCTCTCTTGTTTGGCTGAGGGGTAAAGTTCCTCCTCTCTTGATTGGCTGATGGTTAAAGTTCCTCCTCTCTTGATTGGCTGAGGGGTAAAGTTCCTCCTCTCTTGATTGGCTGAGGGGTAACGTTCCTCCTCTCTTGATTGGCTGAAGATTAAAGTTCCTCCTCTCTTGATTGGCTGATGGTTAAAGTTCCTCCTCTCTTGATTGGGTGATGGTTAAAGTTCCTCCTCTCTTGATTGGCTGAAGATTAAAGTTACTCCTCTACTCATTGGCTGAGGGTTAAAGTTCCTCCTCTCCTCATTGGTTGAGGTTTAAAGTTCCTCCTCTCTTGATTTCCTGAAGGCTAAAGTTCCTCCTCTCTTGATTGGCTGAAGATTAAAGTTACTCCTCTACTCATTGGCTGAGGGTTAAAGTTCCTCCTCTCCTCATTGGTTGAGGTTTAAAGTTCCTCCTCTCTTGATTTCCTGAAGGCTAAAGTTCCTCCTCTCTTGATTGGCTGATGGTTAAAGTTCCTCCTCTCTTGATTGGCTGATGGTTAAAGTTCCTCCTCTCTTGATTGGCTGAAGATTAAAGTTCCTCCTCTCTTGATTGTCTGAAGATTAAAGTTCCCCCTCTTTTGATTGGCTGATGGTTAAAGTTCCTCCTCTCTTGATTGGCTGAAGATCAAAGTTACTCCTCTCCTCATTGGCTGAGGGTTATAGTTCCTCCTCTCCTCATTGGCTGAAGGTTAAAGTTACTCCTCTCTTCATTGGCTGAGGGTTAAAGTTCCTCCTCTCCTCATTGGCTGAGGGTTAAAATTACTCCTCTCTTCATTGGCTGAGGGTTAAAGTTCCTCTTCTCTTGATTGGCTAAGGGGTAAAGTTCCTCCTCTCTTGATTGGCTGAGGGGTAAAATTCCTCCTCTCTTGATTGGCTGAGGGGTAAAGTTCCTCCTCTCTTGATTGGCTGATGGTTAAAGTTCCTCCTCTCTTGATTGGCAGAGGGGTAAAGTTCCTCCTCTCTTGATTGGCTGAGGGGTAAAATTCCTCCTCTCTTGATTGGCTGAGGGGTAAAGTTCCTCCTCTCTTGATTGGCTGAAGATTAAAGTTCCTCCTCTCTTGATTGGCTGATGGTTAAAGTTCCTCCTCTCTTGATTGGCTGAGGGGTAAAGTTCCTCCTCTCTTAATTGGCTGAAGATTAAAGTTACTCCTCTCCTCATTGGCTGAGGGTTAAACTTCCTCCTCTCCTCATTGGCTGAGGGTAAAAGTTACTCCTCTCTTCATTTGCTGAGGGTTAAAGTTCCTCCTCTCCTCATTGGCTGAGGGTTAAAGTTACTCCTCTCTTCATTGGCTGAGGGTTAAAGTTCCTCCTCTCCTCATTGGCTGAGGGTTAGAGTTACTCCTCTCTTCATGGCTGAGGGTTAAAGTTCCTCCTCTCTTGATTGGCTGAGGGGTAAAGTTCCTCCTGTCTTGATCGGCTGAGGGGTAAAATCCCTCCTCTGTTGATTGGCTGGGGGATAAAGTTCCTCCTCTCTTGATTGGCTGATGGTTAAAGTTCCTCCTCTCTTGATTGGCTGATGGTTAAAGTTCCTCCTCTCTTGATTGGCTGAGGGGTAAAGTTCCTCCTCTCTTAATTGGCTGAAGATTAAAGTTACTCCTCTCCTCATTGGCTGAGGGTTAAAGTTCCTCCTCTCCTCATTGGCTGAGGGTTAAAGTTACTCCTCTCTTCATTGGCTGAGGGTTAAAGTTCCTCCTCTCCTTATTGGCTGAGGGTTAAATTTACTCCTCTCTTCATGGCTGATGGTTAAAGTTCCTCCTCTCCTGATTGGCTGAAGGCTAAAGTTCCTCCTCTCTTCATTGGCAGAGTGTTAAAGTTCCTCCCCTCCTCATTGGCTGAGGGTTAAAGTTCCTCCTCTCCTCATTGGTTGAGGGTTAAAGTTCCTCCTCTCTTGATTTGCTGAAGGCTAAAGTTCCTCCTCTCTTGATTGGCTGATGGTTAAAGTTCCTCCTCTCTTGATTGGCTGAGGGGTAAAGTTCCTCCTCTCTTGATTGGCTGAAGGGTAAAATTCCTCCTCTCTTGATTGGCTCAGGGGTAAAGTTCCTCCTCTCTTGATTGGCTGACGATTAAAGTTCCTCCTCTCTTGATTGGCTGATTGTTAAAGTTCCTCCTCTCTTGATTGGCTGAGGGGTAAAGTTCCTCCTCCCTTGATTGGCTGAAGATTAAAGTTCCTCCTCTCCTCATTGAGTGAGGGTTAATGTTCCTCCTCTCATCATTGGCTGAGGGTTAAAGTTACTCCTCTCTTCATTGGCTGAGGGTTAAAGTTCCTCCTCTCCTCATTGGCTGAGGGTTAAAATTACTCCTCTCTTCATTGGCTGAGGGTTAAAGTTCCTCCTCTCTTGATTGGCTAAGGGGTAAAGTTCCTCCTCTCTTGATTGGCTGAGGGGTATAATTCCTCCTCTCTTGATTGGCTGAGGGGTAAAGTTCCTCCTCTCTTAATTGGCTGATGGTTAAAGTTCCTCCTCTCTTGATTGGCAGAGGGGTAAAGTTCCTCCTCTCTTGATTGGCTGAGGGGTAAAATTCCTCCTCTCTTGATTGGCTGAGGGGTAAAGTTCCTCCTCTCTTTATTGGCTGAAGATTAAAGTTCCTCCTCTCTTGATTGGCTGATGGTTAAAGTTCCTCCTCTCTTGATTGGCTGATTGGTAAAGTTCCTCCTCTCTTAATTGGCTGAAGATTAAAGTTACTCCTCTCCTCATTGGCTGAGGGTTAAAGTTCCTCCTCTCCTCATTGGCTGAGGGTTAAAGTTACTCCTCTCTTCATTTGCTGAGGGTTAAAGTTCCTCCTCTCCTCATTGGCTGAGGGTTAAAGTTCCTCCTCTCCTGATTGGCTGAGGGGTAAAGGTCCTCCTCTCTTGATTGGCTGATGGTTAAAGTTCCTCCTCTCCTCATTGGCTGAGGGTTAAAGTACTCCTCTCCTGATTGGCTGAAGGCTAAAGTTCCTCCTCTCATGATTGGCGGAGGGTTAAAGTTCCTCCTCTCTTGATTTGCTGAGGGGTAAAGTTCCTCCTCTCCTGATTTCCTGAAGGCTAAAGTTCCTCCTCTCTTGATTGGCTGAGGGTTAAAGTTCCTCCTCTCTTGATTGGCTGGGGGGTAAAGTTCCTCCTCCCTTGATTGGCTGAGGGGTAAAATTCCTCTTCTATTGATTGGCTGAGGGGTAAAGTTCCTCCTCTCTTGATTAGCTGAAGATTAAAGTTCCTCCTCTCTTGATTGGCTGATGGTTTAAGTTCCTCCTCTCTTGATTGGCTGAGGCGTAAAGTTCCTCCTCTCTTGATTGGCTGAAGATTAAAGTTACTCCTCTCCTCATTGGCTGAGGGTTAAAGTTCCTCCTCTCCTCATTGGCTGAGGGTTAAAGTTCCTCCTCTCTTGATTGGCCGAGGGGTAAAGTTCCTCCTCTCTTGATTGGCTGAGGGGTACAATTCCTCCGCTCTTGATTGGCTGAGGGGTAAAGTTCCTCCCTTCTTGATTGGCTGATGGTTAAAGTTCCTCCTCTCTTTAATGGCTGATGGTTAAAGTTCCTCCTCTCTTGATTGGCTGAGGGGTAAAGTTCCTCCTCTCTTGATTGGCTGAAGATTAAAGTTACTCCTCTCCTCATTGGCTGAAGGTTAAACTTCCTCCTCTCCTCATTGGCTGAGGGTTAAAGTTCTTCCTCTCCTCATTGGCTGAGGGTTAAACTTCCTCCTCTCTTGATTGGCTGAGGTGTAAAGTTCCTCCTCTCCTGATTGGCTGAGGGGTAAAGGTCCCCCTCTCTTGATTGGCTGAAGGCTTAAGTTCCTCCTCTCCTGATTGGCTGAGGGGTAAAGTTCCTCCTCTCTTGATTGGCTGATGGTTAAAGTTCATCCTCTCCTGATTGGCTGAAGGCTAAAGTTCCTCCTCTCTTCATTGGCAGAGTGTTAAAGTTCCTCCTCTCCTCATTGGCTGAGGGTTAAAGTTCCTCCTCTCCTCATTGGTTGAGGGTTAAAGTTCCTCCTCTCTTGATTTGCTGAAGGCTAAAGTTCCTCCTCTCTTGATTGGCTGATGGTTAAAGTTCCTCCTCTCTTGATTGGCTGAGGGGTAAAGTTCCTCCTCTCTTGATTGGCTGAAGGGTAAAATTCCTCCTCTCTTGATTGGCTCAGGGGTAAAGTTCCTCCTCTCTTGATTGGCTGAAGATTAAAGTTCCTCCTCTCTTGATTGGCTGATTGTTAAAGTTCCTCCTCTCTTGATTGGCTGAGGGGTAAAGTTCCTCCTCCCTTGATTGGCTGAAGATTAAAGTTACTCCTCTCCTCATTGAGTGAGGGTTAATGTTCCTCCTCTCCTCATTGGCTGAGGGTTAAAGTTACTCCTCTCTTCATTGGCTGAGGGTTAAAGTTCCTCCTCTCCTCATTGGTTGAGGGTTAAAATTACTCCTCTCTTGATTGGGTGAGGGGTAAAGTTCCTCCTCTCTTAATTGGCTGATGGTTAAAGTTCCTCCTCTCTTGATTGGCAGAGGGGTAAAGTTCCTCCTCTCTTGATTGGCTGAGGGGTAAAATTCCTCCTCTCTTGATTGGCTGAGGGGTAAAGTTCCTCCTCTCTTTATTGGCTGAAGATTAAAGTTCCTCCTCTCTTGATTGGCTGATGGTTAAAGTTCCTCCTCTCTTGATTGGCTGAGGGGTAAAGTTCCTCCTCTCTTAATTGGCTGAAGATTAAAGTTACTCCTCTCCTCATTGGCTGAGGGTTAAAGTTCCTCCTCTCCTCATTGGCTGAGGGTTAAAGTTACTCCTCTCTTCATTTGATGAGGGTTAAAGTTCCTCCTCTCCTCATTGGCTGAGGGTTAAAGTTACTCCTCTCTTCATTGGCTGAAGGTTAAAGTTCCTCCTCTCCTCATTGGCTGAGGGTTAAAGTTACTCCTCTCTTCATGGCTGAGGGTTAAAGTTTCTCCTCTCTTGATTGGCTGAGGGGTAAAGTTCCTCCTGTCTTGATCGGTTGAGGGGTAAAATCCCTCCTCTGTTGATTGGCTGGGGGATAAAGTTCCTCCTCTCTTGATTGGCTGATGGTTAAAGTTCCTCCTCTCTTGATTGGCTGATGATTAAAGTTCCTCCTCTCTTGTTTGGCTGAGGGGTAAAGTTCCTCCTCTCTTGATTTGCTGATGGTTAAAGTTCCTCCTCTCTTGATTGGCTGAGGGGTAACGTTCCTCCTCTCTTGATTGGCTGAAGATTAAAGTTCCTCCTCTCTTGATTGGCTGATGGTTAAAGTTCCTCCTCTCTTGATTGGGTGATGGTTAAAGTTCCTCCTCTCTTGATTGGCTGAAGATTAAAGTTACTCCTCTCCTCATTGGCTGAGGGTTAAAGTTCCTCCTCTCCTCATTGGTTGAGGTTTAAAGTTCCTCCTCTCTTGATTTCCTGAAGGCTAAAGTTCCTCCTCTCTTGATTGGCTGATGGTTAAAGTTCCTCATCTCTTGATTGGCTGAGGGGTAAAGTTCCTCCTCTCTTGATTGGCTGAGGGGTAAAATTTCGCCTCTCTTGATTGGCTGAGGGGTAAAGTTCCTCCTCTCTTGATTGGCTGAAGATTAAAGTTCTTCCTCTCTTGATTGGCTGATGGTTAAAGTTCCTCCTCTCTTGATTGGCTGAAGATTAAAGTTACTCCTCTCCTCATTGGCTGAGGGTTAAAGTTCCTCCTCTCTTCATTGAATGAGGGTTAAAGTTACTCCTCTCTTCATTTTCTGAGGGTTAAATTTCCTCCTCTACTCATTGGCTGAGGGTTAAAATTACTCCTCTCTTCATTGGCTGAGGGTTAAACTTCCTCCTCTCTTGATTGGCTAAGGGGTAAAGTTCCTCCTCTCTTGATTGGCTGAGGGGTATAATTCCTCCTCTCTTGATTGGCTGAGGGGTAAAGTTCCTCCTCTCTTAATTGGCTGATGGTTAAAGTTCCTCCTCTCTTGATTGGCAGAGGGGTAAAGTTCCTCCTCTCTTGATTGGCTGAGGGGTAAAATTCCTCCTCTCTTGATTGGCTGAGGGGTAAAGTTCCTCCTCTCTTTATTGGCTGAAGATTAAAGTTCCTCCTCTCTTGATTGGCTGATGGTTAAAGTTCCTCCTCTCTTGATTGGCTGAGGGGTAAAGTTCCTCCTCTCTTAATTGGCTGAAGATTAAAGTTACTCCTCTCCTCATTGGCTGAGGGTTAAAGTTCCTCCTCTCCTCATTGGCTGAGGGTTAAAGTTACTCCTCTCTTCATTTGCTGAGGGTTAAAGTTCCTCCTCTCCTCATTGGCTGAGGGTTAAAGTTACTCCTCTCTTCATTGGCTGAGGGTTAAAGTTCCTCCTCTCCTCATTGGCTGAGGGTTAAAGTTACTCCTCTCTTCATGGCTGAGGGTTAAAGTTCCTCCTCTCTTGATTGGCTGAGGGGTAAAGTTCCTCCTGTCTTGATCGTCTGAGGGGTAAAATCCCTCCTCTGTTTATTGGCTGGGGGATAAAGTTCCTCCTCTCTTGATTGGCTGATGGTTAAAGTTCCTCCTCTCTTGATTGGCTGATGATTAAAGTTCCTCCTCTCTTGTTTGGCTGAGGGGTAAAGTTCCTCCTCTCTTGATTTGCTGATGGGTAAAGTTCCTCCTCTCTTGATTGGCTGAGGGGTAAAGTTCCTCCTCTCTTGATTGGCTGAGGGGTAACGTTCCTCCTCTCTTGATTGGCTGAAGATTAAAGTTCCTCCTCTCTTGATTGGCTGATGGTTAAAGTTCCTCCTCTCTTGATTGGGTGATGGTTAAAGTTCCTCCTCTCTTGATTGGCTGAAGATTAAAGTTACTCCTCTACTCATTGGCTGAGGGTTAAAGTTCCTCCTCTCCTCATTGGTTGAGGTTTAAAGTTCCTCCTCTCTTGATTTCCTGAAGGCTAAAGTTCCTCCTCTCTTGATTGGCTGAAGATTAAAGTTACTCCTCTACTCATTGGCTGAGGGTTAAAGTTACTCCTCTCCTCATTGGTTGAGGTTTAAAGTTCCTCCTCTCTTGATTTCCTGAAGACTAAAGTTCCTCCTCTCTTGATTGGCTGATGGTTAAAGTTCCTCCTCTCTTGATTGGCTGATGGTTAAAGTTCCTCCTCTCTTGATTGGCTGAAGATTAAAGTTCCTCCTCTCTTGATTGTCTGAAGATTAAAGTTCCCCCTCTTTTGATTGGCTGATGGTTAAAGTTCCTCCTCTCTTGATTGGCTGAAGATCAAAGTTACTCCTCTCCTCATTGGCTGAGGGTTATAGTTCCTCCTCTCCTCATTGGCTGAGGGTTAAAGTTACTCCTCTCTTCATTGGCTGAGGGTTAAAGTTCCTCCTCTCCTCATTGGCTGAGGGTTAAAATTACTCCTCTCTTCATTGGCTGAGGGTTAAAGTTCCTCCTCTCTTGATTGGCTAAGGGGTAAAGTTCCTCCTCTCTTGATTGGCTGAGGGGTAAAATTCCTCCTCTCTTGATTGGCTGAGGGGTAAAGTTCCTCCTCTCTTGATTGGCTGATGGTTAAAGTTCCTCCTCTCTTGATTGGCAGAGGGGTAAAGTTCCTCCTCTCTTGATTGGCTGAGGGGTAAAATTCCTCCTCTCTTGATTGGCTGAGGGGTAAAGTTCCTCCTCTCTTGATTGGCTGAGGGGTAAAATTCCTCCTCTCTTGATTGGCTGAGGGGTAAAGTTCCTCCTCTCTTGATTGGCTGAGGGGTAAAATTCCTCCTCTCTTGATTGGCTGAGGGGTAAAGTTCCTCCTCTCTTGATTGGCTGATGGTTAAAGTTCCTCCTCTCTTGATTGGCAGAGGGGTAAAGATCCTCCTCTCTTGATTGGCTGAGGGGTAAAATTCCTCCTCTCTTGATTGGCTGAGGGGTAAAGTTCCTCCTCTCTTTATTGGCTGAAGATTAAAGTTCCTCCTCTCTTGATTGGCTGATGGTTAAAGTTCCTCCTCTCTTGATTGGCTGAGGGGTAAAGTTCCTCCTCTCTTAATTGGCTGAAGATTAAAGTTACTCCTCTCCTCATTGGCTGAGGGTTAAAGTTCCTCCTCTCCTCATTGGCTGAGGGTTAAAGTTACTCCTCTCTTCATTTGCTGAGGGTTAAAGTTCCTCCTCTCCTCATTGGCTGAGGGTTAAAGTTACTCCTCTCTTCATTGGCTGAGGGTTAAAGTTCCTCCTCTCCTCATTGGCTGAGGGTTAAAGTTACTCCTCTCTTCATGGCTGAGGGTTAAAGTTCCTCCTCTCTTGATTGGCTGAGGGGTAAAGTTCCTCCTGTCTTGATCGTCTGAGGGGTAAAATCCCTCCTCTGTTTATTGGCTGGGGGATAAAGTTCCTCCTCTCTTGATTGGCTGATGGTTAAAGTTCCTCCTCTCTTGATTGGCTGATGATTAAAGTTCCTCCTCTCTTGTTTGGCTGAGGGGTTAAGTTCCTCCTCTCTTGATTTGCTGATGGTTAAAGTTCCTCCTCTCTTGATTGGCTGAGGGGTAAAGTTCCTCCTCTCTTGATTGGCTGAGGGGTAACGTTCCTCCTCTCTTGATTGGCTGAAGATTAAAGTTCCTCCTCTCTTGATTGGCTGATGGTTAAAGTTCCTCCTCTCTTGATTGGGTGATGGTTAAAGTTCCTCCTCTCTTGATTGGCTGAAGATTAAAGTTACTCCTCTACTCATTGGCTGAGGGTTAAAGTTCCTCCTCTCCTCATTGGTTGAGGTTTAAAGTTCCTCCTCTCTTGATTTCCTGAAGGCTAAAGTTCCTCCTCTCTTGATTGGCTGAAGATTAAAGTTACTCCTCTACTCATTGGCTGAGGGTTAAAGTTCCTCCTCTCCTCATTGGTTGAGGTTTAAAGTTCCTCCTCTCTTGATTTCCTGAAGGCTAAAGTTCCTCCTCTCTTGATTGGCTGATGGTTAAAGTTCCTCCTCTCTTGATTGGCTGATGGTTAAAGTTCCTCCTCTCTTGATTGGCTGAAGATTAAAGTTCCTCCTCTCTTGATTGTCTGAAGATTAAAGTTCCCCCTCTTTTGATTGGCTGATGGTTAAAGTTCCTCCTCTCTTGATTGGCTGAAGATCAAAGTTACTCCTCTCCTCATTGGCTGAGGGTTATAGTTCCTCCTCTCCTCATTGGCTGAGGGTTAAAGTTACTCCTCTCTTCATTGGCTGAGGGTTAAAGTTCCTCCTCTCCTCATTGGCTGAGGGTTAAAATTACTCCTCTCTTCATTGGCTGAGGGTTAAAGTTCCTCCTCTCTTGATTGGCTAAGGGGTAAAGTTCCTCCTCTCTTGATTGGCTGAGGGGTAAAATTCCTCCTCTCTTGATTGGCTGAGGGGTAAAGTTCCTCCTCTCTTGATTGGCTGATGGTTAAAGTTCCTCCTCTCTTGATTGGCAGAGGGGTAAAGTTCCTCCTCTCTTGATTGGCTGAGGGGTAAAATTCCTCCTCTCTTGATTGGCTGAGGGGTAAAGTTCCTCCTCTCTTGATTGGCTGAAGATTAAAGTTCCTCCTCTCTTGATTGGCTGATGGTTAAAGTTCCTCCTCTCTTGATTGGCTGAGGGGTAAAGTTCCTCCTCTCTTAATTGGCTGAAGATTAAAGTTACTCCTCTCCTCATTGGCTGAGGGTTAAACTTCCTCCTCTCCTCATTGGCTGAGGGTAAAATTTACTCCTCTCTTCATTTGCTGAGGGTTAAAGTTCCTCCTCTCCTCATTGGCTGAGGGTTAAAGTTACTCCTCTCTTCATTGGCTGAGGGTTAAAGTTCCTCCTCTCCTCATTGGCTGAGGGTTAGAGTTACTCCTCTCTTCATGGCTGAGGGTTAAAGTTCCTCCTCTCTTGATTGGCTGAGGGGTAAAGTTCCTCCTGTCTTGATCGGCTGAGGGGTAAAATCCCTCCTCTGTTGATTGGCTGGGGGATAAAGTTCCTCCTCTCTTGATTGGCTGATGGTTAAAGTTCCTCCTCTCTTGATTGGCTGATGGTTAAAGTTCCTCCTCTCTTGATTGGCTGAGGGGTAAAGTTCCTCCTCTCTTAATTGGCTGAAGATTAAAGTTACTCCTCTCCTCATTGGCTGAGGGTTAAAGTTCCTCCTCTCCTCATTGGCTGAGGGTTAAAGTTACTCCTCTCTTCATTGGCTGAGGGTTAAAGTTCCTCCTCTCCTTATTGGCTGAGGGTTAAATTTACTCCTCTCTTCATGGCTGAGGGTTAAAGTTCCTCCTCTCTTGATTGGCTGAGGGGTAAAGTTCCTCCTGTCTTGATCGTCTGAGGGGTAAAATCCCTCCTCTGTTTATTGGCTGGGGGATAAAGTTCCTCCTCTCTTGATTGGCTGATGATTAAAGTTCCTCCTCTCTTGTTTGGCTGAGGGGTAAAGTTCCTCCTCTCTTGATTTGCTGATGGTTAAAGTTCCTCCTCTCTTGATTGGCTGAGGGGTAAAGTTCCTCCTCTCTTGATTGGCTGAGGGGTAACGTTCCTCCTCTCTTGATTGGCTGAAGATTAAAGTTCCTCCTCTCTTGATTGGCTGATGGTTAAAGTTCCTCCTCTCTTGATTGGGTGATGGTTAAATTTCCTCCTCTCTTGATTGGCTGAAGATTAAAGTTACTCCTCTACTCATTGGCTGAGGGTTAAAGTTCCTCCTCTCCTCATTGGTTGAGGTTTAAAGTTCCTCCTCTCTTGATTTCCTGAAGGCTAAAGTTCCTCCTCTCTTGATTGGCTGATGGTTAAAGTTCCTCCTCTCTTGATTGGCTGAGGGGTAAATTTCCTCCTCTCTTGATTGGCTGAGGGGTAAAATTTCTCCTCTCTTGATTGTCTGAAGATTAAAGTTCCTCCTCTCTTGATTGTCTGAAGATTAAAGTTCCCCCTCTTTTGATTGGCTGATGGTTAAAGTTCCTCCTCTCTTGATTGGCTGAAGATCAAAGTTACTCCTCTCCTCATTGGCTGAGGGTTATAGTTCCTCCTCTCCTCATTGGCTGAGGGTTAAAGTTACTCCTCTCTTCATTGGCTGAGGGTTAAAGTTCCTCCTCTCCTCATTGGCTGAGGGTTAAAATTACTCCTCTCTTCATTGGCTGAGGGTTAAAGTTCCTCCTCTCTTCATTGGCTAAGGGGTAAAGTTCCTCCTCTCTTGATTGGCTGAGGGGTAAAATTCCTCCTCTCTTGATTGGCTGAGGGGTAAAGTTCCTCCTCTCTTGATTGGCTGATGGTTAAAGTTCCTCCTCTCTTGATTGGCAGAGGGGTAAAGTTCCTCCTCTCTTGATTGGCTGAGGGGTAAAATTCCTCCTCTCTTGATTGGCTGAGGGTTAAAGTTCCTCCTCTCTTGATTGGCTGAAGATTAAAGTTCCTCCTCTCTTGATTGGCTGATGGTTAAAGTTCCTCCTCTCTTGATTGGCTGAGGGGTAAAGTTCCTCCTCTCTTAATTGGCTGAAAATTAAAGTTACTCCTCTCCTCATTGGCTGAGGGTTAAAGTTACTCCTCTCTTCATGGCTGAGGGTTAAAGTTCCTCCTCTCTTGATTGGCTGAGGGGTAAAGTTCCTCCTGTCTTGATCGGCTGAGGGGTAAAATCCCTCCTCTGTTGATTGGCTGGGGGATAAAGTTCCTCCTCTCTTGATTGGCTGATGGTTAAAGTTCCTCCTCTCTTGATTGGCTGATGGTTAAAGTTCCTCCTCTCTTGATTGGCTGAGGGGTAAAGTTCCTCCTCTCTTAATTGGCTGAAGATTAAAGTTACTCCTCTCCTCATTGGCTGAGGGTTAAAGTTCCTCCTCTCCTCATTGGCTGAGGGTTAAAGTTACTCCTCTCTTCATTTGCTGAGGGTTAAAGTTCCTCCTCTCCTCATTGGCTGAGGGTTAAAGTTACTCCTCTCTTCATTGGCTGAGGGTTAAAGTTCCTCCTCTCCTTATTGGCTGAGGGTTAAAGTTACTCCTCTCTTCATGGCTGAGGGTTAAAGTTCCTCCTCTCTTAATTGGCTGAGAGGTAAAGTTCCTCCTGTCTTGATCATCTGAGGGGTAAAATCCCTCCTCTGTTTATTGGCTGGGGGATAAAGTTCCTCCTCTCTTGATTGGCTGATGATTAAAGTTCCTCCTCTCTTGTTTGGCTGAGGGGTAAAGTTCCTCCTCTCTTGATTTGCTGATGGTTAAAGTTCCTACTCTCTTGATTGGCTGAGGGGTAAAGTTCCTCCTCTCTTGATTGGCTGAGGGGTAACGTTCCTCCTCTCTTGATTGGCTGAAGATTAAAGTTCCTCCTCTCTTGATTGGCTGATGGTTAAAGTTCCTCCTCTCTTGATTGGGTGATGGTTAAAGTTCCTCCTCTCTTGATTGGCTGAAGATTAAAGTTACTCCTCTACTCATTGGCTGAGGGTTAAAGTTCCTCCTCTCCTCATTGGTTGAGGTTTAAAGTTCCTCCTCTCTTGATTTCCTGAAGGCTAAAGTTCCTCCTCTCTTGATTGGCTGATGGTTAAAGTTCCTCGTCTCTTGATTGGCTGAGGGGTAAAGTTCCTCCTCTCTTGATTGGCTGAGGGGTAAAATTTCTCCTCTCTTGATTGTCTGAAGATTAAAGTTCCTCCTCTCTTGATTGTCTGAAGATTAAAGTTCCCCCTCTTTTGATTGGCTGATGGTTAAAGTTCCTCCTCTCTTGATTGGCTGAAGATCAAAGTTACTCCTCTCCTCATTGGCTGAGGGTTATAGTTCCTCCTCTCCTCATTGGCTGAGGGTTAAAGTTACTCCTCTCTTCATTGGCTGAGGGTTAAAGTTCCTCCTCTCCTCATTGGCTGAGGGTTAAAGTTCCTCCTCTCTTCATTGGCTAAGGGGTAAAGTTCCTCCTCTCTTGATTGGCTGAGGGGTAAAATTCCTCCTCTCTTGATTGGCTGAGGGGTAAAGTTCCTCCTCTCTTGATTGGCTGATGGTTAAAGTTCCTCCTCTCTTGATTGGCAGAGGGGTAAAGTTCCTCCTCTCTTGATTGGCTGAGGGGTAAAATTCCTCCTCTCTTGATTGGCTGAGGGGTAAAGTTCCTACTCTCTTGATTGGCTGAAGATTAAAGTTCCTCCTCTCTTGATTGGCTGATGGTTAAAGTTCCTCCTCTCTTGATTGGCTGAGGGGTAAAGTTCCTCCTCTCTTAATTGGCTGAAGATTAAAGTTCCTCCTCTCCTCATTGGCTGAGGGTTAAAGTTACTCCTCTCTTCATGGCTGAGGGTTAAAGTTCCTCCTCTCTTGATTGGCTGAGGGGTAAAGTTCCTCCTGTCTTGATCGGCTGAGGGGTAAAATCCCTCCTCTGTTGATTGGCTGGGGGATAAAGTTCCTCCTCTCTTGATTGGCTGATGGTTAAAGTTCCTCCTCTCTTGATTGGCTGATGGTTAAAGTTCCTTCTCTCTTGATTGGCTGAGGGGTAAAGTTCCTCCTCTCTGAATTGGCTGAAGATTAAAGTTACTCCTCTCCTCATTGGCTGAGGGTTAACGTTCCTCCTCTCTTGATTGGCTGAGGGTTAAAGTTACTCCTCTCTTCATTGGCTGAGGGTTAAAGTTCCTCCTCTCCTCATTGGCTGAGGGTTAAAGTTCCTCCTCTCTTCATTGGCTAAGGGGTAAAGTTCCTCCTCTCTTGATTGGCTGAGGGGTAAAATTCCTCCTCTCTTGATTGGCTGAGGGGTAAAGTTCCTCCTCTCTTGATTGGCTGATGGTTAAAGTTCCTCCTCTCTTGATTGGCAGAGGGGTAAAGTTCCTCCTCTCTTGATTGGCTGAGGGGTAAAATTCCTCCTCTCTTGATTGGCTGAGGGGTAAAGTTCCTCCTCTCTTGATTGGCTGAAGATTAAAGTTCCTCCTCTCTTGATTGGCTGATGGTTAAAGTTCCTCCTCTCTTGATTGGCTGAGGGGTAAAGTTCCTCCTCTCTTAATTGGCTGAAAATTAAAGTTACTCCTCTCCTCATTGGCTGAGGGTTAAAGTTACTCCTCTCTTCATGGCTGAGGGTTAAAGTTCCTCCTCTCTTGATTGGCTGAGGGGTAAAGTTCCTCCTCTCTTAATTGGCTGAAAATTAAAGTTACTCCTCTCCTCATTGGCTGAGGGTTAAAGTTACTCCTCTCTTCATGGCTGAGGGTTAAAGTTCCTCCTCTCTTGATTGGCTGAGGGGTAAAGTTCCTCCTCTCTTAATTGGCTGAAGATTAAAGTTACTCCTCTCCTCATTGGCTGAGGGTTAAAGTTCCTCCTCTCCTCATTGGCTGAGGGTTAAAGTTACTCCTCTCTTCATTTGCTGAGGGTTAAAGTTCCTCCTCTCCTCATTGGCTGAGGGTTAAAGTTACTCCTCTCTTCATTGGCTGAGGGTTAAAGTTCCTCCTCTCCTTATTGGCTGAGGGTTAAAGTTACTCCTCTCTTCATGGCTGAGGGTTAAAGTTCCTCCTCTCTTGATTGGCTGAGAGGTAAAGTTCCTCCTGTCTTGATCGTCTGAGGGGTAAAATCCCTCCTCTGTTTATTGGCTGGGGGATAAAGTTCCTCCTCTCTTGATTGGCTGATGATTAAAGTTCCTCCTCTCTTGTTTGGCTGAGGGGTAAAGTTCCTCCTCTCTTGATTTGCTGATGGTTAAAGTTCCTACTCTCTTGATTGGCTGAGGGGTAAAGTTCCTCCTCTCTTGATTGGCTGAGGGGTAACGTTCCTCCTCTCTTGATTGGCTGAAGATTAAAGTTCCTCCTCTCTTGATTGGCTGATGGTTAAAGTTCCTCCTCTCTTGATTGGGTGATGGTTAAAGTTCCTCCTCTCTTGATTGGCTGAAGATTAAAGTTACTCCTCTACTCATTGGCTGAGGGTTAAAGTTACTCCTCTCCTCATTGGTTGAGGTTTAAAGTTCCTCCTCTCTTGATTTCCTGAAGGCTAAAGTTCCTCCTCTCTTGATTGGCTGATGGTTAAAGTTCCTCGTCTCTTGATTGGCTGAGGGGTAAAGTTCCTCCTCTCTTGATTGGCTGAGGGGTAAAATTTCTCCTCTCTTGATTGTCTGAAGATTAAAGTTCCTCCTCTCTTGATTGTCTGAAGATTAAAGTTCCCCCTCTTTTGATTGGCTGATGGTTAAAGTTCCTCCTCTCTTGATTGGCTGAAGATCAAAGTTACTCCTCTCCTCATTGGCTGAG
This sequence comes from Cyprinodon diabolis, assembly GCA_030533445.1. NCBI lineage: Eukaryota > Metazoa > Chordata > Actinopteri > Cyprinodontiformes > Cyprinodontidae > Cyprinodon > Cyprinodon diabolis. The sequence continues at coordinate 105,750 of CM060069.1, read as the reverse complement.
GGTTATAGTTCCTCCTCTCCTCATTGGCTGAGGGTTAAAGTTACTCCTCTCTTCATTGGCTGAGGGTTAAAGTTCCTCCTCTCCTCATTGGCTGAGGGTTAAAGTTCCTCCTCTCTTGATTGGCTGATGATTAAAGTTCCTCCTCTCTTGTTTGGCTGAGGGGTAAAGTTCCTCCTCTCTTGATTTGCTGATGGTTAAAGTTCCTCCTCTCTTGATTGGCTGAGGGGTAACGTTCCTCCTCTCTTGATTGGCTGAAGATTAAAGTTCCTCCTCTCTTGATTGGCTGATGGTTAAAGTTCCTCCTCTCTTGATTGGGTGATGGTTAAAGTTCCTCCTCTCTTGATTGGCTGAAGTTTAAAGTTACTCCTCTCCTCATTGGCTGAGGGTTAAAGTTCCTCCTCTCCTCATTGGTTGAGGTTTAAAGTTCCTCCTCTCTTGATTTCCTGAAGGCTAAAGTTCCTCCTCTCTTGATTGGCTGATGGTTAAAGTTCCTCCTCTCTTGATTGGCTGAGGGGTAAAGTTCCTCCTCTCTTGATTGGCTGAGGGGTAAAATTTCTCCTCTCTTGATTGGCTGAGGGGTAAAGTTCCTCCTCTCTTGATTGGCTGAAGATTAAATTTCTTCCTCTCTTGATTGGCTGATGGTTAAAGTTCCTCCTCTCTTGATTGGCTGAAGATTAAAGTTACTGCTCTCCTCATTGGCTGAGGGTTAAAGTTCCTCCTCTCTTCATTGGCTGAGGGTTAAAGTTACTCCTCTCTTCATTTTCTGAGGGTTAAATTTCCTCCTCTACTCATTGGCTGAGGGTTAAAATTACTCCTCTCTTCATTGGCTGAGGGTTAAACTTCCTCCTCTCTTGATTGGCTAAGGGGTAAAGTTCCTCCTCTCTTGATTGGCTGAGGGGTATAATTCCTCCTCTCTTGATTGGCTGAGGGGTAAAGTTCCTCCTCTCTTAATTGGCTGATGGTTAAAGTTCCTCCTCTCTTGATTGGCAGAGGGGTAAAGTTCCTCCTCTCTTGATTGGCTGAGGGGTAAAATTCCTCCTCTCTTGATTGGCTGAGGGGTAAAGTTCCTCCTCTCTTTATTGGCTGAAGATTAAAGTTCCTCCTCTCTTGATTGGCTGATGGTTAAAGTTCCTCCTCTCTTGATTGGCTGAGGGGTAAAGTTCCTCCTCTCTTATTTGGCTGAAGATTAAAGTTACTCCTCTCCTCATTGGCTGAGGGTTAAAGTTCCTCCTCTCCTCATTGGCTGAGGGTTAAAGTTACTCCTCTCTTCATTTGCTGAGGGTTAAAGTTCCTCCTCTCCTCATTGGCTGAGGGTTAAAGTTACTCCTCTCTTCATTGGCTGAGGGTTAAAGTTCCTCCTCTCCTCATTGGCTGAGGGTTAAAGTTACTCCTCTCTTCATGGCTGAGGGTTAAAGTTCCTCCTCTCTTGATTGGCTGAGGGGTAAAGTTCCTCCTGTCTTGATCGTCTGAGGGGTAAAATCCCTCCTCTGTTTATTGGCTGGGGGATAAAGTTCCTCCTCTCTTGATTGGCTGATGGTTAAAGTTCCTCCTCTCTTGATTGGCTGATGATTAAAGTTCCTCCTCTCTTGTTTGGCTGAGGGGTAAAGTTCCTCCTCTCTTGATTTGCTGATGGTTAAAGTTCCTCCTCTCTTGATTGGCTGAGGGGTAAAGTTCCTCCTCTCTTGATTGGCTGAGGGGTAACGTTCCTCCTCTCTTGATTGGCTGAAGATTAAAGTTCCTCCTCTCTTGATTGGCTGATGGTTAAAGTTCCTCCTCTCTTGATTGGGTGATGGTTAAAGTTCCTCCTCTCTTGATTGGCTGAAGATTAAAGTTACTCCTCTACTCATTGGCTGAGGGTTAAAGTTCCTCCTCTCCTCATTGGTTGAGGTTTAAAGTTCCTCCTCTCTTGATTTCCTGAAGCCTAAAGTTCCTCCTCTCTTGATTGGCTGAAGATTAAAGTTACTCCTCTACTCATTGGCTGAGGGTTAAAGTTACTCCTCTCCTCATTGGTTGAGGTTTAAAGTTCCTCCTCTCTTGATTTCCTGAAGACTAAAGTTCCTCCTCTCTTGATTGGCTGATGGTTAAAGTTCCTCCTCTCTTGATTGGCTGATGGTTAAAGTTCCTCCTCTCTTGATTGGCTGAAGATTAAAGTTCCTCCTCTCTTGATTGTCTGAAGATTAAAGTTCCCCCTCTTTTGATTGGCTGATGGTTAAAGTTCCTCCTCTCTTGATTGGCTGAAGATCAAAGTTACTCCTCTCCTCATTGGCTGAGGGTTATAGTTCCTCCTCTCCTCATTGGCTGAGGGTTAAAGTTACTCCTCTCTTCATTGGCTGAGGGTTAAAGTTCCTCCTCTCCTCATTGGCTGAGGGTTAAAATTACTCCTCTCTTCATTGGCTGAGGGTTAAAGTTCCTCCTCTCTTGATTGGCTAAGGGGTAAAGTTCCTCCTCTCTTGATTGGCTGAGGGGTAAAATTCCTCCTCTCTTGATTGGCTGAGGGGTAAAGTTCCTCCTCTCTTGATTGGCTGATGGTTAAAGTTCCTCCTCTCTTGATTGGCAGAGGGGTAAAGTTCCTCCTCTCTTGATTGGCTGAGGGGTAAAATTCCTCCTCTCTTGATTGGCTGAGGGGTAAAGTTCCTCCTCTCTTGATTGGCTGAGGGGTAAAATTCCTCCTCTCTTGATTGGCTGAGGAGTAAAGTTCCTCCTCTCTTGATTGGCTGAGGGGTAAAATTCCTCCTCTCTTGATTGGCTGAGGGGTAAAGTTCCTCCTCTCTTGATTGGCTGATGGTTAAAGTTCCTCCTCTCTTGATTGGCAGAGGGGTAAAGTTCCTCCTCTCTTGATTGGCTGAGGGGTAAAATTCCTCCTCTCTTGATTGGCTGAGGGGTAAAGTTCCTCCTCTCTTTATTGGCTGAAGATTAAAGTTCCTCCTCTCTTGATTGGCTGATGGTTAAAGTTCCTCCTCTCTTGATTGGCTGAGGGGTAACGTTCCTCCTCTCTTGATTGGCTGAAGATTAAAGTTCCTCCTCTCTTGATTGGCTGATGGTTAAAGTTCCTCCTCTCTTGATTGGGTGATGGTTAAAGTTCCTCCTCTCTTGATTGGCTGAAGATTAAAGTTACTCCTCTACTCATTGGCTGAGGGTTAAAGTTCCTCCTCTCCTCATTGGTTGAGGTTTAAAGTTCCTCCTCTCTTGATTTCCTGAAGGCTAAAGTTCCTCCTCTCTTGATTGGCTGATGGTTAACGTTCCTCGTCTCTTGATTGGCTGAGGGGTAAAGTTCCTCCTCTCTTGATTGGCTGAGGGGTAAAATTTCTCCTCTCTTGATTGTCTGAAGATTAAAGTTCCTCCTCTCTTGATTGTCTGAAGATTAAAGTTCCCCCTCTTTTGATTGGCTGATGGTTAAAGTTCCTCCTCTCTTGATTGGCTGAAGATCAAAGTTACTCCTCTCCTCATTGGCTGAGGGTTATAGTTCCTCCTCTCCTCATTGGCTGAGGGTTAAAGTTACTCCTCTCTTCATTGGCTGAGGGTTAAAGTTCCTCCTCTCCTCATTGGCTGAGGGTTAAAGTTCCTCCTCTCTTCATTGGCTAAGGGGTAAAGTTCCTCCTCTCTTGATTGGCTGAGGGGTAAAATTCCTCCTCTCTTGATTGGCTGAGGGGTAAAGTTCCTCCTCTCTTGATTGGCTGATGGTTAAAGTTCCTCCTCTCTTGATTGGCAGAGGGGTAAAGTTCCTCCTCTCTTGATTGGCTGAGGGGTAAAATTCCTCCTCTCTTGATTGGCTGAGGGGTAAAGTTCCTCCTCTCTTGATTGGCTGAAGATTAAAGTTCCTCCTCTCTTGATTGGCTGATGGTTAAAGTTCCTCCTCTCTTGATTGGCTGAGGGGTAAAGTTCCTCCTCTCTTAATTGGCTGAAGATTAAAGTTCCTCCTCTCCTCATTGGCTGAGGGTTAAAGTTACTCCTCTCTTCATGGCTGAGGGTTAAAGTTCCTCCTCTCTTGATTGGCTGAGGGGTAAAGTTCCTCCTGTCTTGATCGGCTGAGGGGTAAAATCCCTCCTCTGTTGATTGGCTGGGGGATAAAGTTCCTCCTCTCTTGATTGGCTGATGGTTAAAGTTCCTTCTCTCTTGATTGGCTGAGGGGTAAAGTTCCTCCTCTCTTAATTGGCTGAAGATTAAAGTTACTCCTCTCCTCATTGGCTGAGGGTTAACGTTCCTCCTCTCTTGATTGGCTGAGGGTTAAAGTTACTCCTCTCTTCATTGGCTGAGGGTTAAAGTTCCTCCTCTCCTCATTGGCTGAGGGTTAAAGTTCCTCCTCTCTTCATTGGCTAAGGGGTAAAGTTCCTCCTCTCTTGATTGGCTGAGGGGTAAAATTCCTCCTCTCTTGATTGGCTGAGGGGTAAAGTTCCTCCTCTCTTGATTGGCTGATGGTTAAAGTTCCTCCTCTCTTGATTGGCAGAGGGGTAAAGTTCCTCCTCTCTTGATTGGCTGAGGGGTAAAATTCCTCCTCTCTTGATTGGCTGAGGGGTAAAGTTCCTCCTCTCTTGATTGGCTGAAGATTAAAGTTCCTCCTCTCTTGATTGGCTGATGGTTAAAGTTCCTCCTCTCTTGATTGGCTGAGGGGTAAAGTTCCTCCTCTCTTAATTGGCTGAAAATTAAAGTTACTCCTCTCCTCATTGGCTGAGGGTTAAAGTTACTCCTCTCTTCATGGCTGAGGGTTAAAGTTCCTCCTCTCTTGATTGGCTGAGGGGTAAAGTTCCTCCTGTCTTGATCGGCTGAGGGGTAAAATCCCTCCTCTGTTGATTGGCTGGGGGATAAAGTTCCTCCTCTCTTGATTGGCTGATGGTTAAAGTTCCTCCTCTCTTGATTGGCTGATGGTTAAAGTTCCTCCTCTCTTGATTGGCTGAGGGGTAAAGTTCCTCCTCTCTTAATTGGCTGAAGATTAAAGTTACTCCTCTCCTCATTGGCTGAGGGTTAAAGTTCCTCCTCTCCTCATTGGCTGAGGGTTAAAGTTACTCCTCTCTTCATTTGCTGAGGGTTAAAGTTCCTCCTCTCCTCATTGGCTGAGGGTTAAAGTTACTCCTCTCTTCATTGGCTGAGGGTTAAAGTTCCTCCTCTCCTTATTGGCTGAGGGTTAAAGTTACTCCTCTCTTCATGGCTGAGGGTTAAAGTTCCTCCTCTCTTGATTGGCTGAGAGGTAAAGTTCCTCCTGTCTTGATCGTCTGAGGGGTAAAATCCCTCCTCTGTTTATTGGCTGGGGGATAAAGTTCCTCCTCTCTTGATTGGCTGATGATTAAAGTTCCTCCTCTCTTGTTTGGCTGAGGGGTAAAGTTCCTCCTCTCTTGATTTGCTGATGGTTAAAGTTCCTACTCTCTTGATTGGCTGAGGGGTAAAGTTCCTCCTCTCTTGATTGGCTGAGGGGTAACGTTCCTCCTCTCTTGATTGGCTGAAGATTAAAGTTCCTCCTCTCTTGATTGGCTGATGGTTAAAGTTCCTCCTCTCTTGATTGGGTGATGGTTAAAGTTCCTCCTCTCTTGATTGGCTGAAGATTAAAGTTACTCCTCTACTCATTGGCTGAGGGTTAAAGTTCCTCCTCTCCTCATTGGTTGAGGTTTAAAGTTCCTCCTCTCTTGATTTCCTGAAGGCTAAAGTTCCTCCTCTCTTGATTGGCTGATGGTTAAAGTTCCTCGTCTCTTGATTGGCTGAGGGGTAAAGTTCCTCCTCTCTTGATTGGCTGAGGGGTAAAATTTCTCCTCTCTTGATTGTCTGAAGATTAAAGTTCCTCCTCTCTTGATTGTCTGAAGATTAAAGTTCCCCCTCTTTTGATTGGCTGATGGTTAAAGTTCCTCCTCTCTTGATTGGCTGAAGATCAAAGTTACTCCTCTCCTCATTGGCTGAGGGTTATAGTTCCTCCTCTCCTCATTGGCTGAGGGTTAAAGTTACTCCTCTCTTCATTGGCTGAGGGTTAAAGTTCCTCCTCTCCTCATTGGCTGAGGGTTAAAGTTCCTCCTCTCTTGATTGGCTGATGATTAAAGTTCCTCCTCTCTTGTTTGGCTGAGGGGTAAAGTTCCTCCTCTCTTGATTTGCTGATGGTTAAAGTTCCTCCTCTTCTGATTGGCTGAGGGGTAACGTTCCTCCTCTCTTGATTGGCTGAAGATTAAAGTTCCTCCTCTCTTGATTGGCTGATGGTTAAAGTTCCTCCTCTCTTGATTGGGTGATGGTTAAAGTTCCTCCTCTCTTGATTGGCTGAAGTTTAAAGTTACTCCTCTCCTCATTGGCTGAGGGTTAAAGTTCCTCCTCTCCTCATTGGTTGAGGTTTAAAGTTCCTCCTCTCTTGATTTCCTGAAGGCTAAATTTCTTCCTCTCTTGATTGGCTGATGGTTAAAGTTCCTCCTCTCTTGATTGGCTGAGGGGTAAAGTTCCTCCTCTCTTGATTGGCTGAGGGGTAAAATTTCTCCTCTCTTGATTGGCTGAGGGGTAAAGTTCCTCCTCTCTTGATTGGCTGAAGATTAAAGTTCTTCCTCTCTTGATTGGCTGATGGTTAAAGTTCCTCCTCTCTTGATTGGCTGAAGATTAAAGTTACTCCTCTCCTCATTGGCTGAGGGTTAAAGTTCCTCCTCTCTTCATTAGCTGAGGGTTAAAGTTACTCCTCTCTTCATTTTCTGAGGGTTGAATTTCCTCCTCTACTCATTGGCTGAGGGTTAAAATTACTCCTCTCTTCATTGGCTGAGGGTTAAACTTCCTCCTCTCTTGATTGGCTAAGGGGTAAAGTTCCTCCTCTCTTGATTGGCTGAGGGGTAAAGTTCCTCCTCTCTTAATTGGCTGATGGTTAAAGTTCCTCCTCTCTTGATTGGCAGAGGGGTAAAGTTCCTCCTCTCTTGATTGGCTGAGGGGTAAAATTCCTCCTCTCTTGATTGGCTGAGGGGTAAAGTTCCTCCTCTCTTTATTGGCTGAAGATTAAAGTTCCTCCTCTCTTGATTGGCTGATGGTTAAAGTTCCTCCTCTCTTGATTGGCTGAGGGGTAAAGTTCCTCCTCTCTTATTTGGCTGAAGATTAAAGTTACTCCTCTCCTCATTGGCTGAGGGTTAAAGTTCCTCCTCTCCTCATTGGCTGAGGGTTAAAGTTACTCCTCTCTTCATTTGCTGAGGGTTAAAGTTCCTCCTCTCCTCATTGGCTGAGGGTTAAAGTTACTCCTCTCTTCATTGGCTGAGGGTTAAAGTTCCTCCTCTCCTCATTGGCTGAGGGTTAAAGTTACTCCTCTCTTCATGGCTGAGGGTTAAAGTTCCTCCTCTCTTGATTGGCTGAGGGGTAAAGTTCCTCCTGTCTTGATCGTCTGAGGGGTAAAATCCCTCCTCTGTTTATTGGCTGGGGGATAAAGTTCCTCCTCTCTTGATTGGCTGATGGTTAAAGTTCCTCCTCTCTTGATTGGCTGATGATTAAAGTTCCTCCTCTCTTGTTTGGCTGAGGGGTAAAGTTCCTCCTCTCTTGATTTGCTGATTGTTAAAGTTCCTCCTCTCTTGATTGGCTGAGGGGTAAAGTTCCTCCTCTCTTGATTGGCTGAGGGGTAACGTTCCTCCTCTCTTGATTGGCTGAAGATTAAAGTTCCTCCTCTCTTGATTGGCTGATGGTTAAAGTTCCTCCTCTCTTGATTGGGTGATGGTTAAAGTTCCTCCTCTCTTGATTGGCTGAAGATTAAAGTTACTCCTCTACTCATTGGCTGAGGGTTAAAGTTCCTCCTCTCCTCATTGGTTGAGGTTTAAAGTTCCTCCTCTCTTGATTTCCTGAAGGCTAAAGTTCCTCCTCTCTTGATTGGCTGAAGATTAAAGTTACTCCTCTACTCATTGGCTGAGGGTTAAAGTTACTCCTCTCCTCATTGGTTGAGGTTTAAAGTTCCTCCTCTCTTGATTTCCTGAAGACTAAAGTTCCTCCTCTCTTGATTGGCTGATGGTTAAAGTTCCTCCTCTCTTGATTGGCTGATGGTTAAAGTTCCTCCTCTCTTGATTGGCTGAAGATTAAAGTTCCTCCTCTCTTGATTGTCTGAAGATTAAAGTTCCCCCTCTTTTGATTGGCTGATGGTTAAAGTTCCTCCTCTCTTGATTGGCTGAAGATCAAAGTTACTCCTCTCCTCATTGGCTGAGGGTTATAGTTCCTCCTCTCCTCATTGGCTGAGGGTTAAAGTTACTCCTCTCTTCATTGGCTGAGGGTTAAAGTTCCTCCTCTCCTCATTGGCTGAGGGTTAAAATTACTCCTCTCTTCATTGGCTGAGGGTTAAAGTTCCTCCTCTCTTGATTGGCTAAGGGGTAAATTTCCTCCTCTCTTGATTGGCTGAGGGGTAAAATTCCTCCTCTCTTGATTGGCTGAGGGGTAAAGTTCCTCCTCTCTTGATTGGCTGATGGTTAAAGTTCCTCCTCTCTTGATTGGCAGAGGGGTAAAGTTCCTCCTCTCTTGATTGGCTGAGGGGTAAAATTCCTCCTCTCTTGATTGGCTGAGGGGTAAAGTTCCTCCTCTCTTGATTGGCTGAGGGGTAAAATTCCTCCTCTCTTGATTGGCTGAGGAGTAAAGTTCCTCCTCTCTTGATTGGCTGAGGGGTAAAATTCCTCCTCTCTTGATTGGCTGAGGGGTAAAGTTCCTCCTCTCTTGATTGGCTGATGGTTAAAGTTCCTCCTCTCTTGATTGGCAGAGGGGTAAAGTTCCTCCTCTCTTGATTGGCTGAGGGGTAAAATTCCTCCTCTCTTGATTGGCTGAGGGGTAAAGTTCCTCCTCTCTTTATTGGCTGAAGATTAAAGTTCCTCCTCTCTTGATTGGCTGATGGTTAAAGTTCCTCCTCTCTTGATTGGCTGAGGGGTAAAGTTCCTCCTCTCTTAATTGGCTGAAGATTAAAGTTACTCCTCTCCTCATTGGCTGAGGGTTAAAGTTCCTCCTCTCCTCATTGGCTGAGGGTTAAAGTTACTCCTCTCTTCATTTGCTGAGGGTTAAAGTTCCTCCTCTCCTCATTGGCTGAGGGTTAAAGTTACTCCTCTCTTCATGGCTGAGGGTTAAAGTTCCTCCTCTCTTGATTGGCTGAGGGGTAAAGTTCCTCCTGTCTTGATCGTCTGAGGGGTAAAATCCCTCCTCTGTTTATTGGCTGGGGGATAAAGTTCCTCCTCTCTTGATTGGCTGATGGTTAAAGTTCCTCCTCTCTTGATTGGCTGATGATTAAAGTTCCTCCTCTCTTGTTTGGCTGAGGGGTAAAGTTCCTCCTCTCTTGATTTGCTGATGGTTAAAGTTCCTCCTCTCTTGATTGGCTGAGGGGTAAAGTTCCTCCTCTCTTGATTGGCTGAGGGGTAACGTTCCTCCTCTCTTGATTGGCTGAAGATTAAAGTTCCTCCTCTCTTGATTGGCTGATGGTTAAAGTTCCTCCTCTCTTGATTGGGTGATGGTTAAAGTTCCTCCTCTCTTGATTGGCTGAAGATTAAAGTTACTCCTCTACTCATTGGCTGAGGGTTAAAGTTCCTCCTCTCCTCATTGGTTGAGGTTTAAAGTTCCTCCTCTCTTGATTTCCTGAAGGCTAAAGTTCCTCCTCTCTTGATTGGCTGAAGATTAAAGTTACTCCTCTACTCATTGGCTGAGGGTTAAAGTTACTCCTCTCCTCATTGGTTGAGGTTTAAAGTTCCTCCTCTCTTGATTTCCTGAAGACTAAAGTTCCTCCTCTCTTGATTGGCTGATGGTTAAAGTTCCTCCTCTCTTGATTGGCTGATGGTTAAAGTTCCTCCTCTCTTGATTGGCTGAAGATTAAAGTTCCTCCTCTCTTGATTGTCTGAAGATTAAAGTTCCCCCTCTTTTGATTGGCTGATGGTTAAAGTTCCTCCTCTCTTGATTGGCTGAAGATCAAAGTTACTCCTCTCCTCATTGGCTGAGGGTTATAGTTCCTCCTCTCCTCATTGGCTGAGGGTTAAAGTTACTCCTCTCTTCATTGGCTGAGGGTTAAAGTTCCTCCTCTACTCATTGGCTGAGGGTTAAAATTACTCCTCTCTTCATTGGCTGAGGGTTAAACTTCCTCCTCTCTTGATTGGCTAAGGGGTAAAGTTCCTCCTCTCTTGATTGGCTGAGGGGTAAAATTCCTCCTCTCTTGATTGGCTGAGGGGTAAAGTTCCTCCTCTCTTGATTGGCTGATGGTTAAAGTTCCTCCTCTCTTGATTGGCAGAGGGGTAAAGTTCCTCCTCTCTTGATTGGCTGAGGGGTAAAATTCCTCCTCTCTTGATTGGCTGAGGGGTAAAGTTCCTCCTCTCTTGATTGGCTGAGGGGTAAAATTCCTCCTCTCTTGATTGGCTGAGGGGTAAAGTTCCTCCTCTCTTGATTGGCTGAGGGGTAAAATTCCTCCTCTCTTGATTGGCTGAGGGGTAAAGTTCCTCCTCTCTTGATTGGCTGATGGTTAAAGTTCCTCCTCTCTTGATTGGCAGAGGGGTAAAGTTCCTCCTCTCTTGATTGGCTGAGGGGTAAAATTCCTCCTCTCTTGATTGGCTGAGGGGTAAAGTTCCTCCTCTCTTTATTGGCTGAAGATTAAAGTTCCTCCTCTCTTGATTGGCTGATGGTTAAAGTTCCTCCTCTCTTGATTGGCTGAGGGGTAAAGTTCCTCCTCTCTTAATTGGCTGAAGATTAAAGTTACTCCTCTCCTCATTGGCTGAGGGTTAAAGTTCCTCCTCTCCTCATTGGCTGAGGGTTAAAGTTACTCCTCTCTTCATTTGCTGAGGGTTAAAGTTCCTCCTCTCCTCATTGGCTGAGGGTTAAAGTTACTCCTCTCTTCATTGGCTGAGGGTTAAAGTTCCTCCTCTCCTCATTGGCTGAGGGTTAAAGTTACTCCTCTCTTCATGGCTGAGGGTTAAAGTTCCTCCTCTCTTGATTGGCTGAGGGGTAAAGTTCCTCCTGTCTTGATCGTCTGAGGGGTAAAATCCCTCCTCTGTTTATTGGCTGGGGGATAAAGTTCCTCCTCTCTTGATTGGCTGATGGTTAAAGTTCCTCCTCTCTTGATTGGCTGATGATTAAAGTTCCTCCTCTCTTGTTTGGCTGAGGGGTAAAGTTCCTCCTCTCTTGATTTGCTGATGGTTAAAGTTCCTCCTCTCTTGATTGGCTGAGGGGTAAAGTTCCTCCTCTCTTGATTGGCTGAGGGGTAACGTTCCTCCTCTCTTGATTGGCTGAAGATTAAAGTTCCTCCTCTCTTGATTGGCTGATGGTTAAAGTTCCTCCTCTCTTGATTGGGTGATGGTTAAAGTTCCTCCTCTCTTGATTGGCTGAAGATTAAAGTTACTCCTCTACTCATTGGCTGAGGGTTAAAGTTCCTCCTCTCCTCATTGGTTGAGGTTTAAAGTTCCTCCTCTCTTGATTTCCTGAAGGCTAAAGTTCCTCCTCTCTTGATTGGCTGAAGATTAAAGTTACTCCTCTACTCATTGGCTGAGGGTTAAAGTTCCTCCTCTCCTCATTGGTTGAGGTTTAAAGTTCCTCCTCTCTTGATTTCCTGAAGGCTAAAGTTCCTCCTCTCTTGATTGGCTGATGGTTAAAGTTCCTCCTCTCTTGATTGGCTGATGGTTAAAGTTCCTCCTCTCTTGATTGGCTGAAGATTAAAGTTCCTCCTCTCTTGATTGTCTGAAGATTAAAGTTCCCCCTCTTTTGATTGGCTGATGGTTAAAGTTCCTCCTCTCTTGATTGGCTGAAGATCAAAGTTACTCCTCTCCTCATTGGCTGAGGGTTATAGTTCCTCCTCTCCTCATTGGCTGAGGGTTAAAGTTACTCCTCTCTTCATTGGCTGAGGGTTAAAGTTCCTCCTCTCCTCATTGGCTGAGGGTTAAAATTACTCCTCTCTTCATTGGCTGAGGGTTAAAGTTCCTCCTCTCTTGATTGGCTAAGGGGTAAAGTTCCTCCTCTCTTGATTGGCTGAGGGGTAAAATTCCTCCTCTCTTGATTGGCTGAGGGGTAAAGTTCCTCCTCTCCTTATTGGCTGAGGGTTAAATTTACTCCTCTCTTCATGGCTGAGGGTTAAAGTTCCTCCTCTCTTGATTGGCTGAAGATCAAAGTTACTCCTCTCCTCATTGGCTGAGGGTTATAGTTCCTCCTCTCCTCATTGGCTGAGGGTTAAAGTTACTCCTCTCTTCATTGGCTGAGGGTTAAAGTTCCTCCTCTCCTTATTGGCTGAGGGTTAAATTTACTCCTCTCTTCATGGCTGAGGGTTAAAGTTCCTCCTCTCTTGATTGGCTGAGGGGTAAAGTTCCTCCTGTCTTGATCGTCTGAGGGGTAAAATCCCTCCTCTGTTTATTGGCTGGGGGATAAAGTTCCTCCTCTCTTGATTGGCTGATGATTAAAGTTCCTCCTCTCTTGTTTGGCTGAGGGGTAAAGTTCCTCCTCTCTTGATTTGCTGATGGTTAAAGTTCCTCCTCTCTTGATTGGCTGAGGGGTAAAGTTCCTCCTCTCTTGATTGGCTGAGGGGTAACGTTCCTCCTCTCTTGATTGGCTGAAGATTAAAGTTCCTCCTCTCTTGATTGGCTGATGGTTAAAGTTCCTCCTCTCTTGATTGGGTGATGGTTAAAGTTCCTCCTCTCTTGATTGGCTGAAGATTAAAGTTACTCCTCTACTCATTGGCTGAGGGTTAAAGTTCCTCCTCTCCTCATTGGTTGAGGTTTAAAGTTCCTCCTCTCTTGATTTCCTGAAGGCTAAAGTTCCTCCTCTCTTGATTGGCTGATGGTTAAAGTTCCTCCTCTCTTGATTGGCTGAGGGGTAAAGTTCCTCCTCTCTTGATTGGCTGAGGGGTAAAATTTCTCCTCTCTTGATTGTCTGAAGATTAAAGTTAATCCTCTCTTGATTGTCTGAAGATTAAAGTTCCCCCTCTTTTGATTGGCTGATGGTTAAAGTTCCTCCTCTCTTGATTGGCTGAAGATCAAAGTTACTCCTCTCCTCATTGGCTGAGGGTTATAGTTCCTCCTCTCCTCATTGGCTGAGGGTTAAAGTTACTCCTCTCTTCATTGGCTGAGGGTTAAAATTACTCCTCTCTTCATTGGCTGAGGGTTAAAGTTCCTCCTCTCTTCATTGGCTAAGGGGTAAAGTTCCTCCTCTCTTGATTGGCTGAGGGGTAAAATTCCTCCTCTCTTGATTGGCTGAGGGGTAAAGTTCCTCCTCTCTTGATTGGCTGATGGTTAAAGTTCCTCCTCTCTTGATTGGCAGAGGGGTAAAGTTCCTCCTCTCTTGATTGGCTGAGGGGTAAAATTCCTCCTCTCTTGATTGGCTGAGGGGTAAAGTTCCTCCTCTCTTGATTGGCTGAAGATTAAAGTTCCTCCTCTCTTGATTGGCTGATGGTTAAAGTTCCTCCTCTCTTGATTGGCTGAGGGGTAAAGTTCCTCCTCTCTTAATTGGCTGAAAATTAAAGTTACTCCTCTCCTCATTGGCTGAGGGTTAAAGTTACTCCTCTCTTCATGGCTGAGGGTTAAAGTTCCTCCTCTCTTGATTGGCTGAGGGGTAAAGTTCCTCCTGTCTTGATCGGCTGAGGGTTAAAATCCCTCCTCTGTTGATTGGCTGGGGGATAAAGTTCCTCCTCTCTTGATTGGCTGATGGTTAAAGTTCCTCCTCTCTTGATTGGCTGATGGTTAAAGTTCCTCCTCTCTTGATTGGCTGATGGTTAAAGTTCCTCCTCTCTTGATTGGCTGAAGATTAAAGTTCCTCCTCTCTTGATTGTCTGAAGATTAAAGTTCCCCCTCTTTTGATTGGCTGATGGTTAAAGTTCCTCCTCTCTTGATTGGCTGAAGATCAAAGTTACTCCTCTCCTCATTGGCTGAGGGTTATAGTTCCTCCTCTCCTCATTGGCTGAGGGTTAAAGTTACTCCTCTCTTCATTGGCTGAGGGTTAAAGTTCCTCCTCTCCTCATTGGCTGAGGGTTAAAATTACTCCTCTCTTCATTGGCTGAGGGTTAAAGTTCCTCCTCTCTTGATTGGCTAAGGGGTAAAGTTCCTCCTCTCTTGATTGGCTGAGGGGTAAAATTCCTCCTCTCTTGATTGGCTGAGGGGTAAAGTTCCTCCTCTCCTTATTGGCTGAGGGTTAAATTTACTCCTCTCTTCATGGCTGAGGGTTAAAGTTCCTCCTCTCTTGATTGGCTGAAGATCAAAGTTACTCCTCTCCTCATTGGCTGAGGGTTATAGTTCCTCCTCTCCTCATTGGCTGAGGGTTAAAGTTACTCCTCTCTTCATTGGCTGAGGGTTAAAGTTCCTCCTCTCCTTATTGGCTGAGGGTTAAATTTACTCCTCTCTTCATGGCTGAGGGTTAAAGTTCCTCCTCTCTTGATTGGCTGAGGGGTAAAGTTCCTCCTGTCTTGATCGTCTGAGGGGTAAAATCCCTCCTCTGTTTATTGGCTGGGGGATAAAGTTCCTCCTCTCTTGATTGGCTGATGATTAAAGTTCCTCCTCTCTTGTTTGGCTGAGGGGTAAAGTTCCTCCTCTCTTGATTTGCTGATGGTTAAAGTTCCTCCTCTCTTGATTGGCTGAGGGGTAAAGTTCCTCCTCTCTTGATTGGCTGAGGGGTAACGTTCCTCCTCTCTTGATTGGCTGAAGATTAAAGTTCCTCCTCTCTTGATTGGCTGATGGTTAAAGTTCCTCCTCTCTTGATTGGGTGATGGTTAAAGTTCCTCCTCTCTTGATTGGCTGAAGATTAAAGTTACTCCTCTACTCATTGGCTGAGGGTTAAAGTTCCTCCTCTCCTCATTGGTTGAGGTTTAAAGTTCCTCCTCTCTTGATTTCCTGAAGGCTAAAGTTCCTCCTCTCTTGATTGGCTGATGGTTAAAGTTCCTCCTCTCTTGATTGGCTGAGGGGTAAAGTTCCTCCTCTCTTGATTGGCTGAGGGGTAAAATTTCTCCTCTCTTGATTGTCTGAAGATTAAAGTTAATCCTCTCTTGATTGTCTGAAGATTAAAGTTCCCCCTCTTTTGATTGGCTGATGGTTAAAGTTCCTCCTCTCTTGATTGGCTGAAGATCAAAGTTACTCCTCTCCTCATTGGCTGAGGGTTATAGTTCCTCCTCTCCTCATTGGCTGAGGGTTAAAGTTACTCCTCTCTTCATTGGCTGAGGGTTAAAGTTCCTCCTCTCCTCATTGGCTGAGGGTTAAAATTACTCCTCTCTTCATTGGCTGAGGGTTAAAGTTCCTCCTCTCTTCATTGGCTAAGGGGTAAAGTTCCTCCTCTCTTGATTGGCTGAGGGGTAAAATTCCTCCTCTCTTGATTGGCTGAGGGGTAAAGTTCCTCCTCTCTTGATTGGCTGATGGTTAAAGTTCCTCCTCTCTTGATTGGCAGAGGGGTAAAGTTCCTCCTCTCTTGATTGGCTGAGGGGTAAAATTCCTCCTCTCTTGATTGGCTGAGGGGTAAAGTTCCTCCTCTCTTGATTGGCTGAAGATTAAAGTTCCTCCTCTCTTGATTGGCTGATGGTTAAAGTTCCTCCTCTCTTGATTGGCTGAGGGGTAAAGTTCCTCCTCTCTTAATTGGCTGAAAATTAAAGTTACTCCTCTCCTCATTGGCTGAGGGTTAAAGTTACTCCTCTCTTCATGGCTGAGGGTTAAAGTTCCTCCTCTCTTGATTGGCTGAGGGGTAAAGTTCCTCCTGTCTTGATCGGCTGAGGGTTAAAATCCCTCCTCTGTTGATTGGCTGGGGGATAAAGTTCCTCCTCTCTTGATTGGCTGATGGTTAAAGTTCCTCCTCTCTTGATTGGCTGATGGTTAAAGTTCCTCCTCTCTTGATTGGCTGAGGGGTAAAGTTCCTCCTCTCTTAATTGGCTGAAGATTAAAGTTACTCCTCTCCTCATTGGCTGAGGGTTAAAGTTCCTCCTCTCCTCATTGGCTGAGGGTTAAAGTTACTCCTCTCTTCATTGGCTGAGGGTTAAAGTTCCTCCTCTCCTTATTGGCTGAGGGTTAAAGTTACTCCTCTCTTCATGGCTGAGGGTTAAAGTTCCTCCTCTCTTGATTGGCTGAGAGGTAAAGTTCCTCCTGTCTTGATCGTCTGAGGGGTAAAATCCCTCCTCTGTTTATTGGCTGGGGGATAAAGTTCCTCCTCTCTTGATTGGCTGATGATTAAAGTTCCTCCTCTCTTGTTTGGCTGAGGGGTAAAGTTCCTCCTCTGTTGATTTGCTGATGGTTAAAGTTCCTACTCTCTTGAGTGGCTGAGGGGTAAAGTTCCTCCTCTCTTGATTGGCTGAGGGGTAACGTTCCTCCTCTCTTGATTGGCTGAAGATTAAAGTTCCTCCTCTCTTGATTGGCTGATGGTTAAAGTTCCTCCTCTCTTGATTGGGTGATGGTTAAAGTTCCTCCTCTCTTGATTGGCTGAAGATTAAAGTTACTCCTCTACTCATTGGCTGAGGGTTAAAGTTCCTCCTCTCCTCATTGGTTGAGGTTTAAAGTTCCTCCTCTCTTGATTTCCTGAAGGCTAAAGTTCCTCCTCTCTTGATTGGCTGATGGTTAAAGTTCCTCGTCTCTTGATTGGCTGAGGGGTAAAGTTCCTCCTCTCTTGATTGGCTGAGGGGTAAAATTTCTCCTCTCTTGATTGTCTGAAGATTAAAGTTCCTCCTCTCTTGATTGTCTGAAGATTAAAGTTCCCCCTCTTTTGATTGGCTGATGGTTAAAGTTCCTCCTCTCTTGATTGGCTGAAGATCAAAGTTACTCCTCTCCTCATTGGCTGAGGGTTATAGTTCCTCCTCTCCTCATTGGCTGAGGGTTAAAGTTACTCCTCTCTTCATTGGCTGAGGGTTAAAGTTCCTCCTCTCCTCATTGGCTGAGGGTTAAAGTTCCTCCTCTCTTCATTGGCTAAGGGGTAAAGTTCCTCCTCTCTTGATTGGCTGAGGGGTAAAATTCCTCCTCTCTTGATTGGCTGAGGGGTAAAGTTCCTCCTCTCTTGATTGGCTGATGGTTAAAGTTCCTCCTCTCTTGATTGGCAGAGGGGTAAAGTTCCTCCTCTCTTGATTGGCTGAGGGGTAAAATTCCTCCTCTCTTGATTGGCTGAGGGGTAAAGTTCCTCCTCTCTTGATTGGCTGAAGATTAAAGTTCCTCCTCTCTTGATTGGCTGATGGTTAAAGTTCCTCCTCTCTTGATTGGCTGAGGGGTAAAGTTCCTCCTCTCTTAATTGGCTGAAGATTAAAGTTCCTCCTCTCCTCATTGGCTGAGGGTTAAAGTTACTCCTCTCTTCATGGCTGAGGGTTAAAGTTCCTCCTCTCTTGATTGGCTGAGGGGTAAAGTTCCTCCTGTCTTGATCGGCTGAGGGGTAAAATCCCTCCTCTGTTGATTGGCTGGGGGATAAAGTTCCTCCTCTCTTGATTGGCTGATGGTTAAAGTTCCTCCTCTCTTGATTGGCTGATGGTTAAAGTTCCTTCTCTCTTGATTGGCTGAGGGGTAAAGTTCCTCCTCTCTTAATTGGCTGAAGATTAAAGTTACTCCTCTCCTCATTGGCTGAGGGTTAAAGTTCCTCCTCTCTTGATTGGCTGAGGGTTAAAGTTACTCCTCTCTTCATTGGCTGAGGGTTAAAGTTCCTCCTCTCCTCATTGGCTGAGGGTTAAAGTTCCTCCTCTCTTCATTGGCTAAGGGGTAAAGTTCCTCCTCTCTTGATTGGCTGAGGGGTAAAATTCCTCCTCTCTTGATTGGCTGAGGGGTAAAGTTCCTCCTCTCTTGATTGGCTGATGGTTAAAGTTCCTCCTCTCTTGATTGGCAGAGGGGTAAAGTTCCTCCTCTCTTGATTGGCTGAGGGGTAAAATTCCTCCTCTCTTGATTGGCTGAGGGGTAAAGTTCCTCCTCTCTTGATTGGCTGAAGATTAAAGTTCCTCCTCTCTTGATTGGCTGATGGTTAAAGTTCCTCCTCTCTTGATTGGCTGAGGGGTAAAGTTCCTCCTCTCTTAATTGGCTGAAAATTAAAGTTACTCCTCTCCTCATTGGCTGAGGGTTAAAGTTACTCCTCTCTTCATGGCTGAGGGTTAAAGTTCCTCCTCTCTTGATTGGCTGAGGGGTAAAGTTCCTCCTGTCTTGATCGGCTGAGGGGTAAAATCCCTCCTCTGTTGTTTGGCTGGGGGATAAAGTTCCTCCTCTCTTGATTGGCTGATGGTTAAAGTTCCTCCTCTCTTGATTGGCTGATGGTTAAAGTTCCTCCTCTCTTGATTGGCTGAGGGGTAAAGTTCCTCCTCTCTTAATTGGCTGAAGATTAAAGTTACTCCTCTCCTCATTGGCTGAGGGTTAAAGTTCCTCCTCTCCTCATTGGCTGAGGGTTAAAGTTACTCCTCTCTTCATTTGCTGAGGGTTAAAGTTCCTCCTCTCCTCATTGGCTGAGGGTTAAAGTTACTCCTCTCTTCATTGGCTGAGGGTTAAAGTTCCTCCTCTCCTTATTGGCTGAGGGTTAAAGTTACTGCTCTCTTCATGGCTGAGGGTTAAAGTTCCTCCTCTCTTGATTGGCTGAGAGGTAAAGTTCCTCCTGTCTTGATCGTCTGAGGGGTAAAATCCCTCCTCTGTTTATTGGCTGGGGGATAAAGTTCCTCCTCTCTTGATTGGCTGATGATTAAAGTTCCTCCTCTCTTGTTTGGCTGAGGGGTAAAGTTCCTCCTCTCTTGATTTGCTGATGGTTAAAGTTCCTACTCTCTTGATTGGCTGAGGGGTAAAGTTCCTCCTCTCTTGATTGGCTGAGGGGTAACGTTCCTCCTCTCTTGATTGGCTGAAGATTAAAGTTCCTCCTCTCTTGATTGGCTGATGGTTAAAGTTCCTCGTCTCTTGATTGGCTGAGGGGTAAAGTTCCTCCTCTCTTGATTGGCTGAGGGGTAAAATTTCTCCTCTCTTGATTGTCTGAAGATTAAAGTTCCTCCTCTCTTGATTGTCTGAAGATTAAAGTTCCCCCTCTTTTGATTGGCTGATGGTTAAAGTTCCTCCTCTCTTGATTGGCTGAAGATCAAAGTTACTCCTCTCCTCATTGGCTGAGGGTTATAGTTCCTCCTCTCCTCATTGGCTGAGGGTTAAAGTTACTCCTCTCTTCATTGGCTGAGGGTTAAAGTTCCTCCTCTCCTCATTGGCTGAGGGTTAAAGTTCCTCCTCTCTTCATTGGCTAAGGGGTAAAGTTCCTCCTCTCTTGATTGGCTGAGGGGTAAAATTCCTCCTCTCTTGATTGGCTGAGGGGTAAAGTTCCTCCTCTCTTGATTGGCTGATGGTTAAAGTTCCTCCTCTCTTGATTGGCAGAGGGGTAAAGTTCCTCCTCTCTTGATTGGCTGAGGGGTAAAATTCCTCCTCTCTTGATTGGCTGAGGGGTAAAGTTCCTCCTCTCTTGATTGGCTGAAGATTAAAGTTCCTCCTCTCTTGATTGGCTGATGGTTAAAGTTCCTCCTCTCTTGATTGGCTGAGGGGTAAAGTTCCTCCTCTCTTAATTGGCTGAAGATTAAAGTTCCTCCTCTCCTCATTGGCTGAGGGTTAAAGTTACTCCTCTCTTCATGGCTGAGGGTTAAAGTTCCTCCTCTCTTGATTGGCTGAGGGGTAAAGTTCCTCCTGTCTTGATCGGCTGAGGGGTAAAATCCCTCCTCTGTTGATTGGCTGGGGGATAAAGTTCCTCCTCTCTTGATTGGCTGATGGTTAAAGTTCCTCCTCTCTTGATTGGCTGATGGTTAAAGTTCCTTCTCTCTTGATTGGCTGAGGGGTAAAGTTCCTCCTCTCTTAATTGGCTGAAGATTAAAGTTACTCCTCTCCTCATTGGCTGAGGGTTAAAGTTCCTCCTCTCCTCATTGGCTGAGGGTTAAAGTTACTCCTCTCTTCATTTGCTGAGGGTTAAAGTTCCTCCTCTCCTCATTGGCTGAGGGTTAAAGTTACTCCTCTCTTCATTGGCTGAGGGTTAAAGTTCCTCCTGTCCTTATTGGCTGAGGGTTAAAGTTACTCCTCTCTTCATGGCTGAGGGTTAAAGTTCCTCCTCTCATGATTGGCTGAGAGGTAAAGTTCCTCCTGTCTTGATCGTCTGAGGGGTAAAATCCCTCCTCTGTTTATTGGCTGGGGGATAAAGTTCCTCCTCTCTTGATTGGCTGATGATTAAAGTTCCTCCTCTCTTGTTTGGCTGAGGGGTAAAGTTCCTCCTCTCTTGATTTGCTGATGGTTAAAGTTCCTCCTCTCTTGATTGGCTGAGGGGTAAAGTTCCTCCTCTCTTGATTGGCTGAGGGGTAACGTTCCTCCTCTCTTGATTGGCTGAAGATTAAAGTTCCTCCTCTCTTGATTGGCTGATGGTTAAAGTTCCTCCTCTCTTGATTGGGTGATGGTTAAAGTTCCTCCTCTCTTGATTGGCTGAAGATTAAAGTTACTCCTCTACTCATTGGCTGAGGGTTAAAGTTCCTCCTCTCCTCATTGGTTGAGGTTTAAAGTTCCTCCTCTCTTGATTTCCTGAAGGCTAAAGTTCCTCCTCTCTATATTGGCTGATGGTTAAAGTTCCTCCTCTCTTGATTGGCTGAGGGGTAAAGTTCCTCCTCTCTTGATTGGCTGAGGGGTAAAATTTCTCCTCTCTTGATTGTCTGAAGATTAAAGTTCCTCCTCTCTTGATTGTCTGAAGATTAAAGTTCCCCCTCTTTTGATTGGCTGATGGTTAAAGTTCCTCCTCTCTTGATTGGCTGAAGATCAAAGTTACTCCTCTCCTCATTGGCTGAGGGTTATAGTTCCTCCTCTCCTCATTGGCTGAGGGTTAAAGTTACTCCTCTCTTCATTGGCTGAGGGTTAAAGTTCCTCCTCTCCTCATTGGCTGAGGGTTAAAATTACTCCTCTCTTCATTGGCTGAGGGTTAAAGTTCCTCCTCTCTTCATTGGCTAAGGGGTAAAGTTCCTCCTCTCTTGATTGGCTGAGGGGTAAAATTCCTCCTCTCTTGATTGGCTGAGGGGTAAAGTTCCTCCTCTCTTGATTGGCTGATGGTTAAAGTTCCTCCTCTCTTGATTGGCAGAGGGGTAAAGTTCCTCCTCTCTTGATTGGCTGAGGGGTAAAATTCCTCCTCTCTTGATTGGCTGAGGGGTAAAGTTCCTCCTCTCTTGATTGGCTGAAGATTAAAGTTCCTCCTCTCTTGATTGGCTGATGGTTAAAGTTCCTCCTCTCTTGATTGGCTGAGGGGTAAAGTTCCTCCTCTCTTAATTGGCTGAAGATTAAAGTTACTCCTCTCCTCATTGGCTGAGGGTTAAAGTTCCTCCTCTCCACATTGGCTGAGGGTAAAAGTTACTCCTCTCTTCATTTGCTGAGGGTTAAAGTTCCTCCTCTCCTCATTGGCTGAGGGTTAAAGTTACTCCTCTCTTCATTGGCTGAGGGTTAAAGTTCCTCCTCTCCTCATTGGCTGAGGGTTAAAGTTACTCCTCTCTTCATGGCTGAGGGTTAAAGTTCGTCCTCTCTTGATTGGCTGAGGGGTAAAGTTCCTCCTGTCTTGATCGGCTGAGGGGTAAAATCCCTCCTCTGTTGATTGGCTGGGGGATAAAGTTCCTCCTCTCTGGATTGGCTGATGGTTAAAGTTCCTCCTCTCTTGATTGGCTGATGGTTAAAGTTCCTCCTCTCTTGTTTGGCTGAGGGATAAAGTTCCTCCTCTCTTGATTTGCTGATGGTTAAAGTTCCTCCTCTCTTGATTGGCTGAGGGGTAAAATTCCTCCTCTCTTGATTGGCTGAAGATTAAAGTTCCTCCTCTCTTGATTGGCTGATGGTTAAAGTTCCTCCTCTCTTGATTGGGTGATGGTTAAAGTTACTCCTCTCTTCATTGGCTGAGGGTTAAAGTTCCTCCTCTCTTGATTGGCTGAGGGGTAAAATTCCTCCTCTCTTGATTGGCTGAGGGGTAAAGTTCCTCCTCTCTTGATTGGCTGAAGATTAAAGTTCCTCCTCTCTTGATTGGCTGATGGTTAAAGTTCCTCCTCTCTTGATTGGCTGAGGGGTAAAGTTCCTCCTCTCTTAATTGGCTGAAGATTAAAGTTCCTCCTCTCCTCATTGGCTGAGGGTTAAAGTTACTCCTCTCTTCATGGCTGAGGGTTAAAGTTCCTCCTCTCTTGATTGGCTGAGGGGTAAAGTTCCTCCTGTCTTGATCGGCTGAGGGGTAAAATCCCTCCTCTGTTGATTGGCTGGGGGATAAAGTTCCTCCTCTCTTGATTGGCTGATGGTTAAAGTTCCTCCTCTCTTGATTGGCTGATGGTTAAAGTTCCTTCTCTCTTGATTGGCTGAGGGGTAAAGTTCCTCCTCTCTTAATTGGCTGAAGATTAAAGTTACTCCTCTCCTCATTGGCTGAGGGTTAAAGTTCCTCCTCTCCTCATTGGCTGAGGGTTGAAGTTACTCCTCTCTTCATTTGCTGAGGGTTAAAGTTCCTCCTCTCCTCATTGGCTGAGGGTTAAAGTTACTCCTCTCTTCATTGGCTGAGGGTTAAAGTTCCTCCTCTCCTTATTGGCTGAGGGTTAAAGTTACTCCTCTCTTCATGGCTGAGGGTTAAAGTTCCTCCTCTCTTGATTGGCTGAGAGGTAAAGTTCCTCCTGTCTTGATCGTCTGAGGGGTAAAATCCCTCCTCTGTTTATTGGCTGGGGGATAAAGTTCCTCCTCTCTTGATTGGCTGATGATTAAAGTTCCTCCTCTCTTGTTTGGCTGAGGGGTAAAGTTCCTCCTCTCTTGATTTGCTGATGGTTAAAGTTCCTCCTCTCTTGATTGGCTGAGGGGTAAAGTTCCTCCTCTCTTGATTGGCTGAGGGGTAACGTTCCTCCTCTCTTGATTGGCTGAAGATTAAAGTTCCTCCTCTCTTGATTGGCTGATGGTTAAAGTTCCTCCTCTCTTGATTGGGTGATGGTTAAAGTTCCTCCTCTCTTGATTGGCTGAAGATTAAAGTTACTCCTCTACTCATTGGCTGAGGGTTAAAGTTCCTCCTCTCCTCATTGGTTGAGGTTTAAAGTTCCTCCTCTCTTGATTTCCTGAAGGCTAAAGTTCCTCCTCTCTTGATTGGCTGATGGTTAAAGTTCCTCCTCTCTTGATTGGCTGAGGGGTAAAGTTCCTCCTCTCTTGATTGGCTGAGGGGTAAAATTTCTCCTCTCTTGATTGTCTGAAGATTAAAGGTCCTCCTCTCTTGATTGTCTGAAGATTAAAGTTCCCCCTCTTTTGATTGGCTGATGGTTAAAGTTCCTCCTCTCTTGATTGGCTGAAGATCAAAGTTACTCCTCTCCTCATTGGCTGAGGGTTATAGTTCCTCCTCTCCTCATTGGCTGAGGGTTAAAGTTACTCCTCTCTTCATTGGCTGAGGGTTAAAGTTCCTCCTCTCCTCATTGGCTGAGGGTTAAAATTACTCCTCTCTTCATTGGCTGAGGGTTAAAGTTCCTCCTCTCTTCATTGGCTAAGGGGTAAAGTTCCTCCTCTCTTGATTGGCTGAGGGGTAAAATTCCTCCTCTCTTGATTGGCTGAGGGGTAAAGTTCCTCCTCTCTTGATTGGCTGATGGTTAAAGTTCCTCCTCTCTTGATTGGCAGAGGGGTAAAGTTCCTCCTCTCTTGATTGGCTGAGGGGTAAAATTCCTCCTCTCTTGATTGGCTGAGGGGTAAAGTTCCTCCTCTCTTGATTGGCTGATGGTTAAAGTTCCTCCTCTCTTGATTGGCTGAGGGGTAAAGTTCCTCCTCTCTTGATTGGCTGAGGGGTAAAGTTCCTCCTCTCTTGATTGGCTGAGGGGTAAAATTTCTCCTCTCTTGATTGTCTGAAGATTAAAGGTCCTCCTCTCTTGATTGTCTGAAGATTAAAGTTCCCCCTCTTTTGATTGGCTGATGGTTAAAGTTCCTCCTCTCTTGATTGGCTGAAGATCAAAGTTACTCCTCTCCTCATTGGCTGAGGGTTATAGTTCCTCCTCTCCTCATTGGCTGAGGGTTAAAGTTACTCCTCTCTTCATTGGCTGAGGGTTAAAGTTCCTCCTCTCCTCATTGGCTGAGGGTTAAAATTACTCCTCTCTTCATTGGCTGAGGGTTAAAGTTCCTCCTCTCTTCATTGGCTAAGGGGTAAAGTTCCTCCTCTCTTGATTGGCTGAGGGGTAAAATTCCTCCTCTCTTGATTGGCTGAGGGGTAAAGTTCCTCCTCTCTTGATTGGCTGATGGTTAAAGTTCCTCCTCTCTTGATTGGCAGAGGGGTAAAGTTCCTCCTCTCTTGATTGGCTGAGGGGTAAAATTCCTCCTCTCTTGATTGGCTGAGGGGTAAAGTTCCTCCTCTCTTGATTGGCTGATGGTTAAAGTTCCTCCTCTCTTGATTGGCTGAGGGGTAAAGTTCCTCCTCTCTTGATTGGCTGAGGGGTAAAGTTCCTCCTCTCTTAATTGGCTGAAGATTAAAGTTACTCCTCTCCTCATTGGCTGAGGGTTAAAGTTCCTCCTCTCCTCATTGGCTGAGGGTAAAAGTTACTCCTCTCTTCATTTGCTGAGGGTTAAAGTTCCTCCTCTCCTCATTGGCTGAGGGTTAAAGTTACTCCTCTCTTCATTGGCTGAGGGTTAAAGTTCCTCCTCTCCTCATTGGCTGAGGGTTAAAGTTACTCCTCTCTTCATGGCTGAGGGTTAAAGTTCGTCCTCTCTTGATTGGCTGAGGGGTAAAGTTCCTGCTGTCTTGATCGGCTGAGGGGTAAAATCCCTCCTCTGTTGATTGGCTGGGGGATAAAGTTCCTCCTCTCTTGATTGGCTGATGGTTAAAGTTCCTCCTCTCTTGTTTGGCTGAGGGATAAAGTTCCTCCTCTCTTGATTTGCTGATGGTTAAAGTTCCTCCTCTCTTGATTGGCTGAGGGGTAAAATTCCTCCTCTCTTGATTGGCTGAAGATTAAAGTTCCTCCTCTCTTGATTGGCTGATGGTTAAAGTTCCTCCTCTCTTGATTGGGTGATGGTTAAAGTTCCTCCTCTCTTGATTGGCTGAAGATTAAAGTTCCTCCTCTCTTGATTGGCTGAAGATTAAAGTTACTCCTCTCCTCATTGGCTGAGGGTTAAAGTTACTCCTCTCTTCATTGGCTGAGGGTTAAAGTTCCTCCTCTCCTCATTGGTTGAGGGTTAAAGTTCCTCCTCTCTTGATTGGCTGAGGGGTAAAGTTACTCCTCTCTTGATTGGCTGAGGGGTAAAATTCCTCCTCTCTTGATTGGCTGAGGGGTAAAGTTCCTCCTCTCTTGATTGGCTGATGGTTAAAGTTCCTCCTCTCTTGATTGGCTGAGGGGTAAAGTTCCTCCTCTCTTGATTGGCTTAGGGGTAAAATTCCTCCTCTCTTGATTGGCTGAGGGTTAAAGTTCCTCCTCTCTCGATTGGCTGAAGGTTAAAGTTCCTCCTCTCTTGATTGGCTGAGGGGTAAAGTTCCTCCTCTCTTGATTGGCTGAGGGGTAACGTTCCTCCTCTCTTGATTGGCTGAAGATTAAAGTTCCTCCTCTCTTTATTGGCTGATGGTTAAAGTTCCTCCTCTCTTGATTGGGTGATG
The DNA here is from genome assembly GCA_030533445.1 of Cyprinodon diabolis. NCBI lineage: Eukaryota > Metazoa > Chordata > Actinopteri > Cyprinodontiformes > Cyprinodontidae > Cyprinodon > Cyprinodon diabolis. Next base: position 80,364 of record CM060069.1, on the reverse strand, counting down.
GTTAAAGTTCCTCCTCTCTTGATTGGCTGAAGATTAAAGTTACTCCTCTACTCATTGGCTGAGGGTTAAAGTTCCTCCTCTCCTCATTGGTTGAGGTTTAAAGTTCCTCCTCTCTTGATTTCCTGAAGGCTAAAGTTCCTCCTCTCTTGATTGGCTGATGGTTAAAGTTCCTCCTCTCTTGATTGGCTGAGGGGTAAAGTTCCTCCTCTCTTGATTGGCTGAGGGGTAAAATTTCTCCTCTCTTGATTGTCTGAAGATTAAAGTTCCTCCTCTCTTGATTGTCTGAAGATTAAAGTTCCCCCTCTTTTGATTGGCTGATGGTTAAAGTTCCTCCTCTCTTGATTGGCTGAAGATCAAAGTTACTCCTCTCCTCATTGGCTGAGGGTTATAGTTCCTCCTCTCCTCATTGGCTGAGGGTTAAAGTTACTCCTCTCTTCATTGGCTGAGGGTTAAAGTTCCTCCTCTCCTCATTGGCTGAGGGTTAAAATTACTCCTCTCTTCATTGGCTGAGGGTTAAAGTTCCTCCTCTCTTCATTGGCTAAGGGGTAAAGTTCCTCCTCTCTTGATTGGCTGAGGGGTAAAATTCCTCCTCTCTTGATTGGCTGAGGGGTAAAGTTCCTCCTCTCTTGATTGGCTGATGGTTAAAGTTCCTCCTCTCTTGATTGGCAGAGGGGTAAAGTTCCTCCTCTCTTGATTGGCTGAGGGGTAAAATTCCTCCTCTCTTGATTGGCTGAGGGGTAAAGTTCCTCCTCTCTTGATTGGCTGAAGATTAAAGTTCCTCCTCTCTTGATTGGCTGATGGTTAAAGTTCCTCCTCTCTTGATTGGCTGAGGGGTAAAGTTCCTCCTCTCTTAATTGGCTGAAGATTAAAGTTACTCCTCTCCTCATTGGCTGAGGGTTAAAGTTCCTCCTCTCCTCATTGGCTGAGGGTAAAAGTTACTCCTCTCTTCATTTGCTGAGGGTTAAAGTTCCTCCTCTCCTCATTGGCTGAGGGTTAAAGTTACTCCTCTCTTCATTGGCTGAGGGTTAAAGTTCCTCCTCTCCTCATTGGCTGAGGGTTAAAGTTACTCCTCTCTTCATGGCTGAGGGTTAAAGTTCGTCCTCTCTTGATTGGCTGAGGGGTAAAGTTCCTCCTGTCTTGATCGGCTGAGGGGTAAAATCCCTCCTCTGTTGATTGGCTGGGGGATAAAGTTCCTCCTCTCTGGATTGGCTGATGGTTAAAGTTCCTCCTCTCTTGATTGGCTGATGGTTAAAGTTCCTCCTCTCTTGTTTGGCTGAGGGATAAAGTTCCTCCTCTCTTGATTTGCTGATGGTTAAAGTTCATCCTCTCTTGATTGGCTGAGGGGTAAAATTCCTCCTCTCTTGATTGGCTGAAGATTAAAGTTCCTCCTCTCTTGATTGGCTGATGGTTAAAGTTCCTCCTCTCTTGATTGGGTGATGGTTAAAGTTACTCCTCTCTTCATTGGCTGAGGGTTAAAGTTCCTCCTCTCTTGATTGGCTGAGGGGTAAAATTCCTCCTCTCTTGATTGGCTGAGGGGTAAAGTTCCTCCTCTCTTGATTGGCTGAAGATTAAAGTTCCTCCTCTCTTGATTGGCTGATGGTTAAAGTTCCTCCTCTCTTGATTGGCTGAGGGGTAAAGTTCCTCCTCTCTTAATTGGCTGAAGATTAAAGTTCCTCCTCTCCTCATTGGCTGAGGGTTAAAGTTACTCCTCTCTTCATGGCTGAGGGTTAAAGTTCCTCCTCTCTTGATTGGCTGAGGGGTAAAGTTCCTCCTGTCTTGATCGGCTGAGGGGTAAAATCCCTCCTCTGTTGATTGGCTGGGGGATAAAGTTCCTCCTCTCTTGATTGGCTGATGGTTAAAGTTCCTCCTCTCTTGATTGGCTGATGGTTAAAGTTCCTTCTCTCTTGATTGGCTGAGGGGTAAAGTTCCTCCTCTCTTAATTGGCTGAAGATTAAAGTTACTCCTCTCCTCATTGGCTGAGGGTTAAAGTTCCTCCTCTCCTCATTGGCTGAGGGTTAAAGTTACTCCTCTCTTCATTTGCTGAGGGTTAAAGTTCCTCCTCTCCTCATTGGCTGAGGGTTAAAGTTACTCCTCTCTTCATTGGCTGAGGGTTAAAGTTCCTCCTCTCCTTATTGGCTGAGGGTTAAAGTTACTCCTCTCTTCATGGCTGAGGGTTAAAGTTCCTCCTCTCTTGATTGGCTGAGAGGTAAAGTTCCTCCTGTCTTGATCGTCTGAGGGGTAAAATCCCTCCTCTGTTTATTGGCTGGGGGATAAAGTTCCTCCTCTCTTGATTGGCTGATGATTAAAGTTCCTCCTCTCTTGTTTGGCTGAGGGGTAAAGTTCCTCCTCTCTTGATTTGCTGATGGTTAAAGTTCCTCCTCTCTTGATTGGCTGAGGGGTAAAGTTCCTCCTCTCTTGATTGGCTGAGGGGTAACGTTCCTCCTCTCTTGATTGGCTGAAGATTAAAGTTCCTCCTCTCTTGATTGGCTGATGGTTAAAGTTCCTCCTCTCTTGATTGGGTGATGGTTAAAGTTCCTCCTCTCTTGATTGGCTGAAGATTAAAGTTACTCCTCTACTCATTGGCTGAGGGTTAAAGTTCCTCCTCTCCTCATTGGTTGAGGTTTAAAGTTCCTCCTCTCTTGATTTCCTGAAGGCTAAAGTTCCTCCTCTCTTGATTGGCTGATGGTTAAAGTTCCTCCTCTCTTGATTGGCTGAGGGGTAAAGTTCCTCCTCTCTTGATTGGCTGAGGGGTAAAATTTCTCCTCTCTTGATTGTCTGAAGATTAAAGTTCCTCCTCTCTTGATTGTCTGAAGATTAAAGTTCCCCCTCTTTTGATTGGCTGATGGTTAAAGTTCCTCCTCTCTTGATTGGCTGAAGATCAAAGTTACTCCTCTCCTCATTGGCTGAGGGTTATAGTTCCTCCTCTCCTCATTGGCTGAGGGTTAAAGTTACTCCTCTCTTCATTGGCTGAGGGTTAAAGTTCCTCCTCTCCTCATTGGCTGAGGGTTAAAATTACTCCTCTCTTCATTGGCTGAGGGTTAAAGTTCCTCCTCTCTTCATTGGCTAAGGGGTAAAGTTCCTCCTCTCTTGATTGGCTGAGGGGTAAAATTCCTCCTCTCTTGATTGGCTGAGGGGTAAAGTTCCTCCTCTCTTGATTGGCTGATGGTTAAAGTTCCTCCTCTCTTGATTGGCAGAGGGGTAAAGTTCCTCCTCTCTTGATTGGCTGAGGGGTAAAATTCCTCCTCTCTTGATTGGCTGAGGGGTAAAGTTCCTCCTCTCTTGATTGGCTGAAGATTAAAGTTCCTCCTCTCTTGATTGGCTGATGGTTAAAGTTCCTCCTCTCTTGATTGGCTGAGGGGTAAAGTTCCTCCTCTCTTAATTGGCTGAAGATTAAAGTTACTCCTCTCCTCATTGGCTGAGGGTTAAAGTTCCTCCTCTCCTCATTGGCTGAGGGTAAAAGTTACTCCTCTCTTCATTTGCTGAGGGTTAAAGTTCCTCCTCTCCTCATTGGCTGAGGGTTAAAGTTACTCCTCTCTTCATTGGCTGAGGGTTAAAGTTCCTCCTCTCCTCATTGGCTGAGGGTTAAAGTTACTCCTCTCTTCATGGCTGAGGGTTAAAGTTCGTCCTCTCTTGATTGGCTGAGGGGTAAAGTTCCTCCTGTCTTGATCGGCTGAGGGGTAAAATCCCTCCTCTGTTGATTGGCTGGGGGATAAAGTTCCTCCTCTCTGGATTGGCTGATGGTTAAAGTTCCTCCTCTCTTGATTGGCTGATGGTTAAAGTTCCTCCTCTCTTGTTTGGCTGAGGGATAAAGTTCCTCCTCTCTTGATTTGCTGATGGTTAAAGTTCCTCCTCTCTTGATTGGCTGAGGGGTAAAATTCCTCCTCTCTTGATTGGCTGAAGATTAAAGTTCCTCCTCTCTTGATTGGCTGATGGTTAAAGTTCCTCCTCTCTTGATTGGGTGATGGTTAAAGTTCCTCCTCTCTTGATTGGCTGAAGATTAAAGTTCCTCCTCTCTTGATTGGCTGAAGATTAAAGTTACTCCTCTCCTCATTGGCTGAGGGTTAAAGTTACTCCTCTCTTCATTGGCTGAGGGTTAAAGTTCCTCCTCTCCTCATTGGTTGAGGGTTAAAGTTCCTCCTCTCTTGATTGGCTGAGGGGTAAAGTTACTCCTCTCTTGATTGGCTGAGGGGTAAAATTCCTCCTCTCTTGATTGGCTGAGGGGTAAAGTTCCTCCTCTCTTGATTGGCTGATGGTTAAAGTTCCTCCTCTCTTGATTGGCTGAGGGGTAAAGTTCCTCCTCTCTTGATTGGCTTAGGGGTAAAATTCCTCCTCTCTTGATTGGCTGAGGGTTAAAGTTCCTCCTCTCTCGATTGGCTGAAGGTTAAAGTTCCTCCTCTCTTGATTGGCTGATGGTTAAAGTTCTTCCTCTCTTGAATGGCTGAGGGGTAAAGTTCCTCCTCTCTTGATTGGCTGAAGATTAAAGTTACTCCTCTCCTCATTGGCTGAGGGTTAAAGTTCCTCCTATTCTCATTGGCTGAGGTTTAAAGTTACTCCTCTCTTCATTGGCTGAGGGTTAAAGTTCCTCCTCTCCTCATTGGCTGAGGGTTAAAGTTACTCCTCCCTTCATTGGCTGAGGGTTAAAGTTCCTCCTCTCTTGATTGGCTGAGGGGTAAAATTCCTCCTCTTTTGATTGGCTGAGGGGTAAAGTTCCTCCTCTCTTGATTGGCTGATGGTTAAAGTTCCTCCTCTCTTGATTGGCTGAGGGTTAAAGTTCCTCCTCTCTTCATTGGCTGAGGGTTCAAGTTCCTCCTCTCCTCATTGGCTGAGGGGTAAAGTTCCTCCTCTCCTCATTAGCTGAGGGTTAAAGTTCCTCCTCTCCTGATTGGTTGAGGGGTAAAGGTCCTCCTCTCTTGATTGGCTGAATGCTTAAGTTCCTCCTCTCCTGATTGGCTGAGGGGTAAAGGTCCTCCTCTCTTGATTGGCTGATGGTTAAAGTTCCTCCTCTCCTCATTGGCTGAGGGTTAAAGTACTCCTCTCCTGATTGGCTGAAGGCTAAAGTTCCTCCTCTCATCATTGGCGGAGGGTTAAAGTTCCTCCTCTCTTGATTTGCTGAGGGGTAAAGTTCCTCCTCTCTTGATTGGCTGAGGGGTAAAATTCCTCCTCTCTTGATTGGCTGAGGGGTAAAGTTCCTCCTCTCTTGATTGGCTGAAGATTAAAGTTCCTCCTCTCTTGATTGGCTGATGGTTAAAGTTCCTCCTCTCTTGATTGGCTGAGGGGTAAAGTTCCTCCTCTCTTAATTGGCTGAAGATTAAAGTTACTCCTCTCCTCATTGGCTGAGGGTTAAAGTTCCTCCTCTCCACATTGGCTGAGGGTAAAAGTTACTCCTCTCTTCATTTGCTGAGGGTTAAAGTTCCTCCTCTCCTCATTGGCTGAGGGTTAAAGTTACTCCTCTCTTCATTGGCTGAGGGTTAAAGTTCCTCCTCTCCTCATTGGCTGAGGGTTAAAGTTACTCCTCTCTTCATGGCTGAGGGTTAAAGTTCGTCCTCTCTTGATTGGCTGAGGGGTAAAGTTCCTCCTGTCTTGATCGGCTGAGGGGTAAAATCCCTCCTCTGTTGATTGGCTGGGGGATAAAGTTCCTCCTCTCTGGATTGGCTGATGGTTAAAGTTCCTCCTCTCTTGATTGGCTGATGGTTAAAGTTCCTCCTCTCTTGTTTGGCTGAGGGATAAAGTTCCTCCTCTCTTGATTTGCTGATGGTTAAAGTTCCTCCTCTCTTGATTGGCTGAGGGGTAAAATTCCTCCTCTCTTGATTGGCTGAAGATTAAAGTTCCTCCTCTCTTGATTGGCTGATGGTTAAAGTTCCTCCTCTCTTGATTGGGTGATGGTTAAAGTTACTCCTCTCTTCATTGGCTGAGGGTTAAAGTTCCTCCTCTCTTGATTGGCTGAGGGGTAAAATTCCTCCTCTCTTGATTGGCTGAGGGGTAAAGTTCCTCCTCTCTTGATTGGCTGAAGATTAAAGTTCCTCCTCTCTTGATTGGCTGATGGTTAAAGTTCCTCCTCTCTTGATTGGCTGAGGGGTAAAGTTCCTCCTCTCTTAATTGGCTGAAGATTAAAGTTCCTCCTCTCCTCATTGGCTGAGGGTTAAAGTTACTCCTCTCTTCATGGCTGAGGGTTAAAGTTCCTCCTCTCTTGATTGGCTGAGGGGTAAAGTTCCTCCTGTCTTGATCGGCTGAGGGGTAAAATCCCTCCTCTGTTGATTGGCTGGGGGATAAAGTTCCTCCTCTCTTGATTGGCTGATGGTTAAAGTTCCTCCTCTCTTGATTGGCTGATGGTTAAAGTTCCTTCTCTCTTGATTGGCTGAGGGGTAAAGTTCCTCCTCTCTTAATTGGCTGAAGATTAAAGTTACTCCTCTCCTCATTGGCTGAGGGTTAAAGTTCCTCCTCTCCTCATTGGCTGAGGGTTGAAGTTACTCCTCTCTTCATTTGCTGAGGGTTAAAGTTCCTCCTCTCCTCATTGGCTGAGGGTTAAAGTTACTCCTCTCTTCATTGGCTGAGGGTTAAAGTTCCTCCTCTCCTTATTGGCTGAGGGTTAAAGTTACTCCTCTCTTCATGGCTGAGGGTTAAAGTTCCTCCTCTCTTGATTGGCTGAGAGGTAAAGTTCCTCCTGTCTTGATCGTCTGAGGGGTAAAATCCCTCCTCTGTTTATTGGCTGGGGGATAAAGTTCCTCCTCTCTTGATTGGCTGATGATTAAAGTTCCTCCTCTCTTGTTTGGCTGAGGGGTAAAGTTCCTCCTCTCTTGATTTGCTGATGGTTAAAGTTCCTCCTCTCTTGATTGGCTGAGGGGTAAAGTTCCTCCTCTCTTGATTGGCTGAGGGGTAACGTTCCTCCTCTCTTGATTGGCTGAAGATTAAAGTTCCTCCTCTCTTGATTGGCTGATGGTTAAAGTTCCTCCTCTCTTGATTGGGTGATGGTTAAAGTTCCTCCTCTCTTGATTGGCTGAAGATTAAAGTTACTCCTCTACTCATTGGCTGAGGGTTAAAGTTCCTCCTCTCCTCATTGGTTGAGGTTTAAAGTTCCTCCTCTCTTGATTTCCTGAAGGCTAAAGTTCCTCCTCTCTTGATTGGCTGATGGTTAAAGTTCCTCCTCTCTTGATTGGCTGAGGGGTAAAGTTCCTCCTCTCTTGATTGGCTGAGGGGTAAAATTTCTCCTCTCTTGATTGTCTGAAGATTAAAGGTCCTCCTCTCTTGATTGTCTGAAGATTAAAGTTCCCCCTCTTTTGATTGGCTGATGGTTAAAGTTCCTCCTCTCTTGATTGGCTGAAGATCAAAGTTACTCCTCTCCTCATTGGCTGAGGGTTATAGTTCCTCCTCTCCTCATTGGCTGAGGGTTAAAGTTACTCCTCTCTTCATTGGCTGAGGGTTAAAGTTCCTCCTCTCCTCATTGGCTGAGGGTTAAAATTACTCCTCTCTTCATTGGCTGAGGGTTAAAGTTCCTCCTCTCTTCATTGGCTAAGGGGTAAAGTTCCTCCTCTCTTGATTGGCTGAGGGGTAAAATTCCTCCTCTCTTGATTGGCTGAGGGGTAAAGTTCCTCCTCTCTTGATTGGCTGATGGTTAAAGTTCCTCCTCTCTTGATTGGCAGAGGGGTAAAGTTCCTCCTCTCTTGATTGGCTGAGGGGTAAAATTCCTCCTCTCTTGATTGGCTGAGGGGTAAAGTTCCTCCTCTCTTGATTGGCTGATGGTTAAAGTTCCTCCTCTCTTGATTGGCTGAGGGGTAAAGTTCCTCCTCTCTTGATTGGCTGAGGGGTAAAGTTCCTCCTCTCTTAATTGGCTGAAGATTAAAGTTACTCCTCTCCTCATTGGCTGAGGGTTAAAGTTCCTCCTCTCCTCATTGGCTGAGGGTAAAAGTTACTCCTCTCTTCATTTGCTGAGGGTTAAAGTTCCTCCTCTCCTCATTGGCTGAGGGTTAAAGTTACTCCTCTCTTCATTGGCTGAGGGTTAAAGTTCCTCCTCTCCTCATTGGCTGAGGGTTAAAGTTACTCCTCTCTTCATGGCTGAGGGTTAAAGTTCGTCCTCTCTTGATTGGCTGAGGGGTAAAGTTCCTGCTGTCTTGATCGGCTGAGGGGTAAAATCCCTCCTCTGTTGATTGGCTGGGGGATAAAGTTCCTCCTCTCTGGATTGGCTGATGGTTAAAGTTCCTCCTCTCTTGATTGGCTGATGGTTAAAGTTCCTCCTCTCTTGTTTGGCTGAGGGATAAAGTTCCTCCTCTCTTGATTTGCTGATGGTTAAAGTTCCTCCTCTCTTGATTGGCTGAGGGGTAAAATTCCTCCTCTCTTGATTGGCTGAAGATTAAAGTTCCTCCTCTCTTGATTGGCTGATGGTTAAAGTTCCTCCTCTCTTGATTGGGTGATGGTTAAAGTTCCTCCTCTCTTGATTGGCTGAAGATTAAAGTTCCTCCTCTCTTGATTGGCTGAAGATTAAAGTTACTCCTCTCATTGGCTGAGGGTTAAAGTTACTCCTCTCTTCATTGGCTGAGGGTTAAAGTTCCTCCTCTCCTCATTGGTTGAGGGTTAAAGTTCCTCCTCTCTTGATTGGCTGAGGGGTAAAGTTACTCCTCTCTTGATTGGCTGAGGGGTAAAATTCCTCCTCTCTTGATTGGCTGAGGGGTAAAGTTCCTCCTCTCTTGATTGGCTGATGGTTAAAGTTCCTCCTCTCTTGATTGGCTGAGGGGTAAAGTTCCTCCTCTCTTGATTGGCTTAGGGGTAAAATTCCTCCTCTCTTGATTGGCTGAGGGTTAAAGTTCCTCCTCTCTCGATTGGCTGAAGGTTAAAGTTCCTCCTCTCTTGATTGGCTGAGGGGTAAAGTTCCTCCTCTCTTGATTGGCTGAGGGGTAACGTTCCTCCTCTCTTGATTGGCTGAAGATTAAAGTTCCTCCTCTCTTTATTGGCTGATGGTTAAAGTTCCTCCTCTCTTGATTGGGTGATGGTTAAAGTTCCTCCTCTCTTGATTGGCTGAAGATTAAAGTTACTCCTCTACTCATTGGCTGAGGGTTAAAGTTCCTCCTCTCCTCATTGGTTGAGGTTTAAAGTTCCTCCTCTCTTGATTTCCTGAAGGCTAAAGTTCCTCCTCTCTTGATTGGCTGATGGTTAAAGTTCCTCCTCTCTTGATTGGCTGAGGGGTAAAGTTCCTCCTCTCTTGATTGGCTGAGGGGTAAAATTTCTCCTCTCTTGATTGTCTGAAGATTAAAGTTCCTCCTCTCTTGATTGTCTGAAGATTAAAGTTCCCCCTCTTTTGATTGGCTGATGGTTAAAGTTCCTCCTCTCTTGATTGGCTGAAGATCAAAGTTACTCCTCTCCTCATTGGCTGAGGGTTATAGTTCCTCCTCTCCTCATTGGCTGAGGGTTAAAGTTACTCCTCTCTTCATTGGCTGAGGGTTAAAGTTCCTCCTCTCCTCATTGGCTGAGGGTTAAAATTACTCCTCTCTTCATTGGCTGAGGGTTAAAGTTCCTCCTCTCTTCATTGGCTAAGGGGTAAAGTTCCTCCTCTCTTGATTGGCTGAGGGGTAAAATTCCTCCTCTCTTGATTGGCTGAGGGGTAAAGTTCCTCCTCTCTTGATTGGCTGATGGTTAAAGTTCCTCCTCTCTTGATTGGCAGAGGGGTAAAGTTCCTCCTCTCTTGATTGGCTGAGGGGTAAAATTCCTCCTCTCTTGATTGGCTGAGGGGTAAAGTTCCTCCTCTCTTGATTGGCTGAAGATTAAAGTTCCTCCTCTCTTGATTGGCTGATGGTTAAAGTTCCTCCTCTCTTGATTGGCTGAGGGGTAAAGTTCCTCCTCTCTTAATTGGCTGAAGATTAAAGTTACTCCTCTCCTCATTGGCTGAGGGTTAAAGTTCCTCCTCTCCTCATTGGCTGAGGGTAAAAGTTACTCCTCTCTTCATTTGCTGAGGGTTAAAGTTCCTCCTCTCCTCATTGGCTGAGGGTTAAAGTTACTCCTCTCTTCATTGGCTGAGGGTTAAAGTTCCTCCTCTCCTCATTGGCTGAGGGTTAAAGTTACTCCTCTCTTCATGGCTGAGGGTTAAAGTTCGTCCTCTCTTGATTGGCTGAGGGGTAAAGTTCCTCCTGTCTTGATCGGCTGAGGGGTAAAATCCCTCCTCTGTTGATTGGCTGGGGGATAAAGTTCCTCCTCTCTGGATTGGCTGATGGTTAAAGTTCCTCCTCTCTTGATTGGCTGATGGTTAAAGTTCCTCCTCTCTTGTTTGGCTGAGGGATAAAGTTCCTCCTCTCTTGATTTGCTGATGGTTAAAGTTCATCCTCTCTTGATTGGCTGAGGGGTAAAATTCCTCCTCTCTTGATTGGCTGAAGATTAAAGTTCCTCCTCTCTTGATTGGCTGATGGTTAAAGTTCCTCCTCTCTTGATTGGGTGATGGTTAAAGTTACTCCTCTCTTCATTGGCTGAGGGTTAAAGTTCCTCCTCTCTTGATTGGCTGAGGGGTAAAATTCCTCCTCTCTTGATTGGCTGAGGGGTAAAGTTCCTCCTCTCTTGATTGGCTGAAGATTAAAGTTCCTCCTCTCTTGATTGGCTGATGGTTAAAGTTCCTCCTCTCTTGATTGGCTGAGGGGTAAAGTTCCTCCTCTCTTAATTGGCTGAAGATTAAAGTTCCTCCTCTCCTCATTGGCTGAGGGTTAAAGTTACTCCTCTCTTCATGGCTGAGGGTTAAAGTTCCTCCTCTCTTGATTGGCTGAGGGGTAAAGTTCCTCCTGTCTTGATCGGCTGAGGGGTAAAATCCCTCCTCTGTTGATTGGCTGGGGGATAAAGTTCCTCCTCTCTTGATTGGCTGATGGTTAAAGTTCCTCCTCTCTTGATTGGCTGATGGTTAAAGTTCCTTCTCTCTTGATTGGCTGAGGGGTAAAGTTCCTCCTCTCTTAATTGGCTGAAGATTAAAGTTACTCCTCTCCTCATTGGCTGAGGGTTAAAGTTCCTCCTCTCCTCATTGGCTGAGGGTTAAAGTTACTCCTCTCTTCATTTGCTGAGGGTTAAAGTTCCTCCTCTCCTCATTGGCTGAGGGTTAAAGTTACTCCTCTCTTCATTGGCTGAGGGTTAAAGTTCCTCCTCTCCTTATTGGCTGAGGGTTAAAGTTACTCCTCTCTTCATGGCTGAGGGTTAAAGTTCCTCCTCTCTTGATTGGCTGAGAGGTAAAGTTCCTCCTGTCTTGATCGTCTGAGGGGTAAAATCCCTCCTCTGTTTATTGGCTGGGGGATAAAGTTCCTCCTCTCTTGATTGGCTGATGATTAAAGTTCCTCCTCTCTTGTTTGGCTGAGGGGTAAAGTTCCTCCTCTCTTGATTTGCTGATGGTTAAAGTTCCTCCTCTCTTGATTGGCTGAGGGGTAAAGTTCCTCCTCTCTTGATTGGCTGAGGGGTAACGTTCCTCCTCTCTTGATTGGCTGAAGATTAAAGTTCCTCCTCTCTTGATTGGCTGATGGTTAAAGTTCCTCCTCTCTTGATTGGGTGATGGTTAAAGTTCCTCCTCTCTTGATTGGCTGAAGATTAAAGTTACTCCTCTACTCATTGGCTGAGGGTTAAAGTTCCTCCTCTCCTCATTGGTTGAGGTTTAAAGTTCCTCCTCTCTTGATTTCCTGAAGGCTAAAGTTCCTCCTCTCTTGATTGGCTGATGGTTAAAGTTCCTCCTCTCTTGATTGGCTGAGGGGTAAAGTTCCTCCTCTCTTGATTGGCTGAGGGGTAAAATTTCTCCTCTCTTGATTGTCTGAAGATTAAAGTTCCTCCTCTCTTGATTGTCTGAAGATTAAAGTTCCCCCTCTTTTGATTGGCTGATGGTTAAAGTTCCTCCTCTCTTGATTGGCTGAAGATCAAAGTTACTCCTCTCCTCATTGGCTGAGGGTTATAGTTCCTCCTCTCCTCATTGGCTGAGGGTTAAAGTTACTCCTCTCTTCATTGGCTGAGGGTTAAAGTTCCTCCTCTCCTCATTGGCTGAGGGTTAAAATTACTCCTCTCTTCATTGGCTGAGGGTTAAAGTTCCTCCTCTCTTCATTGGCTAAGGGGTAAAGTTCCTCCTCTCTTGATTGGCTGAGGGGTAAAATTCCTCCTCTCTTGATTGGCTGAGGGGTAAAGTTCCTCCTCTCTTGATTGGCTGATGGTTAAAGTTCCTCCTCTCTTGATTGGCAGAGGGGTAAAGTTCCTCCTCTCTTGATTGGCTGAGGGGTAAAATTCCTCCTCTCTTGATTGGCTGAGGGGTAAAGTTCCTCCTCTCTTGATTGGCTGAAGATTAAAGTTCCTCCTCTCTTGATTGGCTGATGGTTAAAGTTCCTCCTCTCTTGATTGGCTGAGGGGTAAAGTTCCTCCTCTCTTAATTGGCTGAAGATTAAAGTTACTCCTCTCCTCATTGGCTGAGGGTTAAAGTTCCTCCTCTCCTCATTGGCTGAGGGTAAAAGTTACTCCTCTCTTCATTTGCTGAGGGTTAAAGTTCCTCCTCTCCTCATTGGCTGAGGGTTAAAGTTACTCCTCTCTTCATTGGCTGAGGGTTAAAGTTCCTCCTCTCCTCATTGGCTGAGGGTTAAAGTTACTCCTCTCTTCATGGCTGAGGGTTAAAGTTCGTCCTCTCTTGATTGGCTGAGGGGTAAAGTTCCTCCTGTCTTGATCGGCTGAGGGGTAAAATCCCTCCTCTGTTGATTGGCTGGGGGATAAAGTTCCTCCTCTCTGGATTGGCTGATGGTTAAAGTTCCTCCTCTCTTGATTGGCTGATGGTTAAAGTTCCTCCTCTCTTGTTTGGCTGAGGGATAAAGTTCCTCCTCTCTTGATTTGCTGATGGTTAAAGTTCCTCCTCTCTTGATTGGCTGAGGGGTAAAATTCCTCCTCTCTTGATTGGCTGAAGATTAAAGTTCCTCCTCTCTTGATTGGCTGATGGTTAAAGTTCCTCCTCTCTTGATTGGGTGATGGTTAAAGTTCCTCCTCTCTTTATTGGCTGAAGATTAAAGTTCCTCCTCTCTTGATTGGCTGAAGATTAAAGTTACTCCTCTCCTCATTGGCTGAGGGTTAAAGTTACTCCTCTCTTCATTGGCTGAGGGTTAAAGTTCCTCCTCTCCTCATTGGTTGAGGGTTAAAGTTCCTCCTCTCTTGATTGGCTGAGGGGTAAAGTTACTCCTCTCTTGATTGGCTGAGGGGTAAAATTCCTCCTCTCTTGATTGGCTGAGGGGTAAAGTTCCTCCTCTCTTGATTGGCTGATGGTTAAAGTTCCTCCTCTCTTGATTGGCTGAGGGGTAAAGTTCCTCCTCTCTTGATTGGCTTAGGGGTAAAATTCCTCCTCTCTTGATTGGCTGAGGGTTAAAGTTCCTCCTCTCTCGATTGGCTGAAGGTTAAAGTTCCTCCTCTCTTGATTGGCTGATGGTTAAAGTTCTTCCTCTCTTGAATGGCTGAGGGGTAAAGTTCCTCCTCTCTTGATTGGCTGAAGATTAAAGTTACTCCTCTCCTCATTGGCTGAGGGTTAAAGTTCCTCCTATTCTCATTGGCTGAGGTTTAAAGTTACTCCTCTCTTCATTGGCTGAGGGTTAAAGTTCCTCCTCTCCTCATTGGCTGAGGGTTAAAGTTACTCCTCCCTTCATTGGCTGAGGGTTAAAGTTCCTCCTCTCTTGATTGGCTGAGGGGTAAAATTCCTCCTCTTTTGATTGGCTGAGGGGTAAAGTTCCTCCTCTCTTGATTGGCTGATGGTTAAAGTTCCTCCTCTCTTGATTGGCTGAGGGTTAAAGTTCCTCCTCTCTTCATTGGCTGAGGGTTCAAGTTCCTCCTCTCCTCATTGGCTGAGGGGTAAAGTTCCTCCTCTCCTCATTAGCTGAGGGTTAAAGTTCCTCCTCTCCTGATTGGTTGAGGGGTAAAGGTCCTCCTCTCTTGATTGGCTGAATGCTTAAGTTCCTCCTCTCCTGATTGGCTGAGGGGTAAAGGTCCTCCTCTCTTGATTGGCTGATGGTTAAAGTTCCTCCTCTCCTCATTGGCTGAGGGTTAAAGTACTCCTCTCCTGATTGGCTGAAGGCTAAAGTTCCTCCTCTCATCATTGGCGGAGGGTTAAAGTTCCTCCTCTCTTGATTTGCTGAGGGGTAAAGTTCCTCCTCTCCTGATTTCCTGAAGGCTAAAGTTCCTCCTCTCTTGATTGGCTGAGGGTTAAAGTTCCTCCTCTCTTGATTGGCTGGGGGGTAAAGTTCCTCCTCTCTTGATTGGCTGAGGGGTAAAATTCCTCTTCTATTGATTGGCTGAGGGGTAAAGTTCCTCCTCTCTTGATTAGCTGAAGATTAAAGTTCCTCCTCTCTTGATTGGCTGATGGTTAAAGTTCCTCCTCTCTTGATTGGCTGAGGCGTAAAGTTCCCCCTCTCTTGATTGGCTGAAGATTAAAGTTACTCCTCTCCTCATTGGCTGAGGGTTAAAGTTCCTCCTCTCCTCATTGGCTGAGGGTTAAAGTTCCTCCTCTCTTGATTGGCCGAGGGGTAAAGTTCCTCCTCTCTTGATTGGCTGAGGGGTACAATTCCTCCTCTCTTGATTGGCTGAGGGGTAAAGTTCCTCCCTTCTTGATTGGCTGATGGTTAAAGTTCCTCCTCTCTTTAATGGCTGATGGTTAAAGTTCCTCCTCTCTTGATTGGCTGAGGGGTAAAGTTCCTCCTCTCTTGATTGGCTGAAGATTAAAGTTACTCCTCTCCTCATTGGCTGAAGGTTAAACTTCCTCCTCTCCTCATTGGCTGAGGGTTAAAGTTCTTCCTCTCCTCATTGGCTGAGGGTTAAACTTCCTCCTCTCTTGATTGGCTGAGGTGTAAAGTTCCTCCTCTCCTGATTGGCTGAGGGGTAAAGGTCCTCCTCTCTTGATTGGCTGAAGGCTTAAGTTCCTCCTCTCCTGATTGGCTGAGGGGTAAAGTTCCTCCTCTCTTGATTGGCTGATGGTTAAAGTTCCTCCTCTCCTGATTAGCTGAAGGCTAAAGTTCCTCCTCTCTTCATTGGCAGAGTGTTAAAGTTCCTCCTCTCCTCATTGGCTGAGGGTTAAAGTTCCTCCTCTCCTCATTGGTTGAGGGTTAAAGTTCCTCCTCTCTTGATTTGCTGAAGGCTAAAGTTCCTCCTCTCTTGATTGGCTGATGGTTAAAGTTCCTCCTCTCTTGATTGGCTGAGGGGTAAAGTTCCTCCTCTCTTGATTGGCTGAAGGGTAAAATTCCTCCTCTCTTGATTGGCTCAGAGGTAAAGTTCCTCCTCTCTTGATTGGCTGAAGATTAAAGTTCCTCCTCTCTTGATTGGCTGATTGTTAAAGTTCCTCCTCTCTTGATTGGCTGAGGGGTAAAGTTCCTCCTCCCTTGATTGGCTGAAGATTAAAGTTACTCCTCTCCTCATTGAGTGAGGGTTAATGTTCCTCCTCTCCTCATTGGCTGAGGGTTAAAGTTACTCCTCTCTTCATTGGCTGAGGGTTAAAGTTCCTCCTCTCCTCATTGGCTGAGGGTTAAAGTTACTCCTCTCTTCATTGGCTGAGAGTTAAAGTTCCTCCTCTCTTGATTGGCTGAGGGGTAAATTTCCTCCTGTCTTGATTGGCTGAGGGGTAAAGTTTCTCCTCTCTTTATTGGGTGATGGTTAAAGTTCCTCCTCTCTTGATTGGCTGAAGATTAAAGTTACTCCTCTCCTCATTGGCTGAGGGTTAAAGTTCCTCCTCTCCTCATTGGTTGAGGTTTAAAGTTCCTCCTCTCTTGATTGGCTGAGGGGTAAAGTTCCTCCTCTCTTGATTGACTGACGGTTAAAGTTCCTCCTCTCTTGATTGGCTGAGGGGTAAAGTTCCTCCTCTCTTGGTTGGCTGAGGGGTAAAGTTTCTCCTCTCTTGATTGGCTGAGGGGTAAAGTTCCTCCTCTCTTGATTGGCTGAAGATTAAAGTTCCTCCTCTCTTTATTGACTGATGGTTAAAGTTCCTCCTCTCTTGAATGGCAGAAGATTAAAGTTACTCCTCTCCTCATTGGCTGGGGGTTAAAGTTCCTCCTCTCCTCATTGGCTGAGGGTTAAAGTTCCTCCTCTCTTCATTTGCTGAGGGTTAAAGTTCCTCCTCTCCTCATTGGCTGAGGGTTAAAGTTACTCCTCTCTTCATTTGCTGAGGGTTAAAGTTCCTCCTCTCCTCATTGGCTGAGGGTTAAAGTTACTCCTCTCTTCATTGGCTGAGGGTTAAAGTTCCTCCTCTCCTCATTGGCTGAGGGTTAAAGTTACTCCTCTCTTCATGGCTGAGGGTTAAAGTTCCTCCTCTCTTGATTGGCTGAGTTGTAAAGTTCCTCCTGTCTTGATCGGCTGAGGGGTAAAATCCCTCCTCTGTTGATTGGCTGATGGTTAAAGTTCCTCCTCTCTTGATTGGCTGATGGTTAAAGTTCCTCCTCTCTTGATTGGCTGATGGTTAAAGTTCCTCCTCTCCTGTTTGGCTGAGGGGTAAAGTTCCTCCTCTTTTGATTTGCTGATGGTTAAAGTTCCTCCTCTCTTGATTAGCTGAGGGTTAAAGTTCCTCCTCTTTTGATTGGCTCAGGGGTAAAATTCCTCCTCTCTTGATTGGCTGAGGGGTAAAGTTCCTCCTCTCTTGATTGGCTGATGATTAAAGTTCCTCCTCTCTTGATTGGCTGATGTTTAAAGTTCCTCCTCTCTTGATTGGCTGAAGATTAAAGTTACTCCTCTCCTCATTGGCTGATGGTTAAAGTTCCTCCTCTCCTCATTGGCTGAGGGCTAAAGTTACTCCTCTCTTCATTGGCAAAGGGTTAAAGTTCCTCCTCTCCTCATTGGCTGAGTTGTAAAGTTCCTCCTCTCCTCATTGGCTGAGGGTTAAAGTTCCTCCTCTCCTCATTGGTTGAGGGTTAAAGTTCCTCCTCTCTTGATTTGCTGAAGGCTAAAGTTCCTCCTCTCATGATTGGCTGATGGTTAAAGTTCCTCCTCTCTTGATTGGCTGAGGGGTAAAATTTCTCCTCTCTTGATTGGCTGAGGGGTAAAGTTCCTCCTCTCTTGATTGGCTGAAGATTAAAGTTCCTCCTCTCTTGATTGGCTGATGGTTAAAGTTCCTCCTCTCTTGATTGGCTGAAGATTAAAGTTACTCCTCTCCTCATTGGCTGAGGGTTAAAGTTCCTCCTCTCCTCATTGGCTGAGGGTTAAAGTTACTCCTCTCTTCATTGGCTGAGGGTTAAAGTTCCTCCTCTCCTCATTGGCTGAGGGTTAAAATTACTCCTCTCTTCATTGGCTGAGGGTTAAAGTTCCTCCCCTCTTGATTGGCTAAGGGGTAAAGTTCCTCCTCTCTTGATTGGCTGAGGGGTATAATTCCTCCTCTCTTGATTGGCTGAGGGGTAAAGTTCCTCCTCTCTTAATTGGCTGATGGTTAAAGTTCCTCCTCTCTTGATTGGCAGAGGGGTAAAGTTCCTCCTCTCTTGATTGGCTGAGGGGTAAAATTCCTCCTCTCTTGATTGGCTGAGGGGTAAAGTTCCTCCTCTCTTTATTGGCTGAAGATTAAAGTTCCTTCTCTCTTGATTGGCTGATGGTTAAAGTTCCTCCTCTCTTGATTGGGTGAGGGGTAAAGTTCCTCCTCTCTTAATTGGCTGAAGATTAAAGTTACTCCTCTCCTCATTGGCTGAGGGTTAAAGTTCCTCCTCTCCTCTTTGGCTGAGGGTTAAAGTTACTCCTCTCTTCATTTGCTGAGGGTTAAAGTTCCTCCTCTCCTCATTGGCTGAGGGTTAAAGTTACTCCTCTCTTCATTGGCTGAGGGTTAAAGTTCCTCCTCTCCTCATTGGCTGAGGGTTAAAGTTACTCCTCTCTTCATGGCTGAGGGTTAAAGTTCCTCCTCTCTTGATTGGCTGAGGGGTAAAGTTCCTCCTGTCTTGATCGGCTGAGGGGTAAAATCCCTCCTCTGTTGATTGGCTGGGGGATAAAGTTCCTCCTCTCTTGATTGGCTGATGGTTAAAGTTCCTCCTCTCTTGATTGGCTGATGATTAAAGTTCCTCCTCTCTTGTTTGGCTGAGGGGTAAAGTTCCTCCTCTCTTGATTTGCTGATGGTTAAAGTTCCTCCTCTCTTGATTGGCTGAGGGGTAAAGTTCCTCCTCTCTTGATTGGCTGAGGGGTAACGTTCCTCCTCTCTTGATTGGCTGAAGATTAAAGTTCCTCCTCTCTTGATTGGCTGATGGTTAAAGTTCCTCCTCTCTTGATTGGGTGATGGTTAAAGTTGCTCCTCTCTTAATTGGCTGAAGATTAAAGTTACTCCTCTCCTCATTGGCTGAGGGTTAAAGTTCCTCCTCTCCTCATTGGTTGAGGTTTAAAGTTCCTCCTCTCTTGATTTCCTGAAGGCTAAAGTTCCTCCTCTCTTGATTGGCTGATGGTTAAAGTTCCTCCTCTCTTGATTGGCTGAGGGGTAAAGTTCCTCCTCTCTTGATTGGCTGAGGGGTAAAATTTCTCCTCTCTTGATTGGCTGAGGGGTAAAGTTCCTCCTCTCTTGATTGGCTGAAGATTAAAGTTCCTCCTCTCTTGATTGGCTGATGGTTAAAGTTCCTCCTCTCTTGATTGGCTGAAGATTAAAGTTACTCCTCTCCTCATTGGCTGAGGGTTAAAGTTCCTCCTCTCCTCATTGGCTGAGGGTTAAAGTTACTCCTCTCTTCATTTGCTGAGGGTTAAAGTTCCTCCTCTCCTCATTGGCTGAGGGTTAAAATTACTCCTCTCTTCATTGGCTGAGGGTTAAAGTTCCTCCTCTCTTGATTGGCTAAGGGGTAAAGTTCCTCCTCTCTTGATTGGCTGAGGGGTATAATTCCTCCTCTCTTGATTGGCTGAGGGGTAAAGTTCCTCCTCTCTTAATTGGCTGATGGTTAAAGTTCCTCCTCTCTTGATTGGCAGAGGGGTAAAGTTCCTCCTCTCTTGATTGGCTGAGGGGTAAAATTCCTCCTCTCTTGATTGGCTGAGGGGTAAAGTTCCTCCTCTCTTTATTGGCTGAAGATTAAAGTTCCTCCTCTCTTGATTGGCTGATGGTTAAAGTTCCTCCTCTCTTGATTGGCTGAGGGGTAAAGTTCCTCCTCTCTTAATTGGCTGAAGATTAAAGTTACTCCTCTCCTCATTGGCTGAGGGTTAAAGTTCCTCCTCTCCTCATTGGCTGAGGGTTAAAGTTACTCCTCTCTTCATTTGCTGAGGGTTAAAGTTCCTCCTCTCTATATTGGCTGAGGGGTAAAATTTCTCCTCTCTTGATTGGCTGAGGGGTAAAATTCCTCCTCTCTTGATTGGCTGAAGATTAAAGTTCCTCCTCTCTTGATTGGCTGATGGTTAAAGTTCCTCCTCTCTTGATTGGCTGAAGATTAAAGTTACTCCTCTCCTCATTGGCTGAGGGTTAAAGTTCCTCCTCTCCTCATTGGCTGAGGGTTAAAGTTACTCCTCTCTTCATTTTCTGAGGGTTAAAGTTCCTCCTCTCCTCATTGGCTGAGGGTTAAAATTACTCCTCTCTTCATTGGCTAAGGGTTAAAGTTCCTCCTCTCTTGATTGGCTAAGGGGTAAAGTTCCTCCTCTCTTGATTGGCTGAGGGGTAAAGTTCCTCCTCTCTTAATTGGCTGATGGTTAAAGTTCCTCCTCTCTTGATTGGCAGAGGGGTAAAGTTCCTCCTCTCTTGATTGGCTGAGGGGTAAAATTCCTCCTCTCTTGATTGGCTGAGGGGTAAAGTTCCTCCTCTCTTTATTGGCTGAAGATTAAAGTTCCTCCTCTCTTGATTGGCTGATGGTTAAAGTTCCTCCTCTCTTGATTGGCTGAGGGGTAAAGTTCCTCCTCTCTTAATTGGCTGAAGATTAAAGTTACTCCTCTCCTCATTGGCTGAGGGTTAAAGTTCCTCCTCTCCTCATTGGCTGAGGGTTAAAGTTACTCCTCTCTTCATTTGCTGAGGGTTAAAGTTCCTCCTCTCCTCATTGGCTGAGGGTTAAAGTTACTCCTCTCTTCATTGGCTGAGGGTTAAAGTTCCTCCTCTCCTCATTGGCTGAGGGTTAAAGTTACTCCTCTCTTCATGGCTGAGGGTTAAAGTTCCTCCTCTCTTGATTGGCTTAGGGGTAAAGTTCCTCCTGTCTTGATCGTCTGAGGGGTAAAATCCCTCCTCTGTTGATTGGCTGGGGGATAAAGTTCCTCCTCTCTTGATTGGCTGATGGTTAAAGTTCCTCCTCTCTTGATTGGCTGATGATTAAAGTTCCTCCTCTCTTGTTTGGCTGAGGGGTAAAGTTCCTCCTCTCTTGATTTGCTGATGGTTAAAGTTCTTCCTCTCTTGATTGGCTGAGGGGTAAAGTTCCTCCTCTCTTGATTGGCTGAGGGGTAACGTTCCTCCTCTCTTGATTGGCTGAAGATTAAAGTTCCTCCTCTCTTGATTGGCTGATGGTTAAAGTTCCTCCTCTCTTGATTGGGTGATGGTTAAAGTTCCTCCTCTCTTGATTGGCTGAAGATTAAAGTTACTCCTCTCCTCATTGGCTGAGGGTTAAAGTTCCTCCTCTCCTCATTGGTTGAGGTTTAAAGTTCCTCCTCTCTTGATTTCCTGAAGGCTAAAGTTCCTCCTCTCTTGATTGGCTGATGGTTAAAGTTCCTCCTCTCTTGATTGGCTGAGGGGTAAAGTTCCTCCTCTCTTGATTGGCTGAGGGGTAAAATTTCTCCTCTCTTGATTGTCTGAAGATTAAAGTTCCTCCTCTCTTGATTGTCTGAAGATTAAAGTTCCCCCTCTTTTGATTGGCTGATGGTTAAAGTTCCTCCTCTCTTGATTGGCTGAAGATCAAAGTTACTCCTCTCCTCATTGGCTGAGGGTTATAGTTCCTCCTCTCCTCATTGGCTGAGGGTTAAAGTTACTCCTCTCTTCATTGGCTGAGGGTTAAAGTTCCTCCTCTCCTCATTGGCTGAGGGTTAAAATTACTCCTCTCTTCATTGGCTGAGGGTTAAAGTTCCTCCTCTCTTCATTGGCTAAGGGGTAAAGTTCCTCCTCTCTTGATTGGCTGAGGGGTAAAATTCCTCCTCTCTTGATTGGCTGAGGGGTAAAGTTCCTCCTCTCTTGATTGGCTGATGGTTAAAGTTCCTCCTCTCTTGATTGGCAGAGGGGTAAAGTTCCTCCTCTCTTGATTGGCTGAGGGGTAAAATTCCTCCTCTCTTGATTGGCTGAGGGGTAAAGTTCCTCCTCTCTTGATTGGCTGAAGATTAAAGTTCCTCCTCTCTTGATTGGCTGATGGTTAAAGTTCCTCCTCTCTTGATTGGCTGAGGGGTAAAGTTCCTCCTCTCTTAATTGGCTGAAGATTAAAGTTACTCCTCTCCTCATTGGCTGAGGGTTAAAGTTCCTCCTCTCCTCATTGGCTGAGGGTAAAAGTTACTCCTCTCTTCATTTGCTGAGGGTTAAAGTTCCTCCTCTCCTCATTGGCTGAGGGTTAAAGTTACTCCTCTCTTCATTGGCTGAGGGTTAAAGTTCCTCCTCTCCTCATTGGCTGAGGGTTAAAGTTACTCCTCTCTTCATGGCTGAGGGTTAAAGTTCGTCCTCTCTTGATTGGCTGAGGGGTAAAGTTCCTCCTGTCTTGATCGGCTGAGGGGTAAAATCCCTCCTCTGTTGATTGGCTGGGGGATAAAGTTCCTCCTCTCTGGATTGGCTGATGGTTAAAGTTCCTCCTCTCTTGATTGGCTGATGGTTAAAGTTCCTCCTCTCTTGTTTGGCTGAGGGATAAAGTTCCTCCTCTCTTGATTTGCTGATGGTTAAAGTTCATCCTCTCTTGATTGGCTGAGGGGTAAAATTCCTCCTCTCTTGATTGGCTGAAGATTAAAGTTCCTCCTCTCTTGATTGGCTGATGGTTAAAGTTCCTCCTCTCTTGATTGGGTGATGGTTAAAGTTACTCCTCTCTTCATTGGCTGAGGGTTAAAGTTCCTCCTCTCTTGATTGGCTGAGGGGTAAAATTCCTCCTCTCTTGATTGGCTGAGGGGTAAAGTTCCTCCTCTCTTGATTGGCTGAAGATTAAAGTTCCTCCTCTCTTGATTGGCTGATGGTTAAAGTTCCTCCTCTCTTGATTGGCTGAGGGGTAAAGTTCCTCCTCTCTTAATTGGCTGAAGATTAAAGTTCCTCCTCTCCTCATTGGCTGAGGGTTAAAGTTACTCCTCTCTTCATGGCTGAGGGTTAAAGTTCCTCCTCTCTTGATTGGCTGAGGGGTAAAGTTCCTCCTGTCTTGATCGGCTGAGGGGTAAAATCCCTCCTCTGTTGATTGGCTGGGGGATAAAGTTCCTCCTCTCTTGATTGGCTGATGGTTAAAGTTCCTCCTCTCTTGATTGGCTGATGGTTAAAGTTCCTTCTCTCTTGATTGGCTGAGGGGTAAAGTTCCTCCTCTCTTAATTGGCTGAAGATTAAAGTTACTCCTCTCCTCATTGGCTGAGGGTTAAAGTTCCTCCTCTCCTCATTGGCTGAGGGTTAAAGTTACTCCTCTCTTCATTTGCTGAGGGTTAAAGTTCCTCCTCTCCTCATTGGCTGAGGGTTAAAGTTACTCCTCTCTTCATTGGCTGAGGGTTAAAGTTCCTCCTCTCCTTATTGGCTGAGGGTTAAAGTTACTCCTCTCTTCATGGCTGAGGGTTAAAGTTCCTCCTCTCTTGATTGGCTGAGAGGTAAAGTTCCTCCTGTCTTGATCGTCTGAGGGGTAAAATCCCTCCTCTGTTTATTGGCTGGGGGATAAAGTTCCTCCTCTCTTGATTGGCTGATGATTAAAGTTCCTCCTCTCTTGTTTGGCTGAGGGGTAAAGTTCCTCCTCTCTTGATTTGCTGATGGTTAAAGTTCCTCCTCTCTTGATTGGCTGAGGGGTAAAGTTCCTCCTCTCTTGATTGGCTGAGGGGTAACGTTCCTCCTCTCTTGATTGGCTGAAGATTAAAGTTCCTCCTCTCTTGATTGGCTGATGGTTAAAGTTCCTCCTCTCTTGATTGGGTGATGGTTAAAGTTCCTCCTCTCTTGATTGGCTGAAGATTAAAGTTACTCCTCTACTCATTGGCTGAGGGTTAAAGTTCCTCCTCTCCTCATTGGTTGAGGTTTAAAGTTCCTCCTCTCTTGATTTCCTGAAGGCTAAAGTTCCTCCTCTCTTGATTGGCTGATGGTTAAAGTTCCTCCTCTCTTGATTGGCTGAGGGGTAAAGTTCCTCCTCTCTTGATTGGCTGAGGGGTAAAATTTCTCCTCTCTTGATTGTCTGAAGATTAAAGTTCCTCCTCTCTTGATTGTCTGAAGATTAAAGTTCCCCCTCTTTTGATTGGCTGATGGTTAAAGTTCCTCCTCTCTTGATTGGCTGAAGATCAAAGTTACTCCTCTCCTCATTGGCTGAGGGTTATAGTTCCTCCTCTCCTCATTGGCTGAGGGTTAAAGTTACTCCTCTCTTCATTGGCTGAGGGTTAAAGTTCCTCCTCTCCTCATTGGCTGAGGGTTAAAATTACTCCTCTCTTCATTGGCTGAGGGTTAAAGTTCCTCCTCTCTTCATTGGCTAAGGGGTAAAGTTCCTCCTCTCTTGATTGGCTGAGGGGTAAAATTCCTCCTCTCTTGATTGGCTGAGGGGTAAAGTTCCTCCTCTCTTGATTGGCTGATGGTTAAAGTTCCTCCTCTCTTGATTGGCAGAGGGGTAAAGTTCCTCCTCTTTTGATTGGCTGAGGGGTAAAATTCCTCCTCTCTTGATTGGCTGAGGGGTAAAGTTCCTCCTCTCTTGATTGGCTGAAGATTAAAGTTCCTCCTCTCTTGATTGGCTGATGGTTAAAGTTCCTCCTCTCTTGATTGGCTGAGGGGTAAAGTTCCTCCTCTCTTAATTGGCTGAAGATTAAAGTTACTCCTCTCCTCATTGGCTGAGGGTTAAAGTTCCTCCTCTCCTCATTGGCTGAGGGTAAAAGTTACTCCTCTCTTCATTTGCTGAGGGTTAAAGTTCCTCCTCTCCTCATTGGCTGAGGGTTAAAGTTACTCCTCTCTTCATTGGCTGAGGGTTAAAGTTCCTCCTCTCCTCATTGGCTGAGGGTTAAAGTTACTCCTCTCTTCATGGCTGAGGGTTAAAGTTCGTCCTCTCTTGATTGGCTGAGGGGTAAAGTTCCTCCTGTCTTGATCGGCTGAGGGGTAAAATCCCTCCTCTGTTGATTGGCTGGGGGATAAAGTTCCTCCTCTCTGGATTGGCTGATGGTTAAAGTTCCTCCTCTCTTGATTGGCTGATGGTTAAAGTTCCTCCTCTCTTGTTTGGCTGAGGGATAAAGTTCCTCCTCTCTTGATTTGCTGATGGTTAAAGTTCCTCCTCTCTTGATTGGCTGAGGGGTAAAATTCCTCCTCTCTTGATTGGCTGAAGATTAAAGTTCCTCCTCTCTTGATTGGCTGATGGTTAAAGTTCCTCCTCTCTTGATTGGGTGATGGTTAAAGTTCCTCCTCTCTTGATTGGCTGAAGATTAAAGTTCCTCCTCTCTTGATTGGCTGAAGATTAAAGTTACTCCTCTCCTCATTGGCTGAGGGTTAAAGTTACTCCTCTCTTCATTGGCTGAGGGTTAAAGTTCCTCCTCTCCTCATTGGTTGAGGGTTAAAGTTCCTCCTCTCTTGATTGGCTGAGGGGTAAAGTTACTCCTCTCTTGATTGGCTGAGGGGTAAAATTCCTCCTCTCTTGATTGGCTGAGGGGTAAAGTTCCTCCTCTCTTGATTGGCTGAGGGGTAAAGTTCCTCCTCTCTTGATTGGCTTAGGGGTAAAATTCCTCCTCTCTTGATTGGCTGAGGGTTAAAGTTCCTCCTCTCTCGATTGGCTGAAGGTTAAAGTTCCTCCTCTCTTGATTGGCTGATGGTTAAAGTTCTTCCTCTCTTGAATGGCTGAGGGGTAAAGTTCCTCCTCTCTTGATTGGCTGAAGATTAAAGTTACTCCTCTCCTCATTGGCTGAGGGTTAAAGTTCCTCCTATTCTCATTGGCTGAGGTTTAAAGTTACTCCTCTCTTCATTGGCTGAGGGTTAAAGTTCCTCCTCTCCTCATTGGCTGAGGGTTAAAGTTACTCCTCCCTTCATTGGCTGAGGGTTAAAGTTCCTCCTCTCTTGATTGGCTGAGGGGTAAAATTCCTCCTCTTTTGATTGGCTGAGGGGTAAAGTTCCTCCTCTCTTGATTGGCTGATGGTTAAAGTTCCTCCTCTCTTGATTGGCTGAGGGTTAAAGTTCCTCCTCTCTTCATTGGCTGAGGGTTCAAGTTCCTCCTCTCCTCATTGGCTGAGGGGTAAAGTTCCTCCTCTCCTCATTAGCTGAGGGTTAAAGTTCCTCCTCTCCTGATTGGTTGAGGGGTAAAGGTCCTCCTCTCTTGATTGGCTGAATGCTTAAGTTCCTCCTCTCCTGATTGGCTGAGGGGTAAAGGTCCTCCTCTCTTGATTGGCTGATGGTTAAAGTTCCTCCTCTCCTCATTGGCTGAGGGTTAAAGTACTCCTCTCCTGATTGGCTGAAGGCTAAAGTTCCTCCTCTCATCATTGGCGGAGGGTTAAAGTTCCTCCTCTCTTGATTTGCTGAGGGGTAAAGTTCCTCCTCTCCTGATTTCCTGAAGGCTAAAGTTCCTCCTCTCTTGATTGGCTGAGGGTTAAAGTTCCTCCTCTCTTGATTGGCTGGGGGGTAAAGTTCCTCCTCTCTTGATTGGCTGAGGGGTAAAATTCCTCTTCTATTGATTGGCTGAGGGGTAAAGTTCCTCCTCTCTTGATTAGCTGAAGATTAAAGTTCCTCCTCTCTTGATTGGCTGATGGTTAAAGTTCCTCCTCTCTTGATTGGCTGAGGCGTAAAGTTCCCCCTCTCTTGATTGGCTGAAGATTAAAGTTACTCCTCTCCTCATTGGCTGAGGGTTAAAGTTCCTCCTCTCCTCATTGGCTGAGGGTTAAAGTTCCTCCTCTCTTGATTGGCCGAGGGGTAAAGTTCCTCCTCTCTTGATTGGCTGAGGGGTACAATTCCTCCTCTCTTGATTGGCTGAGGGGTAAAGTTCCTCCCTTCTTGATTGGCTGATGGTTAAAGTTCCTCCTCTCTTTAATGGCTGATGGTTAAAGTTCCTCCTCTCTTGATTGGCTGAGGGGTAAAGTTCCTCCTCTCTTGATTGGCTGAAGATTAAAGTTACTCCTCTCCTCATTGGCTGAAGGTTAAACTTCCTCCTCTCCTCATTGGCTGAGGGTTAAAGTTCTTCCTCTCCTCATTGGCTGAGGGTTAAACTTCCTCCTCTCTTGATTGGCTGAGGTGTAAAGTTCCTCCTCTCCTGATTGGCTGAGGGGTAAAGGTCCTCCTCTCTTGATTGGCTGAAGGCTTAAGTTCCTCCTCTCCTGATTGGCTGAGGGGTAAAGTTCCTCCTCTCTTGATTGGCTGATGGTTAAAGTTCCTCCTCTCCTGATTAGCTGAAGGCTAAAGTTCCTCCTCTCCTCATTGGCTGAGGGTTAAAATTACTCCTCTCTTCATTGGCTGAGGGTTAAAGTTCCTCCTCTCTTCATTGGCTAAGGGGTAAAGTTCCTCCTCTCTTGATTGGCTGAGGGGTAAAATTCCTCCTCTCTTGATTGGCTGAGGGGTAAAGTTCCTCCTCTCTTGATTGGCTGATGGTTAAAGTTCCTCCTCTCTTGATTGGCAGAGGGGTAAAGTTCCTCCTCTCTTGATTGGCTGAGGGGTAAAATTCCTCCTCTCTTGATTGGCTGAGGGGTAAAGTTCCTCCTCTCTTGATTGGCTGAAGATTAAAGTTCCTCCTCTCTTGATTGGCTGATGGTTAAAGTTCCTCCTCTCTTGATTGGCTGAGGGGTAAAGTTCCTCCTCTCTTAATTGGCTGAAGATTAAAGTTACTCCTCTCCTCATTGGCTGAGGGTTAAAGTTCCTCCTCTCCTCATTGGCTGAGGGTAAAAGTTACTCCTCTCTTCATTTGCTGAGGGTTAAAGTTCCTCCTCTCCTCATTGGCTGAGGGTTAAAGTTACTCCTCTCTTCATTGGCTGAGGGTTAAAGTTCCTCCTCTCCTCATTGGCTGAGGGTTAAAGTTACTCCTCTCTTCATGGCTGAGGGTTAAAGTTCGTCCTCTCTTGATTGGCTGAGGGGTAAAGTTCCTCCTGTCTTGATCGGCTGAGGGGTAAAATCCCTCCTCTGTTGATTGGCTGGGGGATAAAGTTCCTCCTCTCTGGATTGGCTGATGGTTAAAGTTCCTCCTCTCTTGATTGGCTGATGGTTAAAGTTCCTCCTCTCTTGTTTGGCTGAGGGATAAAGTTCCTCCTCTCTTGATTTGCTGATGGTTAAAGTTCATCCTCTCTTGATTGGCTGAGGGGTAAAATTCCTCCTCTCTTGATTGGCTGAAGATTAAAGTTCCTCCTCTCTTGATTGGCTGATGGTTAAAGTTCCTCCTCTCTTGATTGGGTGATGGTTAAAGTTACTCCTCTCTTCATTGGCTGAGGGTTAAAGTTCCTCCTCTCTTGATTGGCTGAGGGGTAAAATTCCTCCTCTCTTGATTGGCTGAGGGGTAAAGTTCCTCCTCTCTTGATTGGCTGAAGATTAAAGTTCCTCCTCTCTTGATTGGCTGATGGTTAAAGTTCCTCCTCTCTTGATTGGCTGAGGGGTAAAGTTCCTCCTCTCTTAATTGGCTGAAGATTAAAGTTCCTCCTCTCCTCATTGGCTGAGGGTTAAAGTTACTCCTCTCTTCATGGCTGAGGGTTAAAGTTCCTCCTCTCTTGATTGGCTGAGGGGTAAAGTTCCTCCTGTCTTGATCGGCTGAGGGGTAAAATCCCTCCTCTGTTGATTGGCTGGGGGATAAAGTTCCTCCTCTCTTGATTGGCTGATGGTTAAAGTTCCTCCTCTCTTGATTGGCTGATGGTTAAAGTTCCTTCTCTCTTGATTGGCTGAGGGGTAAAGTTCCTCCTCTCTTAATTGGCTGAAGATTAAAGTTACTCCTCTCCTCATTGGCTGAGGGTTAAAGTTCCTCCTCTCCTCATTGGCTGAGGGTTAAAGTTCCTCCTCTCTTGATTGGCTGATGGTTAAAGTTCCTCCTCTCTTGTTTGGCTGAGGGATAAAGTTCCTCCTCTCTTGATTTGCTGATGGTTAAAGTTCATCCTCTCTTGATTGGCTGAGGGGTAAAATTCCTCCTCTCTTGATTGGCTGAAGATTAAAGTTCCTCCTCTCTTGATTGGCTGATGGTTAAAGTTCCTCCTCTCTTGATTGGGTGATGGTTAAAGTTACTCCTCTCTTCATTGGCTGAGGGTTAAAGTTCCTCCTCTCTTGATTGGCTGAGGGGTAAAATTCCTCCTCTCTTGATTGGCTGAGGGGTAAAGTTCCTCCTCTCTTGATTGGCTGAAGATTAAAGTTCCTCCTCTCTTGATTGGCTGATGGTTAAAGTTCCTCCTCTCTTGATTGGCTGAGGGGTAAAGTTCCTCCTCTCTTAATTGGCTGAAGATTAAAGTTCCTCCTCTCCTCATTGGCTGAGGGTTAAAGTTACTCCTCTCTTCATGGCTGAGGGTTAAAGTTCCTCCTCTCTTGATTGGCTGAGGGGTAAAGTTCCTCCTGTCTTGATCGGCTGAGGGGTAAAATCCCTCCTCTGTTGATTGGCTGGGGGATAAAGTTCCTCCTCTCTTGATTGGCTGATGGTTAAAGTTCCTCCTCTCTTGATTGGCTGATGGTTAAAGTTCCTTCTCTCTTGATTGGCTGAGGGGTAAAGTTCCTCCTCTCTTAATTGGCTGAAGATTAAAGTTACTCCTCTCCTCATTGGCTGAGGGTTAAAGTTCCTCCTCTCCTCATTGGCTGAGGGTTAAAGTTACTCCTCTCTTCATTTGCTGAGGGTTAAAGTTCCTCCTCTCCTCATTGGCTGAGGGTTAAAGTTACTCCTCTCTTCATTGGCTGAGGGTTAAAGTTCCTCCTCTCCTTATTGGCTGAGGGTTAAAGTTACTCCTCTCTTCATGGCTGAGGGTTAAAGTTCCTCCTCTCTTGATTGGCTGAGAGGTAAAGTTCCTCCTGTCTTGATCGTCTGAGGGGTAAAATCCCTCCTCTGTTTATTGGCTGGGGGATAAAGTTCCTCCTCTCTTGATTGGCTGATGATTAAAGTTCCTCCTCTCTTGTTTGGCTGAGGGGTAAAGTTCCTCCTCTCTTGATTTGCTGATGGTTAAAGTTCCTCCTCTCTTGATTGGCTGAGGGGTAAAGTTCCTCCTCTCTTGATTGGCTGAGGGGTAACGTTCCTCCTCTCTTGATTGGCTGAAGATTAAAGTTCCTCCTCTCTTGATTGGCTGATGGTTAAAGTTCCTCCTCTCTTGATTGGGTGATGGTTAAAGTTCCTCCTCTCTTGATTGGCTGAAGATTAAAGTTACTCCTCTACTCATTGGCTGAGGGTTAAAGTTCCTCCTCTCCTCATTGGTTGAGGTTTAAAGTTCCTCCTCTCTTGATTTCCTGAAGGCTAAAGTTCCTCCTCTCTTGATTGGCTGATGGTTAAAGTTCCTCCTCTCTTGATTGGCTGAGGGGTAAAGTTCCTCCTCTCTTGATTGGCTGAGGGGTAAAATTTCTCCTCTCTTGATTGTCTGAAGATTAAAGTTCCTCCTCTCTTGATTGTCTGAAGATTAAAGTTCCCCCTCTTTTGATTGGCTGATGGTTAAAGTTCCTCCTCTCTTGATTGGCTGAAGATCAAAGTTACTCCTCTCCTCATTGGCTGAGGGTTATAGTTCCTCCTCTCCTCATTGGCTGAGGGTTAAAGTTACTCCTCTCTTCATTGGCTGAGGGTTAAAGTTCCTCCTCTCCTCATTGGCTGAGGGTTAAAATTACTCCTCTCTTCATTGGCTGAGGGTTAAAGTTCCTCCTCTCTTCATTGGCTAAGGGGTAAAGTTCCTCCTCTCTTGATTGGCTGAGGGGTAAAATTCCTCCTCTCTTGATTGGCTGAGGGGTAAAGTTCCTCCTCTCTTGATTGGCTGATGGTTAAAGTTCCTCCTCTCTTGATTGGCAGAGGGGTAAAGTTCCTCCTCTCTTGATTGGCTGAGGGGTAAAATTCCTCCTCTCTTGATTGGCTGAGGGGTAAAGTTCCTCCTCTCTTGATTGGCTGAAGATTAAAGTTCCTCCTCTCTTGATTGGCTGATGGTTAAAGTTCCTCCTCTCTTGATTGGCTGAGGGGTAAAGTTCCTCCTCTCTTAATTGGCTGAAGATTAAAGTTACTCCTCTCCTCATTGGCTGAGGGTTAAAGTTCCTCCTCTCCTCATTGGCTGAGGGTAAAAGTTACTCCTCTCTTCATTTGCTGAGGGTTAAAGTTCCTCCTCTCCTCATTGGCTGAGGGTTAAAGTTACTCCTCTCTTCATTGGCTGAGGGTTAAAGTTCCTCCTCTCCTCATTGGCTGAGGGATAAAGTTACTCCTCTCTTCATGGCTGAGGGTTAAAGTTCGTCCTCTCTTGATTGGCTGAGGGGTAAAGTTCCTCCTGTCTTGATCGGCTGAGGGGTAAAATCCCTCCTCTGTTGATTGGCTGGGGGATAAAGTTCCTCCTCTCTGGATTGGCTGATGGTTAAAGTTCCTCCTCTCTTGATTGGCTGATGGTTAAAGTTCCTCCTCTCTTGTTTGGCTGAGGGATAAAGTTCCTCCTCTCTTGATTTGCTGATGGTTAAAGTTCCTCCTCTCTTGATTGGCTGAGGGGTAAAATTCCTCCTCTCTTGATTGGCTGAAGATTAAAGTTCCTCCTCTCTTGATTGGCTGATGGTTAAAGTTCCTCCTCTCTTGATTGGGTGATGGTTAAAGTTCCTCCTCTCTTGATTGGCTGAAGATTAAAGTTCCTCCTCTCTTGATTGGCTGAAGATTAAAGTTACTCCTCTCCTCATTGGCTGAGGGTTAAAGTTACTCCTCTCTTCATTGGCTGAGGGTTAAAGTTCCTCCTCTCCTCATTGGTTGAGGGTTAAAGTTCCTCCTCTCTTGATTGGCTGAGGGGTAAAGTTACTCCTCTCTTGATTGGCTGAGGGGTAAAATTCCTCCTCTCTTGATTGGCTGAGGGGTAAAGTTCCTCCTCTCTTGATTGGCTGATGGTTAAAGTTCCTCCTCTCTTGATTGGCTGAGGGGTAAAGTTCCTCCTCTCTTGATTGGCTTAGGGGTAAAATTCCTCCTCTCTTGATTGGCTGAGGGTTAAAGTTCCTCCTCTCTCGATTGGCTGAAGGTTAAAGTTCCTCCTCTCTTGATTGGCTGATGGTTAAAGTTCTTCCTCTCTTGAATGGCTGAGGGGTAAAGTTCCTCCTCTCTTGATTGGCTGAAGATTAAAGTTACTCCTCTCCTCATTGGCTGAGGGTTAAAGTTCCTCCTATTCTCATTGGCTGAGGTTTAAAGTTACTCCTCTCTTCATTGGCTGAGGGTTAAAGTTCCTCCTCTCCTCATTGGCTGAGGGTTAAAGTTACTCCTCCCTTCATTGGCTGAGGGTTAAAGTTCCTCCTCTCTTGATTGGCTGAGGGGTAAAATTCCTCCTCTTTTGATTGGCTGAGGGGTAAAGTTCCTCCTCTCTTGATTGGCTGATGGTTAAAGTTCCTCCTCTCTTGATTGGCTGAGGGTTAAAGTTCCTCCTCTCTTCATTGGCTGAGGGTTCAAGTTCCTCCTCTCCTCATTGGCTGAGGGGTAAAGTTCCTCCTCTCCTCATTAGCTGAGGGTTAAAGTTCCTCCTCTCCTGATTGGTTGAGGGGTAAAGGTCCTCCTCTCTTGATTGGCTGAATGCTTAAGTTCCTCCTCTCCTGATTGGCTGAGGGGTAAAGGTCCTCCTCTCTTGATTGGCTGATGGTTAAAGTTCCTCCTCTCCTCATTGGCTGAGGGTTAAAGTACTCCTCTCCTGATTGGCTGAAGGCTAAAGTTCCTCCTCTCATCATTGGCGGAGGGTTAAAGTTCCTCCTCTCTTGATTTGCTGAGGGGTAAAGTTCCTCCTCTCCTGATTTCCTGAAGGCTAAAGTTCCTCCTCTCTTGATTGGCTGAGGGTTAAAGTTCCTCCTCTCTTGATTGGCTGGGGGGTAAAGTTCCTCCTCTCTTGATTGGCTGAGGGGTAAAATTCCTCTTCTATTGATTGGCTGAGGGGTAAAGTTCCTCCTCTCTTGATTAGCTGAAGATTAAAGTTCCTCCTCTCTTGATTGGCTGATGGTTAAAGTTCCTCCTCTCTTGATTGGCTGAGGCGTAAAGTTCCCCCTCTCTTGATTGGCTGAAGATTAAAGTTACTCCTCTCCTCATTGGCTGAGGGTTAAAGTTCCTCCTCTCCTCATTGGCTGAGGGTTAAAGTTCCTCCTCTCTTGATTGGCCGAGGGGTAAAGTTCCTCCTCTCTTGATTGGCTGAGGGGTACAATTCCTCCTCTCTTGATTGGCTGAGGGGTAAAGTTCCTCCCTTCTTGATTGGCTGATGGTTAAAGTTCCTCCTCTCTTTAATGGCTGATGGTTAAAGTTCCTCCTCTCTTGATTGGCTGAGGGGTAAAGTTCCTCCTCTCTTGATTGGCTGAAGATTAAAGTTACTCCTCTCCTCATTGGCTGAAGGTTAAACTTCCTCCTCTCCTCATTGGCTGAGGGTTAAAGTTCTTCCTCTCCTCATTGGCTGAGGGTTAAACTTCCTCCTCTCTTGATTGGCTGAGGTGTAAAGTTCCTCCTCTCCTGATTGGCTGAGGGGTAAAGGTCCTCCTCTCTTGATTGGCTGAAGGCTTAAGTTCCTCCTCTCCTGATTGGCTGAGGGGTAAAGTTCCTCCTCTCTTGATTGGCTGATGGTTAAAGTTCCTCCTCTCCTGATTAGCTGAAGGCTAAAGTTCCTCCTCTCTTCATTGGCAGAGTGTTAAAGTTCCTCCTCTCCTCATTGGCTGAGGGTTAAAGTTCCTCCTCTCCTCATTGGTTGAGGGTTAAAGTTCCTCCTCTCTTGATTTGCTGAAGGCTAAAGTTCCTCCTCTCTTGATTGGCTGATGGTTAAAGTTCCTCCTCTCTTGATTGGCTGAGGGGTAAAGTTCCTCCTCTCTTGATTGGCTGAAGGGTAAAATTCCTCCTCTCTTGATTGGCTCAGAGGTAAAGTTCCTCCTCTCTTGATTGGCTGAAGATTAAAGTTCCTCCTCTCTTGATTGGCTGATTGTTAAAGTTCCTCCTCTCTTGATTGGCTGAGGGGTAAAGTTCCTCCTCCCTTGATTGGCTGAAGATTAAAGTTACTCCTCTCCTCATTGAGTGAGGGTTAATGTTCCTCCTCTCCTCATTGGCTGAGGGTTAAAGTTACTCCTCTCTTCATTGGCTGAGGGTTAAAGTTCCTCCTCTCCTCATTGGCTGAGGGTTAAAGTTACTCCTCTCTTCATTGGCTGAGAGTTAAAGTTCCTCCTCTCTTGATTGGCTGAGGGGTAAATTTCCTCCTGTCTTGATTGGCTGAGGGGTAAAGTTTCTCCTCTCTTTATTGGGTGATGGTTAAAGTTCCTCCTCTCTTGATTGGCTGAAGATTAAAGTTACTCCTCTCCTCATTGGCTGAGGGTTAAAGTTCCTCCTCTCCTCATTGGTTGAGGTTTAAAGTTCCTCCTCTCTTGATTGGCTGAGGGGTAAAGTTCCTCCTCTCTTGATTGGCTGACGGTTAAAGTTCCTCCTCTCTTGATTGGCTGAGGGGTAAAGTTCCTCCTCTCTTGGTTGGCTGAGGGGTAAAGTTTCTCCTCTCTTGATTGGCTGAGGGGTAAAGTTCCTCCTCTCTTGATTGGCTGAAGATTAAAGTTCCTCCTCTCTTGATTGACTGATGGTTAAAGTTCCTCCTCTCTTGAATGGCAGAAGATTAAAGTTACTCCTCTCCTCATTGGCTGAGGGTTAAAGTTCCTCCTCTCCTCATTGGCTGAGGGTTAAAGTTCCTCCTCTCTTCATTTGCTGAGGGTTAAAGTTCCTCCTCTCCTCATTGGCTGAGGGTTAAAGTTACTCCTCTCTTCATTTGCTGAGGGTTAAAGTTCCTCCTCTCCTCATTGGCTGAGGGTTAAAGTTACTCCTCTCTTCATTGGCTGAGGGTTAAAGTTCCTCCTCTCCTCATTGGCTGAGGGTTAAAGTTACTCCTCTCTTCATGGCTGAGGGTTAAAGTTCCTCCTCTCTTGATTGGCTGAGTTGTAAAGTTCCTCCTGTCTTGATCGGCTGAGGGGTAAAATCCCTCCTCTGTTGATTGGCTGATGGTTAAAGTTCCTCCTCTCTTGATTGGCTGATGGTTAAAGTTCCTCCTCTCTTGATTGGCTGATGGTTAAAGTTCCTCCTCTCCTGTTTGGCTGAGGGGTAAAGTTCCTCCTCTTTTGATTTGCTGATGGTTAAAGTTCCTCCTCTCTTGATTAGCTGAGGGTTAAAGTTCCTCCTCTTTTGATTGGCTCAGGGGTAAAATTCCTCCTCTCTTGATTGGCTGAGGGGTAAAGTTCCTCCTCTCTTGATTGGCTGATGATTAAAGTTCCTCCTCTCTTGATTGGCTGATGTTTAAAGTTCCTCCTCTCTTGATTGGCTGAAGATTAAAGTTACTCCTCTCCTCATTGGCTGATGGTTAAAGTTCCTCCTCTCCTCATTGGCTGAGGGCTAAAGTTACTCCTCTCTTCATTGGCAAAGGGTTAAAGTTCCTCCTCTCCTCATTGGCTGAGTTGTAAAGTTCCTCCTCTCCTCATTGGCTGAGGGTTAAAGTTCCTCCTCTCCTCATTGGTTGAGGGTTAAAGTTCCTCCTCTCTTGATTTGCTGAAGGCTAAAGTTCCTCCTCTCATGATTGGCTGATGGTTAAAGTTCCTCCTCTCTTGATTGGCTGAGGGGTAAAATTTCTCCTCTCTTGATTGGCTGAGGGGTAAAGTTCCTCCTCTCTTGATTGGCTGAAGATTAAAGTTCCTCCTCTCTTGATTGGCTGATGGTTAAAGTTCCTCCTCTCTTGATTGGCTGAAGATTAAAGTTACTCCTCTCCTCATTGGCTGAGGGTTAAAGTTCCTCCTCTCCTCATTGGCTGAGGGTTAAAGTTACTCCTCTCTTCATTGGCTGAGGGTTAAAGTTCCTCCTCTCCTCATTGGCTGAGGGTTAAAATTACTCCTCTCTTCATTGGCTGAGGGTTAAAGTTCCTCCTCTCTTGATTGGCTAAGGGGTAAAGTTCCTCCTCTCTTGATTGGCTGAGGGGTATAATTCCTCCTCTCTTGATTGGCTGAGGGGTAAAGTTCCTCCTCTCTTAATTGGCTGATGGTTAAAGTTCCTCCTCTCTTGATTGGCAGAGGGGTAAAGTTCCTCCTCTCTTGATTGGCTGAGGGGTAAAATTCCTCCTCTCTTGATTGGCTGAGGGGTAAAGTTCCTCCTCTCTTTATTGGCTGAAGATTAAAGTTCCTTCTCTCTTGATTGGCTGATGGTTAAAGTTCCTCCTCTCTTGATTGGGTGAGGGGTAAAGTTCCTCCTCTCTTAATTGGCTGAAGATTAAAGTTACTCCTCTCCTCATTGGCTGAGGGTTAAAGTTCCTCCTCTCCTCTTTGGCTGAGGGTTAAAGTTACTCCTCTCTTCATTTGCTGAGGGTTAAAGTTCCTCCTCTCCTCATTGGCTGAGGGTTAAAGTTACTCCTCTCTTCATTGGCTGAGGGTTAAAGTTCCTCCTCTCCTCATTGGCTGAGTGTTAAAGTTACTCCTCTCTTCATGGCTGAGGGTTAAAGTTCCTCCTCTCTTGATTGGCTGAGGGGTAAAGTTCCTCCTGTCTTGATCGGCTGAGGGGTAAAATCCCTCCTCTGTTGATTGGCTGGGGGATAAAGTTCCTCCTCTCTTGATTGGCTGATGGTTAAAGTTCCTCCTCTCTTGATTTCCTGAAGGCTAAAGTTCCTCCTCTCTTGATTGGCTGATGGTTAAAGTTCCTCCTCTCTTGATTGGCTGAGGGGTAAAGTTCCTCCTCTCTTGATTGGCTGAGGGGTAAAATTTCTCCTCTCTTGATTGTCTGAAGATTAAAGTTCCTCCTCTCTTGATTGTCTGAAGATTAAAGTTCCCCCTCTTTTGATTGGCTGATGGTTAAAGTTCCTCCTCTCTTGATTGGCTGAAGATCAAAGTTACTCCTCTCCTCATTGGCTGAGGGTTATAGTTCCTCCTCTCCTCATTGGCTGAGGGTTAAAGTTACTCCTCTCTTCATTGGCTGAGGGGTAAAGTTCCTCCTCTCCTCATTGGCTGAGGGTTAAAATTACTCCTCTCTTCATTGGCTGAGGGTTAAAGTTCCTCCTCTCTTCATTGGCTAAGGGGTAAAGTTCCTCCTCTCTTGATTTGCTGAGGGGTAAAATTCCTCCTCTCTTGATTGGCTGAGGGGTAAAGTTCCTCCTCTCTTGATTGGCTGATGGTTAAAGTTCCTCCTCTCTTGATTGGCAGAGGGGTAAAGTTCCTCCTCTCTTGATTGGCTGAGGGGTAAAATTCCTCCTCTCTTGATTGGCTGAGGGGTAAAGTTCCTCCTCTCTTGATTGGCTGAAGATTAAAGTTCCTCCTCTCTTGATTGGCTGATGGTTAAAGTTCCTCCTCTCTTGATTGGCTGAGGGGTAAAGTTCCTCCTCTCTTAATTGGCTGAAGATTAAAGTTACTCCTCTCCTCATTGGCTGAGGGTTAAAGTTCCTCCTCTCCTCATTGGCTGAGGGTAAAAGTTACTCCTCTCTTCATTTGCTGAGGGTTAAAGTTCCTCCTCTCCTCATTGGCTGAGGGTTAAAGTTACTCCTCTCTTCATTGGCTGAGGGTTAAAGTTCCTCCTCTCCTCATTGGCTGAGGGTTAAAGTTACTCCTCTCTTCATGGCTGAGGGTTAAAGTTCGTCCTCTCTTGATTGGCTGAGGGGTAAAGTTCCTCCTGTCTTGATCGGCTGAGGGGTAAAATCCCTCCTCTGTTGATTGGCTGGGGGATAAAGTTCCTCCTCTCTGGATTGGCTGATGGTTAAAGTTCCTCCTCTCTTGATTGGCTGATGGTTAAAGTTCCTCCTCTCTTGTTTGGCTGAGGGATAAAGTTCCTCCTCTCTTGATTTGCTGATGGTTAAAGTTCCTCCTCTCTTGATTGGCTGAGGGGTAAAATTCCTCCTCTCTTGATTGGCTGAAGATTAAAGTTCCTCCTCTCTTGATTGGCTGATGGTTAAAGTTCCTCCTCTCTTGATTGGGTGATGGTTAAAGTTCCTCCTCTCTTGATTGGCTGAAGATTAAAGTTCCTCCTCTCTTGATTGGCTGAAGATTAAAGTTACTCCTCTCCTCATTGGCTGAGGGTTAAAGTTACTCCTCTCTTCATTGGCTGAGGGTTAAAGTTCCTCCTCTCCTCATTGGTTGAGGGTTAAAGTTCCTCCTCTCTTGATTGGCTGAGGGGTAAAGTTACTCCTCTCTTGATTGGCTGAGGGGTAAAATTCCTCCTCTCTTGATTGGCTGAGGGGTAAAGTTCCTCCTCTCTTGATTGGCTGATGGTTAAAGTTCCTCCTCTCTTGATTGGCTGAGGGGTAAAGTTCCTCCTCTCTTGATTGGCTTAGGGGTAAAATTCCTCCTCTCTTGATTGGCTGAGGGTTAAAGTTCCTCCTCTCTCGATTGGCTGAAGGTTAAAGTTCCTCCTCTCTTGATTGGCTGATGGTTAAAGTTCTTCCTCTCTTGAATGGCTGAGGGGTAAAGTTCCTCCTCTCTTGATTGGCTGAAGATTAAAGTTACTCCTCTCCTCATTGGCTGAGGGTTAAAGTTCCTCCTATTCTCATTGGCTGAGGTTTAAAGTTACTCCTCTCTTCATTGGCTGAGGGTTAAAGTTCCTCCTCTCCTCATTGGCTGAGGGTTAAAGTTACTCCTCCCTTCATTGGCTGAGGGTTAAAGTTCCTCCTCTCTTGATTGGCTGAGGGGTAAAATTCCTCCTCTTTTGATTGGCTGAGGGGTAAAGTTCCTCCTCTCTTGATTGGCTGATGGTTAAAGTTCCTCCTCTCTTGATTGGCTGAGGGTTAAAGTTCCTCCTCTCTTCATTGGCTGAGGGTTCAAGTTCCTCCTCTCCTCATTGGCTGAGGGGTAAAGTTCCTCCTCTCCTCATTAGCTGAGGGTTAAAGTTCCTCCTCTCCTGATTGGTTGAGGGGTAAAGGTCCTCCTCTCTTGATTGGCTGAATGCTTAAGTTCCTCCTCTCCTGATTGGCTGAGGGGTAAAGGTCCTCCTCTCTTGATTGGCTGATGGTTAAAGTTCCTCCTCTCCTCATTGGCTGAGGGTTAAAGTACTCCTCTCCTGATTGGCTGAAGGCTAAAGTTCCTCCTCTCATCATTGGCGGAGGGTTAAAGTTCCTCCTCTCTTGATTTGCTGAGGGGTAAAGTTCCTCCTCTCCTGATTTCCTGAAGGCTAAAGTTCCTCCTCTCTTGATTGGCTGAGGGTTAAAGTTCCTCCTCTCTTGATTGGCTGGGGGGTAAAGTTCCTCCTCTCTTGATTGGCTGAGGGGTAAAATTCCTCTTCTATTGATTGGCTGAGGGGTAAAGTTCCTCCTCTCTTGATTAGCTGAAGATTAAAGTTCCTCCTCTCTTGATTGGCTGATGGTTAAAGTTCCTCCTCTCTTGATTGGCTGAGGCGTAAAGTTCCCCCTCTCTTGATTGGCTGAAGATTAAAGTTACTCCTCTCCTCATTGGCTGAGGGTTAAAGTTCCTCCTCTCCTCATTGGCTGAGGGTTAAAGTTCCTCCTCTCTTGATTGGCCGAGGGGTAAAGTTCCTCCTCTCTTGATTGGCTGAGGGGTACAATTCCTCCTCTCTTGGTTGGCTGAGGGGTAAAGTTCCTCCCTTCTTGATTGGCTGATGGTTAAAGTTCCTCCTCTCTTTAATGGCTGATGGTTAAAGTTCCTCCTCTCTTGATTGGCTGAGGGGTAAAGTTCCTCCTCTCTTGATTGGCTGAAGATTAAAGTTACTCCTCTCCTCATTGGCTGAAGGTTAAACTTCCTCCTCTCCTCATTGGCTGAGGGTTAAAGTTCTTCCTCTCCTCATTGGCTGAGGGTTAAACTTCCTCCTCTCTTGATTGGCTGAGGTGTAAAGTTCCTCCTCTCCTGATTGGCTGAGGGGTAAAGGTCCTCCTCTCTTGATTGGCTGAAGGCTTAAGTTCCTCCTCTCCTGATTGGCTGAGGGGTAAAGTTCCTCCTCTCTTGATTGGCTGATGGTTAAAGTTCCTCCTCTCCTGATTAGCTGAAGGCTAAAGTTCCTCCTCTCTTCATTGGCAGAGTGTTAAAGTTCCTCCTCTCCTCATTGGCTGAGGGTTAAAGTTCCTCCTCTCCTCATTGGTTGAGGGTTAAAGTTCCTCCTCTCTTGATTTGCTGAAGGCTAAAGTTCCTCCTCTCTTGATTGGCTGATGGTTAAAGTTCCTCCTCTCTTGATTGGCTGAGGGGTAAAGTTCCTCCTCTCTTGATTGGCTGAAGGGTAAAATTCCTCCTCTCTTGATTGGCTCAGAGGTAAAGTTCCTCCTCTCTTGATTGGCTGAAGATTAAAGTTCCTCCTCTCTTGATTGGCTGATTGTTAAAGTTCCTCCTCTCTTGATTGGCTGAGGGGTAAAGTTCCTCCTCCCTTGATTGGCTGAAGATTAAAGTTACTCCTCTCCTCATTGAGTGAGGGTTAATGTTCCTCCTCTCCTCATTGGCTGAGGGTTAAAGTTACTCCTCTTTTCATTGGCTGAGGGTTAAAGTTCCTCCTCTCCTCATTGGCTGAGGGTTAAAGTTACTCCTCTCTTCATTGGCTGAGAGTTAAAGTTCCTCCTCTCTTGATTGGCTGAGGGGTAAATTTCCTCCTGTCTTGATTGGCTGAGGGGTAAAGTTTCTCCTCTCTTTATTGGGTGATGGTTAAAGTTCCTCCTCTCTTGATTGGCTGAAGATTAAAGTTACTCCTCTCCTCATTGGCTGAGGGTTAAAGTTCCTCCTCTCCTCATTGGTTGAGGTTTAAAGTTCCTCCTCTCTTGATTGGCTGAGGGGTAAAGTTCCTCCTCTCTTGATTGGCTGACGGTTAAAGTTCCTCCTCTCTTGATTGGCTGAGGGGTAAAGTTCCTCCTCTCTTGGTTGGCTGAGGGGTAAAGTTTCTCCTCTCTTGATTGGCTGAGGGGTAAAGTTCCTCCTCTCTTGATTGGCTGAAGATTAAAGTTCCTCCTCTCTTGATTGACTGATGGTTAAAGTTCCTCCTCTCTTGAATGGCAGAAGATTAAAGTTACTCCTCTCCTCATTGGCTGAGGGTTAAAGTTCCTCCTCTCCTCATTGGCTGAGGGTTAAAGTTCCTCCTCTCTTCATTTGCTGAGGGTTAAAGTTCCTCCTCTCCTCATTGGCTGAGGGTTAAAGTTACTCCTCTCTTCATTTGCTGAGGGTTAAAGTTCCTCCTCTCCTCATTGGCTGAGGGTTAAAGTTACTCCTCTCTTCATTGGCTGAGGGTTAAAGTTCCTCCTCTCCTCATTGGCTGAGGGTTAAAGTTACTCCTCTCTTCATGGCTGAGGGTTAAAGTTCCTCCTCTCTTGATTGGCTGAGTTGTAAAGTTCCTCCTGTCTTGATCGGCTGAGGGGTAAAATCCCTCCTCTGTTGATTGGCTGATGGTTAAAGTTCCTCCTCTCTTGATTGGCTGATGGTTAAAGTTCCTCCTCTCTTGATTGGCTGATGGTTAAAGTTCCTCCTCTCCTGTTTGGCTGAGGGGTAAAGTTCCTCCTCTTTTGATTTGCTGATGGTTAAAGTTCCTCCTCTCTTGATTAGCTGAGGGTTAAAGTTCCTCCTCTTTTGATTGGCTCAGGGGTAAAATTCCTCCTCTCTTGATTGGCTGAGGGGTAAAGTTCCTCCTCTCTTGATTGGCTGATGATTAAAGTTCCTCCTCTCTTGATTGGCTGATGTTTAAAGTTCCTCCTCTCTTGATTGGCTGAAGATTAAAGTTACTCCTCTCCTCATTGGCTGATGGTTAAAGTTCCTCCTCTCCTCATTGGCTGAGGGCTAAAGTTACTCCTCTCTTCATTGGCAAAGGGTTAAAGTTCCTCCTCTCCTCATTGGCTGAGTTGTAAAGTTCCTCCTCTCCTCATTGGCTGAGGGTTAAAGTTCCTCCTCTCCTCATTGGTTGAGGGTTAAAGTTCCTCCTCTCTTGATTTGCTGAAGGCTAAAGTTCCTCCTCTCATGATTGGCTGATGGTTAAAGTTCCTCCTCTCTTGATTGGCTGAGGGGTAAAATTTCTCCTCTCTTGATTGGCTGAGGGGTAAAGTTCCTCCTCTCTTGATTGGCTGAAGATTAAAGTTCCTCCTCTCTTGATTGGCTGATGGTTAAAGTTCCTCCTCTCTTGATTGGCTGAAGATTAAAGTTACTCCTCTCCTCATTGGCTGAGGGTTAAAGTTCCTCCTCTCCTCATTGGCTGAGGGTTAAAGTTACTCCTCTCTTCATTGGCTGAGGGTTAAAGTTCCTCCTCTCCTCATTGGCTGAGGGTTAAAATTACTCCTCTCTTCATTGGCTGAGGGTTAAAGTTCCTCCTCTCTTGATTGGCTAAGGGGTAAAGTTCCTCCTCTCTTGATTGGCTGAGGGGTATAATTCCTCCTCTCTTGATTGGCTGAGGGGTAAAGTTCCTCCTCTCTTAATTGGCTGATGGTTAAAGTTCCTCCTCTCTTGATTGGCAGAGGGGTAAAGTTCCTCCTCTCTTGATTGGCTGAGGGGTAAAATTCCTCCTCTCTTGATTGGCTGAGGGGTAAAGTTCCTCCTCTCTTTATTGGCTGAAGATTAAAGTTCCTTCTCTCTTGATTGGCTGATGGTTAAAGTTCCTCCTCTCTTGATTGGGTGAGGGGTAAAGTTCCTCCTCTCTTAATTGGCTGAAGATTAAAGTTACTCCTCTCCTCATTGGCTGAGGGTTAAAGTTCCTCCTCTCCTCTTTGGCTGAGGGTTAAAGTTACTCCTCTCTTCATTTGCTGAGGGTTAAAGTTCCTCCTCTCCTCATTGGCTGAGGGTTAAAGTTACTCCTCTCTTCATTGGCTGAGGGTTAAAGTTCCTCCTCTCCTCATTGGCTGAGGGTTAAAGTTACTCCTCTCTTCATGGCTGAGGGTTAAAGTTCCTCCTCTCTTGATTGGCTGAGGGGTAAAGTTCCTCCTGTCTTGATCGGCTGAGGGGTAAAATCCCTCCTCTGTTGATTGGCTGGGGGATAAAGTTCCTCCTCTCTTGATTGGCTGATGGTTAAAGTTCCTCCTCTCTTGATTGGCTGATGATTAAAGTTCCTCCTCTCTTGTTTGGCTGAGAGTTAAAGTTCCTCCTCTCCTCATTGGCTGAGGGTTAAAGTTACTCCTCTCTTCATGGCTGAGGGTTAAAGTTCCTCCTCTCTTGATTGGCTGAGGGGTAAAGTTCCTCCTGTCTTGATCGGCTGAGGGGTAAAATCCCTCCTCTGTTGATTGGCTGGGGGATAAAGTTCCTCCTCTCTTGATTGGCTGATGGTTAAAGTTCCTCCTCTCTTGATTGGCTGATGATTAAAGTTCCTCCTCTCTTGTTTGGTTGAGGGTTAAAGTTCCTCCTCTCTTGATTTGCTGAAGGCTAAAGTTCCTCCTCTCTTGATTGGCTGATGGTTAAAGTTCCTCCTCTCTTGATTGGCTGAGGGGTAAAGTTCCTCCTCTCTTGATTGGCTGAAGGGTAAAATTCCTCCTCTCTTGATTGGCTCAGAGGTAAAGTTCCTCCTCTCTTGATTGGCTGAAGATTAAAGTTCCTCCTCTCTTGATTGGCTGATTGTTAAAGTTCCTCCTCTCTTGATTGGCTGAGGGGTAAAGTTCCTCCTCCCTTGATTGGCTGAAGATTAAAGTTACTCCTCTCCTCATTGAGTGAGGGTTAATGTTCCTCCTCTCCTCATTGGCTGAGGGTTAAAGTTACTCCTCTCTTCATTGGCTGAGGGTTAAAGTTCCTCCTCTCCTCATTGGCTGAGGGTTAAAGTTCCTCCTCTCTTGTTTGGCTGAGAGTTAAAGTTCCTCCTCTCTTGATTGGCTGAGGGGTAAATTTCCTCCTGTCTTGATTGGCTGAGGGGTAAAGTTTCTCCTCTCTTTATTGGGTGATGGTTAAAGTTCCTCCTCTCTTGATTGGCTGAAGATTAAAGTTACTCCTCTCCTCATTGGCTGAGGGTTAAAGTTCCTCCTCTCCTCATTGGTTGAGGTTTAAAGTTCCTCCTCTCTTGATTGGCTGAGGGGTAAAGTTCCTCCTCTCTTGATTGGCTGACGGTTAAAGTTCCTCCTCTCTTGATTGGCTGAGGGGTAAAGTTCCTCCTCTCTTGGTTGGCTGAGGGGTAAAGTTTCTCCTCTCTTGATTGGCTGAGGGGTAAAGTTCCTCCTCTCTTGATTGGCTGAAGATTAAAGTTCCTCCTCTCTTGATTGACTGATGGTTAAAGTTCCTCCTCTCTTGAATGGCAGAAGATTAAAGTTACTCCTCTCCTCATTGGCTGAGGGTTAAAGTTCCTCCTCTCCTCATTGGCTGAGGGTTAAAGTTCCTCCTCTCTTCATTTGCTGAGGGTTAAAGTTCCTCCTCTCCTCATTGGCTGAGGGTTAAAGTTACTCCTCTCTTCATTTGCTGAGGGTTAAAGTTCCTCCTCTCCTCATTGGCTGAGGGTTAAAGTTACTCCTCTCTTCATTGGCTGAGGGTTAAAGTTCCTCCTCTCCTCATTGGCTGAGGGTTAAAGTTACTCCTCTCTTCATGGCTGAGGGTTAAAGTTCCTCCTCTCTTGATTGGCTGAGTTGTAAAGTTCCTCCTGTCTTGATCGGCTGAGGGGTAAAATCCCTCCTCTGTTGATTGGCTGATGGTTAAAGTTCCTCCTCTCTTGATTGGCTGATGGTTAAAGTTCCTCCTCTCTTGATTGGCTGATGGTTAAAGTTCCTCCTCTCCTGTTTGGCTGAGGGGTAAAGTTCCTCCTCTTTTGATTTGCTGATGGTTAAAGTTCCTCCTCTCTTGATTAGCTGAGGGTTAAAGTTCCTCCTCTTTTGATTGGCTCAGGGGTAAAATTCCTCCTCTCTTGATTGGCTGAGGGGTAAAGTTCCTCCTCTCTTGATTGGCTGATGATTAAAGTTCCTCCTCTCTTGATTGGCTGATGTTTAAAGTTCCTCCTCTCTTGATTGGCTGAAGATTAAAGTTACTCCTCTCCTCATTGGCTGATGGTTAAAGTTCCTCCTCTCCTCATTGGCTGAGGGCTAAAGTTACTCCTCTCTTCATTGGCAAAGGGTTAAAGTTCCTCCTCTCCTCATTGGCTGAGTTGTAAAGTTCCTCCTCTCCTCATTGGCTGAGGGTTAAAGTTCCTCCTCTCCTCATTGGTTGAGGGTTAAAGTTCCTCCTCTCTTGATTTGCTGAAGGCTAAAGTTCCTCCTCTCATGATTGGCTGATGGTTAAAGTTCCTCCTCTCTTGATTGGCTGAGGGGTAAAATTTCTCCTCTCTTGATTGGCTGAGGGGTAAAGTTCCTCCTCTCTTGATTGGCTGAAGATTAAAGTTCCTCCTCTCTTGATTGGCTGATGGTTAAAGTTCCTCCTCTCTTGATTGGCTGAAGATTAAAGTTACTCCTCTCCTCATTGGCTGAGGGTTAAAGTTCCTCCTCTCCTCATTGGCTGAGGGTTAAAGTTACTCCTCTCTTCATTGGCTGAGGGTTAAAGTTCCTCCTCTCCTCATTGGCTGAGGGTTAAAATTACTCCTCTCTTCATTGGCTGAGGGTTAAAGTTCCTCCTCTCTTGATTGGCTAAGGGGTAAAGTTCCTCCTCTCTTGATTGGCTGAGGGGTATAATTCCTCCTCTCTTGATTGGCTGAGGGGTAAAGTTCCTCCTCTCTTAATTGGCTGATGGTTAAAGTTCCTCCTCTCTTGATTGGCAGAGGGGTAAAGTTCCTCCTCTCTT
This sequence comes from Cyprinodon diabolis, assembly GCA_030533445.1. Lineage (NCBI taxonomy): Eukaryota > Metazoa > Chordata > Actinopteri > Cyprinodontiformes > Cyprinodontidae > Cyprinodon > Cyprinodon diabolis. Next base: position 35,711 of record CM060069.1, on the reverse strand, counting down.
GATTGGCTGAGGGGTAAAATTCCTCCTCTCTTGATTGGCTGAGGGGTAAAGTTCCTCCTCTCTTTATTGGCTGAAGATTAAAGTTCCTTCTCTCTTGATTGGCTGATGGTTAAAGTTCCTCCTCTCTTGATTGGGTGAGGGGTAAAGTTCCTCCTCTCTTAATTGGCTGAAGATTAAAGTTACTCCTCTCCTCATTGGCTGAGGGTTAAAGTTCCTCCTCTCCTCTTTGGCTGAGGGTTAAAGTTACTCCTCTCTTCATTTGCTGAGGGTTAAAGTTCCTCCTCTCCTCATTGGCTGAGGGTTAAAGTTACTCCTCTCTTCATTGGCTGAGGGTTAAAGTTCCTCCTCTCCTCATTGGCTGAGGGTTAAAGTTACTCCTCTCTTCATGGCTGAGGGTTAAAGTTCCTCCTCTCTTGATTGGCTGAGGGGTAAAGTTCCTCCTGTCTTGATCGGCTGAGGGGTAAAATCCCTCCTCTGTTGATTGGCTGGGGGATAAAGTTCCTCCTCTCTTGATTGGCTGATGGTTAAAGTTCCTCCTCTCTTGATTGGCTGATGATTAAAGTTCCTCCTCTCTTGTTTGGCTGAGGGGTAAAGTTCCTCCTCTCTTGATTTGCTGATGGTTAAAGTTCCTCCTCTCTTGATTGGCTGAGGGGTAAAGTTCCTCCTCTCTTGATTGGCTGAGGGGTAACGTTCCTCCTCTCTTGATTGGCTGAAGATTAAAGTTCCTCCTCTCTTGATTGGCTGATGGTTAAAGTTCCTCCTCTCTTGATTGGGTGATGGTTAAAGTTGCTCCTCTCTTAATTGGCTGAAGATTAAAGTTACTCCTCTCCTCATTGGCTGAGGGTTAAAGTTCCTCCTCTCCTCATTGGTTGAGGTTTAAAGTTCCTCCTCTCTTGATTTCCTGAAGGCTAAAGTTCCTCCTCTCTTGATTGGCTGATGGTTAAAGTTCCTCCTCTCTTGATTGGCTGAGGGGTAAAGTTCCTCCTCTCTTGATTGGCTGGGGGTAAAATTTCTCCTCTCTTGATTGGCTGAGGGGTAAAGTTCCTCCTCTCTTGATTGGCTGAAGATTAAAGTTCCTCCTCTCTTGATTGGCTGATGGTTAAAGTTCCTCCTCTCTTGATTGGCTGAAGATTAAAGTTACTCCTCTCCTCATTGGCTGAGGGTTAAAGTTCCTCCTCTCCTCATTGGCTGAGGGTTAAAGTTACTCCTCTCTTCATTTGCTGAGGGTTAAAGTTCCTCCTCTCCTCATTGGCTGAGGGTTAAAATTACTCCTCTCTTCATTGGCTGAGGGTTAAAGTTCCTCCTCTCTTGATTGGCTAAGGGGTAAAGTTCCTCCTCTCTTGATTGGCTGAGGGGTATAATTCCTCCTCTCTTGATTGGCAGAGGGGTAAAGTTCCTCCTCTCTTGATTGGCTGAGGGGTAAAATTCCTCCTCTCTTGATTGGCTGAGGGGTAAAGTTCCTCCTCTCTTTATTGGCTGAAGATTAAAGTTCCTCCTCTCTTGATTGGCTGATGGTTAAAGTTCCTCCTCTCTTGATTGGCTGAGGGGTAAAGTTCCTCCTCTCTTAATTGGCTGAAGATTAAAGTTACTCCTCTCCTCATTGGCTGAGGATTAAAGTTCCTCCTCTCCTCATTGGCTGAGGGTTAAAGTTACTCCTCTCTTCATTTGCTGAGGGTTAAAGTTCCTCCTCTCTATATTGGCTGAGGGGTAAAATTTCTCCTCTCTTGATTGGCTGAGGGGTAAAATTCCTCCTCTCTTGATTGGCTGAAGATTAAAGTTCCTCCTCTCTTGATTGGCTGATGGTTAAAGTTCCTCCTCTCTTGATTGGCTGAAGATTAAAGTTACTCCTCTCCTCATTGGCTGAGGGTTAAAGTTCCTCCTCTCCTCATTGGCTGAGGGTTAAAGTTACTCCTCTCTTCATTTTCTGAGGGTTAAAGTTCCTCCTCTCCTCATTGGCTGAGGGTTAAAATTACTCCTCTCTTCATTGGCTAAGGGTTAAAGTTCCTCCTCTCTTGATTGGCTAAGGGGTAAAGTTCCTCCTCTCTTGATTGGCTGAGGGGTAAAGTTCCTCCTCTCTTAATTGGCTGATGGTTAAAGTTCCTCCTCTCTTGATTGGCAGAGGGGTAAAGTTCCTCCTCTCTTGATTGGCTGAGGGGTAAAATTCCTCCTCTCTTGATTGGCTGAGGGGTAAAGTTCCTCCTCTCTTTATTGGCTGAAGATTAAAGTTCCTCCTCTCTTGATTGGCTGATGGTTAAAGTTCCTCCTCTCTTGATTGGCTGAGGGGTAAAGTTCCTCCTCTCTTAATTGGCTGAAGATTAAAGTTACTCCTCTCCTCATTGGCTGAGGGTTAAAATTCCTCCTCTCCTCATTGGCTGAGGGTTAAAGTTACTCCTCTCTTCATTTGCTGAGGGTTAAAGTTCCTCCTCTCCTCATTGGCTGAGGGTTAAAGTTACTCCTCTCTTCATTGGCTGAGGGTTAAAGTTCCTCCTCTCCTCATTGGCTGAGGGTTAAAGTTACTCCTCTCTTCATGGCTGAGGGTTAAAGTTCCTCCTCTCTTGATTGGCTTAGGGGTAAAGTTCCTCCTGTCTTGATCGTCTGAGGGGTAAAATCCCTCCTCTGTTGATTGGCTGGGGGATAAAGTTCCTCCTCTCTTGATTGGCTGATGGTTAAAGTTCCTCCTCTCTTGATTGGCTGATGATTAAAGTTCCTCCTCTCTTGTTTGGCTGAGGGGTAAAGTTCCTCCTCTCTTGATTTGCTGATGGTTAAAGTTCTTCCTCTCTTGATTGGCTGAGGGGTAAAGTTCCTCCTCTCTTGATTGGCTGAGGGGTAACGTTCCTCCTCTCTTGATTGGCTGAAGATTAAAGTTCCTCCTCTCTTGATTGGCTGATGGTTAAAGTTCCTCCTCTCTTGATTGGGTGATGGTTAAAGTTCCTCCTCTCTTGATTGGCTGAAGATTAAAGTTACTCCTCTCCTCATTGGCTGAGGGTTAAAGTTCCTCCTCTCCTCATTGGTTGAGGTTTAAAGTTCCTCCTCTCTTGATTTCCTGAAGGCTAGAGTTCCTCCTCTCTTGATTGGCTGATGGTTAAAGTTCCTCCTCTCTTGAATGGCTGAGGGGTAAAGTTCCTCCTCTCTTGATTGGCTGAGGGGTAAAATTTCTCCTCTCTTGATTGGCTGAAGATTAAAGTTCCTCCTCTCTTGATTGGCTGAAGATTAAAGTTCCTCCTCTCTTGATTGGCTGATGGTTAAAGTTCCTCCTCTCTTGATTGGCTGAAGATCAAAGTTACTCCTCTCCTCATTGGCTGAGGGTTATAGTTCCTCCTCTCCTCATTGGCTGAGGGTTAAAGTTACTCCTCTCTTCATTGGCTGAGGGTTAAAGTTCCTCCTCTCCTCATTGGCTGAGGGTTAAAATTACTCCTCTCTTCATTGGCTGAGGGTTAAAGTTCCTCCTCTCTTGATTGGCTAAGGGGTAAAGTTCCTCCTCTCTTGATTGGCTGAGGGGTAAAATTCCTCCTCTCTTGATTGGCTGAGGGGTAAAGTTCCTCCTCTCTTGATTGGCTGATGGTTAAAGTTCCTCCTCTCTTGATTGGCAGAGGGGTAAAGTTCCTCCTCTCTTGATTGGCTGAGGGGTAAAATTCCTCCTCTCTTGATTGGCTGAGGGGTAAAGTTCCTCCTCTCTTGATTGGCTGAAGATTAAAGTTCCTCCTCTCTTGATTGGCTGATGGTTAAAGTTCCTCCTCTCTTGATTGGCTGAGGGGTAAAGTTCCTCCTCTCTTAATTGGCTGAAGATTAAAGTTACTGCTCTCCTCATTGGCTGAGGGTTAAAGTTCCTCCTCTCCTCATTGGCTGAGGGTAAAAGGTACTCCTCTCTTCATTTGCTGAGGGTTAAAGTTCCTCCTCTCCTCATTGGCTGAGGGTTAAAGTTACTCCTCTCTTCATTGGCTGAGGGTTAAAGTTCCTCCTCTCCTCATTGGCTGAGGGTTAAAGTTACTCCTCTCTTCATGGCTGAGGGTTAAAGTTCCTCCTCTCTTGATTGGCTGAGGGGTAAAGTTCCTCCTGTCTTGATCGGCTGAGGGGTAAAATCCCTCCTCTGTTGATTGGCTGGGGGATAAAGTTCCTCCTCTCTTGATTGGCTGATGGTTAAAGTTCCTCCTCTCTTGATTGGCTGATGGTTAAAGTTCCTCCTCTGTTGTTTGGCTGAGGGATAAAGTTCCTCCTCTCTTGATTTGCTGATGGTTAAAGTTCCTCCTCTCTTGATTGGCTGAGGGGTAAAATTCCTCCTCTCTTGATTGGCTGAAGATTAAAGTTCCTCCTCTCTTGATTGGCTGATGGTTAAAGTTCCTCCTCTCTTGATTGGGTGATGGTTAAAGTTCCTCCTCTCTTGATTGGCTGAAGATTAAAGTTACTCCTCTCCTCATTGGCTGAGGGTTAAAGTTCCTCCTCTCCTCATTGGTTGAGGTTTAAAGTTCCTCCTCTCTTGATTTCCTGAAGGCTAAAGTTCCTCCTCTCTTGATTGGCTGATGGTTAAAGTTCCTCCTCTCTTGATTGGCTGAGGGGTAAAATTCCTCCTCTCTTGATTGGCTGAAGATTAAAGTTCCTCCTCTCTTGATTGGCTGATGGTTAAAGTTCCTCCTCTCTTGATTGGCTGAAGATCAAAGTTACTCCTCTCCTCATTGGCTGAGGGTTAAAGATCCTCCTCTCCTCATTGGCTGAGGGTTAAAGTTACTCCTCTCTTCATTGGCTGAGGGTTAAAGTTCCTCCTCTCCTCATTGGCTGAGGGTTAAAGTTACTCCTCTCTTCATTGGCTGAGGGTTAAAGTTCCTCCTCTCTTGATTGGCTAAGGGGTAAAGTTCCTCCTCTCTTGATTGGCTGAAGGGTAAAATTCCTCCTCTCTTGATTGGCTGAGGGATAAAGTTCCTCCTCTCTTGATTGGCTGATGGTTAAAGTTCCTCCTCTCTTGATTGGCTGAGGGGTAAAGTTCCTCCTCTCTTGATTGGCTGAGGGGTAAAATTCCTCCTCTCTTGATTGGCTGAGGGGTAAAGTTCCTCCTCTCTTGATTGGCTGAAGATTAAAGTTCCTCCTCTCTTGATTGGCTGATGGTTAAAGTTCCTCCTCTCTTGATTGGCTGAGGGGTAAAGTTCCTCCTCTCTTAATTGGCTGAAGATTAAAGTTACTCCTCTCCTAATTGGCTGAGGGTTAAAGTTCCTCCTCTCCTCATTGGCTGAGGGTTAAAGTTACTCCTCTCCTCATTGGCTGAGGGTTAAAGTTACTCCTCTCCTCATTGGCTGAGGGTTAAAGTTACTCCTCTCTTCATTGGCTGAGGATTAAAGTTCCTCCTCTCTTCATTGGCTGAGGGTTAAAGTTACTCCTCTCTTCATTGGCTGAGGGGTAAAATTCCTCCTCTCTTGATTGGCTGATTGGTAAAGTTCCTCCTCTCTTGATTGGCTGATGGTTAAAGTTCCTCCTCTCTTGATTGGCTGATGGTTAAAGTTCCTCCTCTCTTGATTGGCTGATGGTTAAAGTTCCTCCTCTCTTGATTGGCTGAAGATTAAAGTTCCTCCTCTCTTGATTGGCTGATGGTTAAAGTTCCTCCTCTCTTGAATGGCTGAAGATTAAAGTTACTCCTCTCCTCATTGGCTGAGGGTTAAAGTTCCTCCTCTCCTCATTGGCTGAGGGTTAAAGTTACTCCTCTCTTCATTGGCTGAGGGTTAAAGTTCCTCCTCTCCTCATTGGCTGAGGGTTAAAGTTACTCCTCTCTTCATTGGCTGAGGGTTAAAGTTCCTCCCCTCTTGATTGGCTAAGGGGTAAAGTTCCTCCTCTCTTGATTGGCTGAGGGGTAAAATTCCTCCTCTCTTGATTGGCTGAGGGGTAAAGTTCCTCCTCTCTTGATTGGCTGATGGTTAAAGTTCCTCCTCTCTTGATTGGCTGAGGGGTAAAGTTCCTCCTCTCTTGATTGGCTGAAGATTAAAGTTCCTCCTCTCTTGATTGGCTGATGGTTAAAGTTCCTCCTCTCTTGATTGGCTGAGGGGTAAAGTTCCTCCTCTCTTAATTGGCTGAAGATTAAAGTTACTCCTCTCCTCATTGGCTGAGGGTTAAAGTTCCTCCTCTCCTCATTGGCTGAGGGTTAAAGTTACTCCTCTCTTCATTTGCTGAGGGTTAAAGTTCTTCCTCTCCTCATTGGCTGAGGGTTAATGTTACTCCTGTCTTCATTGGCTGAGGGTTAAAATTCCTCCTCTCCTCATTGGCTGAGGGTTAAAGTTACTCCTCTCTTCATTGGCTGAGGGTTAAAGTTCCTCCTCTCTTGATTGGCTGAGTGGTAAAGTTCCTCCTGTCTTGATCGGCTGAGGGGTAAAATCCCTCCTCTGTTGATTGGCTTGGGGATAAAGTTCCTCCTCTCTTGACTGGCTGATGGTTAAAGTTCCTCCTCTCTTGTTTGGCTGAGGGGTAAAGTTCCTCCTCTCTTGATTTGCTGAGGGGTAAAATTCCTCCTCTCTTGATTGGCTGAGGGTTAAAGTTCCTTCTCTCTTGATTGGCTGAAGATTAAAGTTCCTCCTCTCTTGATTGGCAGAGGGGTAAAGTTCCTCCTCTCTTGATTGGCTGAAGATTAAAGTTACTCCTCTCCTCATTGGCTGAGGGTTAAAGTTCCTCCTATTCTCATTGGCTGAGGGTTAAAGTTACTCCTCTCCTCATTGGCTGAGGGTTAAAGTTACTCCTCTCTTCATTGGCTGAGGGTTAAAGTTCCTCCCGTCTTGATTAGCTGAGGGTTAAAGTTCCTCCTCTCTTGATTGGCTGAGGGGTAAAATTCCTCCTCTCTTGATTGGCTGAGGGGTAAAGTTCCTCCTCTCTTAATTGGCTGAAGATTAAAGTTACTCCTCTCCTCATTGGCTGAGGGTTAAAGTTCCTCCTCTCCTCATTGGCTGAGGGTTAAAGTTACTCCTCTCTTCATTTGCTGAGGGTTAAAGTTCCTCCTCTCCTCATTGGCTGAGGGTTAAAGTATCTCCTCTCTTCATTGGCTGAGGGTTAAAGTTCCTCCTCTCCTCATTGGCTGAGGGTTAAAGTTACTCCTCTCTTCATTGGCTGAGGGGTAAAATTCCTCCTCTCTTGATTGGCTGAGGGGTAAAGTTCCTCCTCTCTTGATTGGCTGAGGGGTAAAATTTCTCCTCTCTTGATTGGCTGAGGGGTAAAGTTCCTCCTCTCTTGATTGGCTGAGGGGTAAAATTTCTCCTATCTTGATTGGCTGAGGGGTAAAGTTCCTCCTCTCTTGATTGGCTGAAGATTAAAGTTCCTCCTCTCTTGATTGGCTGATGGTTAAAGTTCCTCCTTTCTTGATTGGCTGAAGATTAAAGTTACTCCTCTCCTCATTGGCTGAGGGTTAAAGTTCCTCCTCTCCTCATTGGCTGAGGGTTAAAGTTACTCCTCTCTTCATTGGCAGAGGGTTAAAGTTCCTCCTCTCCTCATTGGATGAGGGTTAAAGTTACTCCTCTATTCATTGGCTGAGGGTTAAAGTTCCTCCTCTCTTGATTGGCTAAGGGGTAAAGTTCCTCCTCTCTTGATTGGCTGAGGGGTAAAATTCCTCCTCTCTTGATTGGCTGAGGGGTAAAGTTCCTCCTCCCCCAATTGGCTGATGGTTAAAGTTCCTCCTCTCTTGATTGGCTGAGGGGTAAAGTTCCTCCTCTCTTGATTGGCTGAGGGGTAAAATTCCTCCTCTCTTGATTGGCTGAGGGGTAAAGTTCCTCCTCTCTTGATTGGCTGAAGATTAAAGTTCCTCCTCTCTTGATTGGCTGATGGTTAAAGTTCCTCCTCTCTTGATTGGCTGAGGGGTAAAGTTCCTCCTCTAAATTGGCTGAAGATTAAAGTTACTCCTCTCCTCATTTGCTGAGGGTTAAAGTTCCTCCTCTCCTCATTGGCTGAGGGTTAAAGTTACTCCTCTATTCATTTGCTGAGGGTTAAAGTTCCTCCTCTCCTCATTGGCTGAGGGTTAAAGTTACTCCTCTCTTCATTGGCTGAGGGTTAAAGTTCCTCCTCTCCTCATTGGCTGAGGGTTAAAGTTACTCCTCTCTTCATTGGCTGAGGGTTAAAGTTCCTCCTCTCTTGATTGGCTGAGGGGTAAAGTTCCTCCTGTCTTGATCGGCTGATGGTTAAAGTTCCTCCTCTCTTGATTGGCTGATGGTTAAAGTTCCTCCTCTCTTGTTTGGCTGAGGGGTAAAGTTCCTCCTCTCTTGATTTGCTGATGGTTAAAGTTCCTCCTCTCTTGATTGGCTGATGGTTAAAGTTCCTCCTCTCTTGATTGGCTGATGGTTAAAGTTCCTCCTCTCTTGTTTGGCTGAGGGGTAAAGTTCCTCCTCTCTTGATTTGCTGATGGTTAAAGTTCCTCCTCTCTTGATTGGCTTAGGGGTAAAGTTCCTCCTCTCTTGATTGGTTGAAGATTAAAGTTCCTCCTCTCTTGATTGGCTGATGGTTAAAGTTCCTCCTCTCTTCATTGAAGGAGGGTTAAAGTAAATCCTCTCCTCATTGGCTGAGGGTTAAAGTTCCTCCTCTCCCCATTGGTTGAGGGTTAAAGTTCCTCCTCTCTTGATTTGCTGAAGCCTAAAGTTCCTCCTCTCTTGATTGGCTGATGGTTAAAGTTCCTCCTCTCCTGATTGGCTGAGGGGTAAAGTTCCTCCTCTTTTGATTGGCTGAGGGGTAAAATTCCTCCATTCTTGATTGGCTGAGGGGTAAAGTTCCTTCTCTCTTGATTGGCTGAAGATTGAAGTTCCTCCTCTCCTTATTGGCTGATGGTTAAAGTTCCTCCTCTCTTGATTGGCTGATGGTTAAAGTTCCTCCTCTCTTGATTGGCTGAAGATTAAAGTTCCTCCTCTCCTCATTCGTTGAGGGTTAAAGTTCCTCCTCTCTTGATTTGCCGAAGGCTAAACTTCCTCCTCTCTTGATTGGCTGATGGTTAAAGTTCCTCCTCTCTTGATTGGCTGAGGAGTAAAGTTCCTCCTCTCTTGTTTGGCTGAGGGGTAAAATTCCTCCTCTCTTGATTGGCTTAGGGGTAAAGTTCCTCCTATTGTCATTGGCTGAGGGTTAAAGTTACTCCTCTCTTCATTGGCTGAGCGTTAAAGTTCCTCCTCTCCTCATTGGCTGAGGGTTAAAGTTACTTCTCTCTTCATTGGCTGAGGGTTAAAGTTCCTCCTCTCTTGATTAGCTGAGGGTTAAAGTTCCTCCTCTTTTGATTGGCTGAGGGGTAAAGTTCCTCCTGTCTTGATCGGCTGATGGTTAAAGTTCCTCCTCTCTTGATTGGCTGAAGATTAAAGTTCCTCCTCTCTTGATTGGCTGATGGTTAAAGTTCCTCCTCTCTTCATTGAAGGAGGGTTAAAGTAAATCCTCTCCTCATTGGCTGAGGGTTAAAGTTCCTCCTCTCCCCATTGGTTGAGGGTTAAAGTTCCTCCTCTCTTGATTTGCTGAAGCCTAAAGTTCCTCCTCTCTTGATTGGCTGATGGTTAAAGTTCCTCCTCTCCTGATTGGCTGAGGGGTAAAGTTCATCCTCTTTTGATTGGCTGAGGGGTAAAATTCCTCCATTCTTGATTGGCTGAGGGGTAAAGTTCCTTCTCTCTTGATTGGCTGAAGATTGAAGTTCCTCCTCTCCTTATTGGCTGATGGTTAAAGTTCCTCCTCTCTTGATTGGCTGATGGTTAAAGTTCCTCCTCTCTTGATTGGCTGAAGATTAAAGTTCCTCCTCTCCTCATTCGTTGAGGGTTAAAGTTCCTCCTCTCTTGATTTGCCGAAGGCTAAACTTCCTCCTCTCTTGATTGGCTGATGGTTAAAGTTCCTCCTCTCTTGATTGGCTGAGGAGTAAAGTTCCTCCTCTCTTGTTTGGCTGAGGGGTAAAATTCCTCCTCTCTTGATTGGCTTAGGGGTAAAGTTCCTCCTATTGTCATTGGCTGAGGGTTAAAGTTACTCCTCTCTTCATTGGCTGAGCGTTAAAGTTCCTCCTCTCCTCATTGGCTGAGGGTTAAAGTTACTTCTCTCTTCATTGGCTGAGGGTTAAAGTTCCTCCTCTCTTGATTAGCTGAGGGTTAAAGTTCCTCCTCTTTTGATTGGCTGAGGGGTAAAGTTCCTCCTGTCTTGATCGGCTGATGGTTAAAGTTCCTCCTCTCTTGATTGGCTGATGGTTAAAGTTCCTCCTCTCTTGTTTGGCTGAGGGGTAAAGTTCCTCCTCTCTTGATTTGCTGATGGTTAAAGTTCCTCCTCTCTTGATTGGCTGATGGTTAAAGTTCCTCCTCTCTTGATTGGCTGATGGTTAAAGTTCCTCCTCTCTTGTTTGGCTGAGGGGTAAAGTTCCTCCTCTCTTGATTTGCTGATGGTTAAAGTTCCTCCTCTCTTGATTGGCTGAGGGGTAAAGTTCCTCCTCTCTTGATTGGCTGAAGATTAAAGTTCCTCCTCTCTTGATTGGCTGAAGATTAAAGTTCCTCCTCTCTTGATTGGCAGAGGGGTAAAGTTCTTCCTCTCTTGATTGGCTGAAGATTAAAGTTACTCCTCTCCTCATTGGCTGAGGGTTAAAGTTCCTCCTATTCTCATTGGCTGAGGGTTAAAGTTAATCCTCTCTTCATTGGCTGAGGGTTAAAGTTCCTCCTCCCCTCATTGGCTGAGGGTTAAAGTTACTCCTCTCTTCATCGGCTGAGGGTTAAAGTTCCTCCTCTCTTGATTAGCTGAGGGTTAAAGTTCCTCCTCTCTTGATTGGCTGAGGGGTAAAATTCCTCCTCTCTTGATTGGCTTAGGGGTAAAGTTCCTCCTCTCTTGATTGGTTGAAGATTAAAGTTCCTCCTCTCTTGATTGGCTGATGGTTAAAGTTCCTCCTCTCTTCATTGAAGGAGGGTTAAAGTAAATCCTCTCCTCATTGGCTGAGGGTTAAAGTTCCTCCTCTCCCCATTGGTTGAGGGTTAAAGTTCCTCCTCTTTTGATTTGCTGAAGCCTAAAGTTCCTCCTCTCTTGATTGGCTGATGGTTAAAGTTCCTCCTCTCCTGATTGGCTGAGGGGTAAAGTTCCTCCTCTTTTGATTGGCTGAGGGGTAAAATTCCTCCATTCTTGATTGGCTGAGGGGTAAAGTTCCTTCTCTCTTGATTGGCTGAAGATTGAAATTCCTCCTCTCCTTATTGGCTGATGGTTAAAGTTCCTCCTCTCTTGATTGGCTGATGGTTAAAGTTCCTCCTCTCTTGATTGGCTGAAGATTAAAGTTCCTCCTCTCCTCATTGGTTGAGGGTTAAAGTTCCTCCTCTCTTGATTTGCCGAAGGCTAAACTTCCTCCTCTCTTGATTGGCTGATGGTTAAAGTTCCTCCTCTCTTGATTGGCTGAGGAGTAAAGTTCCTCCTCTCTTGTTTGGCTGAGGGGTAAAATTCCTCCTCTCTTGACTGGCTTAGGGGTAAAGTTCCTCCTATTGTCATTGGCTGAGGGTTAAAGTTACTCCTCTCTTCATTGGCTGAGCGTTAAAGTTCCTCCTCTCCTCATTGGCTGAGGGTTAAAGTTACTTCTCTCTTCATTGGCTGAGGGTTAAAGTTCCTCCTCTCTTGATTAGCTGAGGGTTAAAGTTCCTCCTCTTTTGATTGGCTGAGGGGTAAAATTCCTCCTCTCTTAATTGGCTGAGGGGTAAAGTTCCTCCTCTCTTGATTGGCTGATGATTAAAGTTCCTCCTCTCTTGATTGGCTGATGTTTAAAGTTCCTCCTCTCTTCATTGGCTGAGGGGTAAAGTTCCTCCTCTCTTGATTGGCAGATGGTTAAAGTTCCTCCTCTCTTGATTGGCTGAGGGGTAAAGTTCCTCCTCTCTTGATTGGCTTAGGGGTAAAATTCCTCCTCTCTTGATTGGCTGAGGGTTAAAGTTCCTCCTCTCTCGATTGGCTGAAGGTTAAAGTTCCTCCTCTCTTGATTGGCTGATGGTTAAAGTGCTTCCTCTCTTGAATGGCTGAGAGATAAAGTTCCTCCTCTCTTGATTGGCTGAAGATTAAAGTTACTCCTCTCCTCATTGGCTGAGGGTTAAAGTTCCTCCTATTCTCATTGGCTGAGGTTTAAAGTTACTCCTCTCTTCATTGGCTGAGGGTTAAAGTTTCTCCTCTCCTCATTGGCTGAGGGTTAAAGTTACTCCTCCCTTCATTGGCTGAGGGTTAAAGTTCCTCCTCTCTTGATTGGCTGAGGGGTAAAATTCCTCCTCTCTTGATTGGCTGAGGGGTAAAGTTCCTCCTCTCTTGATTGGCTGATGGTTAAAGTTCCTCCTCTCTTGATTGGCTGAGGGTTAAAGTTCCTCCTCTCTTCATTGGCTGAGGGTTAAAGTTCCTCCTCTCCTCATTGGCTGAGGGGTAAAGTTCCTCCTCTCCGCATTAGCTGAGGGTTAAAGTTCCTCCTCTCCTGATTGGTTGAGGGGTAAAGGTCCTCCTCTCTTGATTGGCTGAATGCTTAAGTTCCTCCTCTCCTGATTGGCTGAGGGGTAAAGGTCCTCCTCTCTTGATTGGCTGATGGTTAAAGTTCCTCCTCTCCTCATTTGCTGAGGGTTAAAGTACTCCTCTCCTGATTGGCTGAAGGCTAAAGTTCCTCCTCTCATCATTGGCGGAGGGTTAAAGTTCCTCCTCTCTTGATTTGCTGAGGGGTAAAGTTCCTCCTCTCCTGATTTCCTGAAGGCTAAAGTTCCTCCTCTCTTGATTGGCTGAGGGTTAAAGTTCCTCCTCTCTTGATTGGCTGGGGGGTAAAGTTCCTCCTCTCTTAATTGGCTGAGGGGTAAAATTCCTCTTCTATTGATTGGCTGAGGGGTAAAGTTCCTCCTCTTTTGATTAGCTGAAGATTAAAGTTCCTCCTCTCTTGATTGGCTGATGGTTAAAGTTCCTCCTCTCTTGATTGGCTGAGGCATAAAGTTCCTCCTCTCTTGATTGGCTGAAGATTAAAGTTACTCCTCTCCTCATTGGCTGAGGGTTAAAGTTCCTCCTCTCTTAATTGCTTGAGGGTTAAAGTTCCTCCTCTCTTGATTGGCTGAGGGGTAAAGTTCCTCCTCTCTTGATTGGCTGAGGGGTACAATTCCTCCTCTCTTGATTGGCTGAGGGGTAAAGTTCCTCCCTTCTTGATTGGCTGATGGTTAAAGTTCCTCCTCTCTTTAATGGCTGATGGTTAAAGTTCCTCCTCTCTTGATTGGCTGAGGGGTAAAGTTCCTCCTCTCTTGATTGGCTGAAGATTAAAATTACTCCTCTCCTCATTGGCTGAAGGTTAAAGTTCCTCCTCTCCTCATTGACTGAGGGTTAAAGTTCCTCCTCTCCTCATTGGCTGAAGGTTAAAGTTCCTCCTCTCCTCATTGACTGAGGGTTAAAGTTCCTCCTCTCCTCATTGGCTGAGGGTTAAACTTCCTCCTCTCATCATTGGCTGAGGGTTAAAGTTCTTCCTCTCCTCATTGGCTGAGGGTTAAACTTCCTCCTCTCTTGATTGGCTGAGGTGTAAAGTTCCTCCTCTCCTGATTGGCTGAGGGGTAAAAGTCCTCCTCTCTTGATTGGCTGAAGGCTTAAGTTCCTCCTCTCCTGATTGGCTGAGGGGTAAAGTTCCTCCTCTCTTGATTGGCTGATGGTTAAAGTTCCTCCTCTCCTGATTGGCTGAAGGCTAAAGTTCCTCCTCTCTTCATTGGCAGAGTGTTAAAGTTCCTCCTCTCCTCATTGGCTGAGGGTTAAAGGTCCTCCTCTCTTGATTGGCTGAAGGCTAAATTTCCTCCTCTCTTCATTGGCAGAGTGTTAAAGTTCCTCCTCTCCTGATTGGCTGAGGGGTAAAGGTCCTCCTCTCTTGATTGGCTGAAGGCTTAAGTTCCTCCTCTCCTGATTGGCTGAGGGTTAAAGTTCCTCCTCTCTTGATTGGCTGAGGGGTAAAGTTACTCCTCTCTTGATTGGCTGAGGGGTAAAATTCCTCCTCTCTTGATTGGCTGAGGGGTAAAGTTCCTCCTCTCTTGATTGGCTGATGGTTAAAGTTCCTCCTCTCTTGATTGGCTGCGGGGTAAAGTTCCTCCTCTCTTGATTGGCTTAGGGGTAAAATTCCTCCTCTCTTGATTGGCTGAGGGGTAAAGTTCCTCCTCCCTTGATTGGCTGAAGATTAAAGTTACTCCTCTCCTCATTGGCTGAGGGTTAAAGTTACTCCTCTCTTCATTGGCTGAGGGTTAAAGTTCCTCCTCTCCTGATTGGCTGAGGGTTAAAGTTACTCCTCTCTTCATTGGCTGAGGGTTAAAGTTCCTCCTCTCCTGATTGGCTGAAGGCTAAAGTTCCTCCTCTCTTCATTGGCAGAGTGTTAAAGTTCCTCCTCTCCTCATTGGCTGAGGGTTAAAGTTCCTCCTCTCCTCATTGGTTGAGGGTTAAAGTTCCTTCCTCTCCTCATTGGCTGAGGGTTAAAGTTACTCCTCTCTTCATTGGCTGAGGGTTAAAGTTCCTCCTCTCCTCATTGGCTGAGGGTTAAAGTTCCTCCTCTCCTCATTGGTTGAGGGTTAAAGTTCCTCCTCTCTTGATTGGCTGAAGGCTAAAGTTCCTCCTCTCTTGATTGGCTGATGGTTAAAGTTCCTCCTCTCTTGATTGGCTGAGGGGTAAAGTTCCTCCTCTCCTCATTGGCTGAGGGTTAAAGTTACTCCTCTCTTCATTGGCTGAGGGTTAAAGTTCCTCCTCTCCTGATTGGCTGAAGGCTAAAGTTCCTCCTCTCTTCATTGGCAGAGTGTTAAAGTTCCTCCTCTCCTCATTGGCTGAGGGTTAAAGTTCCTCCTCTCCTCATTGGTTGAGGGTTAAAGTTCCTCCTCTCTTGATTGGCTGAAGGCTAAAGTTCCTCCTCTCTTGATTGGCTGATGGTTAAAGTTCTTCCTCTCTTGATTGGCTGAGGGGTAAAGTTCCTCCTCTCTTCATTGGCTGAGGGTTAAAGTTCCTCCTCTCCTGATTGGCTGAGGGTTAAAGTTACTCCTCTCTTCATTGGCTGAGGGTTAAAGTTCCTCCTCTCCTGATTGGCTGAAGGCTAAAGTTCCTCCTCTCTTCATTGGCAGAGTGTTAAAGTTCCTCCTCTCCTCACTGGCTGAGGGTTAAAGTTCCTCCTCTCCTCATTGGTTGAGGGTTAAAGTTCCTTCCTCTCCTCATTGGCTGAGGGTTAAAGTTACTCCTCTCTTCATTGGCTGAGGGTTAAAGTTCCTCCTCTCCTGATTGGCTGAAGGCTAAAGTTCCTCCTCTCTTCATTGGCAGAGTGTTAAAGTTCCTCCTCTCCTCATTGGCTGAGGGTTAAAGTTCCTCCTCTCCTCATTGGTTGAGGGTTAAAGTTCCTCCTCTCTTGATTGGCTGAAGGCTAAAGTTCCTCCTCTCTTGATTGGCTGATGGTTAAAGTTCTTCCTCTCTTGATTGGCTGAGGGGTAAAGTTCCTCCTCTCTTCATTGGCTGAGGGGTAAAATTCCTCCTCTCTTGATTGGCTGAAGATTAAAGTTACTCCTCTCCACATTGGCTGAGGGTTAAAGTTCCTCCTCTCCTCATTGGTTGAGGGTTAAAGTTCCTCCTCACTTGATTTGCTGAAGGCTAAAGTTCCTCCTCTCTTGATTGGCTGATGGTTAAAGTTCCTCCTCTCTTGATTGGCTGAGGGGTAAAGTTCGTCCTCTCTTGATTGGCTGAGGGGTAAAATTCCTCCTCTCTTGATTGGCTGAGGGGTAAAGTTCCTCCTCTCTTGATTGGCTGAAGATTAAAGTTCCTCCTCTCTTGATTGGCTGATGGTTAAAGTTCCTCCTCTCTTGATTGGCTGAGGGGTAAAGTTCCTCCTCTCTTGATTGGCTGAAGATTAAAGTTACTCCTCTCCTCATTGGCTGAGGGTTAAAGTTCCTTCCTCTCCTCATTGGCTGAGGGTTAAAGTTACTCCTCTCTTCATTGGCTGAGGGTTAAAGTTCCTCCTCTCCTCATTGGCTGAGGGTTAAAGTTACTCCTCTCTTCATTGGCTGAAGTTTAAAGTTCCTCCTCTCTTGATTGGCTGAGGGGTAAAGTTCCCCCTCTCTTGATTAGCTGAGGGGTAAAGTTCCTCATCTCTTGATTGGCTGATGTTTAAAGTTCCTCCTCTCTTGATTGGCTGAGGGGTAAAGTTCCTCCTCTCTTGATTGGCTGAAGATTAAAGTTCCTCCGCTCTTGATTGGCTGATGGTTAAAGTTCCTCCTCTCTTGATTGGCTGAAGATTAAAGTTACTCCTCTCCTCAATGGCTGAGGGTTAAAGTTCCTCCTCTACTCATTGGCTGAGGGTTAAAGTTACTCCTCTCTTCATTGGCTGAGGGTTAAAGTTCCTCCTCTCCTCATTGGCTGAGGGTTAAAATTACTCCTCTGTTCATTGGCTGAGGGTTAAAGTTCCTCCTCTCTTGATTGGCTAAGGGGTAAAGTTCCTCCTCTCTTGATTGGCTGAGGGGTAAAATTCCTCCTCTCTTGATTGGCTGAAGATTAAAGTTACTCCTCTCCTCATTGGCTGAGGGTTAAAGTTCCTCCTATTGTCATTGGCTGAGGGTTAAAGTTACTCCTCTCTTCATTGGCTGAGCGTTAAAGTTCCTCCTCTCCTCATTGGCTGAGGGTTAAAGTTACTTCTCTCTTCATTGGCTGAGGGTTAAAGTTCCTCCTCTCTTGATTAGCTGAGGGTTAAAGTTCCTCCTCTTTTGATTGGCTGAGGGGTAAAATTCCTCCTCTCTTAATTGGCTGAGGGGTAAAGTTCCTCCTCTCTTGATTGGCTGATGATTAAAGTTCCTCCTCTCTTGATTGGCTGATGTTTAAAGTTCCTCCTCTCTTCATTGGCTGAGGGGTAAAGTTCCTCCTCTCTTGATTGGCTGAAGATTATAGTTACTCCTCTCCTCATTGGCTGATGGTTAAAGTTCCTCCTCTCCTCATTGGCTGAGGGCTAAAGTTACTCCTCTCTTCATTGGCTGAGGGTTAAAATTCATCCTCTCCTCATTGGCTGAGTTGTAAAGTTCCTCCTCTCCTCATTGGCTGAGGGTTAAAGTTCCTCCTCTCCTCATTGGTTGAGGGTTAAAGTTCCTCCTCTCTTGATTTGCTGAAGGCTAAAGTTCCTCCTCTCATGATTGGCTGATGGTTAAAGTTCCTCCTCTCTTGATTGGCTGAGGGGTAAAGTTCCTCCTCTCTTTATTGGCTGAGGGGTAAAATTCCTCCTCTCTTGATTGGCTGAGGGGTAAAATTCCTCCTCTCCTCATTGGCTGAGGGTTAAACTTCCTCCTCTCATCATTGGCTGAGGGTTAAAGTTCTTCCTCTCCTCATTGGCTGAGGGTTAAACTTCCTCCTCTCTTGATTGGCTGAGGTGTAAAGTTCCTCCTCTCCTGATTGGCTGAGGGGTAAAAGTCCTCCTCTCTTGATTGGCTGAAGGCTTAAGTTCCTCCTCTCCTGATTGGCTGAGGGGTAAAGTTCCTCCTCTCTTGATTGGCTGATGGTTAAAGTTCCTCCTCTCCTGATTGGCTGAAGGCTAAAGTTCCTCCTCTCTTCATTGGCAGAGTGTTAAAGTTCCTCCTCTCCTCATTGGCTGAGGGTTAAAGGTCCTCCTCTCTTGATTGGCTGAAGGCTAAAGTTCCTCCTCTCTTCATTGGCAGAGTGTTAAAGTTCCTCCTCTCCTGATTGGCTGAGGGGTAAAGGTCCTCCTCTCTTGATTGGCTGAAGGCTTAAGTTCCTCCTCTCCTGATTGGCTGAGGGTTAAAGTTCCTCCTCTCTTGATTGGCTGAGGGGTAAAGTTACTCCTCTCTTGATTGGCTGAGGGGTAAAATTCCTCCTCTCTTGATTGGCTGAGGGGTAAAGTTCCTCCTCTCTTGATTGGCTGATGGTTAAAGTTCCTCCTCTCTTGATTGGCTGCGGGGTAAAGTTCCTCCTCTCTTGATTGGCTTAGGGGTAAAATTCCTCCTCTCTTGATTGGCTGAGGGGTAAAGTTCCTCCTCCCTTGATTGGCTGAAGATTAAAGTTACTCCTCTCCTCATTGGCTGAGGGTTAAAGTTACTCCTCTCTTCATTGGCTGAGGGTTAAAGTTCCTCCTCTCCTGATTGGCTGAGGGTTAAAGTTACTCCTCTCTTCATTGGCTGAGGGTTAAAGTTCCTCCTCTCCTGATTGGCTGAAGGCTAAAGTTCCTCCTCTCTTCATTGGCAGAGTGTTAAAGTTCCTCCTCTCCTCATTGGCTGAGGGTTAAAGTTCCTCCTCTCCTCATTGGTTGAGGGTTAAAGTTCCTTCCTCTCCTCATTGGCTGAGGGTTAAAGTTACTCCTCTCTTCATTGGCTGAGGGTTAAAGTTCCTCCTCTCCTCATTGGCTGAGGGTTAAAGTTCCTCCTCTCCTCATTGGTTGAGGGTTAAAGTTCCTCCTCTCTTGATTGGCTGAAGGCTAAAGTTCCTCCTCTCTTGATTGGCTGATGGTTAAAGTTCCTCCTCTCTTGATTGGCTGAGGGGTAAAGTTCCTCCTCTCCTCATTGGCTGAGGGTTAAAGTTACTCCTCTCTTCATTGGCTGAGGGTTAAAGTTCCTCCTCTCCTGATTGGCTGAAGGCTAAAGTTCCTCCTCTCTTCATTGGCAGAGTGTTAAAGTTCCTCCTCTCCTCATTGGCTGAGGGTTAAAGTTCCTCCTCTCCTCATTGGTTGAGGGTTAAAGTTCCTCCTCTCTTGATTGGCTGAAGGCTAAAGTTCCTCCTCTCTTGATTGGCTGATGGTTAAAGTTCTTCCTCTCTTGATTGGCTGAGGGGTAAAGTTCCTCCTCTCTTCATTGGCTGAGGGTTAAAGTTCCTCCTCTCCTGATTGGCTGAGGGTTAAAGTTACTCCTCTCTTCATTGGCTGAGGGTTAAAGTTCCTCCTCTCCTGATTGGCTGAAGGCTAAAGTTCCTCCTCTCTTCATTGGCAGAGTGTTAAAGTTCCTCCTCTCCTCACTGGCTGAGGGTTAAAGTTCCTCCTCTCCTCATTGGTTGAGGGTTAAAGTTCCTTCCTCTCCTCATTGGCTGAGGGTTAAAGTTACTCCTCTCTTCATTGGCTGAGGGTTAAAGTTCCTCCTCTCCTGATTGGCTGAAGGCTAAAGTTCCTCCTCTCTTCATTGGCAGAGTGTTAAAGTTCCTCCTCTCCTCATTGGCTGAGGGTTAAAGTTCCTCCTCTCCTCATTGGTTGAGGGTCAAAGTTCCTCCTCTCTTGATTGGCTGAAGGCTAAAGTTCCTCCTCTCTTGATTGGCTGATGGTTAAAGTTCTTCCTCTCTTGATTGGCTGAGGGGTAAAGTTCCTCCTCTCTTCATTGGCTGAGGGGTAAAATTCCTCCTCTCTTGATTGGCTGAAGATTAAAGTTACTCCTCTCCACATTGGCTGAGGGTAAAGTTCCTCCTCTCCTCATTGGTTGAGGGTTAAAGTTCCTCCTCTCTTGATTTGCTGAAGGCTAAAGTTCCTCCTCTCTTGATTGGCTGATGGTTAAAGTTCCTCCTCTCTTGATTGGCTGAGGGGTAAAGTTCGTCCTCTCTTGATTGGCTGAGGGGTAAAATTCCTCCTCTCTTGATTGGCTGAGGGGTAAAGTTCCTCCTCTCTTGATTGGCTGAAGATTAAAGTCCCTCCTCTCTTGATTGGCTGATGGTTAAAGTTCCTCCTCTCTTGATTGGCTGAGGGGTAAAGTTCCTCCTCTCTTGATTGGCTGAAGATTAAAGTTACTCCTCTCCTCATTGGCTGAGGGTTAAAGTTCCTTCCTCTCCTCATTGGCTGAGGGTTAAAGTTACTCCTCTCTTCATTGGCTGAGGGTTAAAGTTCCTCCTCTCCTCATTGGCTGAGGGTTAAAGTTACTCCTCTCTTCATTGGCTGAAGTTTAAAGTTCCTCCTCTCTTGATTGGCTGAGGGGTAAAGTTCCCCCTCTCTTGATTAGCTGAGGGGTAAAGTTCCTCATCTCTTGATTGGCTGATGTTTAAAGTTCCTCCTCTCTTGATTGGCTGAGGGGTAAAGTTCCTCCTCTCTTGATTGGCTGAAGATTAAAGTTCCTCCTCTCTTGATTGGCTGATGGTTAAAGTTCCTCCTCTCTTGATTGGCTGAAGATTAAAGTTACTCCTCTCCTCAATGGCTGAGGGTTAAAGTTCCTCCTCTCCTCATTGGCTGAGGGTTAAAGTTACTCCTCTCTTCATTGGCTGAGGGTTAAAGTTCCTCCTCTCCTCATTGGCTGAGGGTTAAAATTACTCCTCTGTTCATTGGCTGAGGGTTAAAGTTCCTCCTCTCTTGATTGGCTAAGGGGTAAAGTTCCTCCTCTCTTGATTGGCTGAGGGGTAAAATTCCTCCTCTCTTGATTGGCTGAAGATTAAAGTTACTCCTCTCCTCATTGGCTGAGGGTTAAAGTTCCTCCTAT
>CM060069.1:4896-14896 GCA_030533445.1 Cyprinodon diabolis | reverse complement strand
GACCTTTACCCCTCAGCCAATCAAGAGAGGAGGAACTTTACACCTCAGCCAATCAAGAGAGGAGGAACTTTAGCCTTCAGCTAATCAGAAGAGGAGGAACTTTAGCCTTAAGCCAATCAAGAGAGGAAGAACTTTAGCCCTCAGCCAATCAAGAGAGGAGGAATTTTTACCCTCAGCCAATGAATAGAGGAGTAACTTTAACCCTCAGCCAACGAGGAGAGGAGGAACTTTAACCCTCAGCCAATGAAGAGAGGAGTAACTTTAACCCTCAGCCAATAAGAAAAGGAGGAACTTTAACCCTCAGCCAATGAGGAGAGGAGTAACTTTAATCTTCAGCCAATCAAGAGAGGAGGAATTTTACCCCTCAGCCAATCAAGAGAGGAGGAACTTTACCCCTCAGCCAATCAAGAGAGGAGGAACTTTAATCATCAGCCAATCAAGAGAGGAGGAACTTTACCCCTCAGTCAATCAAGAGAGGAGGAACTTTAACCATCAGCCAATCAAGAGAGGAGGAACTTTAAACATCAGCCAATCAAGAGATGAGGAACTTTACCCCTCAGCCAATTAAGAGAGGAGGAACTTTACCCCTCAGCCAATCAAGAGAGGAGGAACTTTAACCCTCAGCCAATGAAGAGAGGAGTAACTTTAACCCTCAGCCAATGAGGAGAGGAGGAACTTTAACCCTCAGCCAATGAAGAGATGAGGAACTTTAACCCTCAGCCAATGAGGAGAGGAGTAACTTTAATCTTCAGCCAATCAAGAGAGGAGGAACTTTAACCTACAGCCAATCAAGAGAGGAGGAACTTTAATCTTCATCCAATCAAGAGAGGAGGAACGTTACCCCTCAGCCAATCAAGAGAGGAGGAATTTTACCCCTCAGCCAATCAAGAGAGGAGGAACTTTACCCCTCAGCCAATCAAGAGAGGAGGAACTTTAACCATCAGCCAATCAAGAGAGGAGGAATTTTAGCCTTCAGGAAATCAAGAGAGGAGGAACTTTAAACCTCAACCAATGAGGAGAGGAGGAACTTTAATCTTCAGCCAATCAAGAGAGGAGGAACTTTAACCATCACCCAATCAAGAGAGGAGGAACTTTAACCATCAGCCAATCAAGAGAGGAGGAACTTTAATCTTCAGCCAATCAAGAGAGAAGGAACTTTACCCCTCAGCCAAACAAGAATGGAGGAATTTTACCCCTCAGCCAATCAAGAGAGGAGGAACTTTACCCCTCAGCCAATCAGGAGAGGAGGAACTTTAACCATCAGCCAATCAAGAGAGGAGGAACTTTACCCCTCAGCCAATCAAGAGAGGAGGAATTTTACCCCTCAGCCAATCAAGAGAGGAGGAACTTTACCCCTTAGCCAATCAAGAGAGGAGGAACTTTAACCCTCAGCCAATGAAGAGAGGAGTAACTTTAACCCTCAGCCAATGAGGAGAGGAGGAACTTTAATCCTCAGCCAATGAAGAGATGAGTAACTTTAACCCTCAGCCAATGAGGAGAGGAGTAACTTTAACCCTCAGCCAATGAGGAGAGGAGTAACTTTAATCTTCAGCCAATCAACAGAGGAGGAACTTTAACCATCAGCCAATCAAGAGAGGAGGAACTTTAATCTTCAGCCAATCAAGAGAGGAGGAACTTTACCCCTCAGCCAATCAAGAGAGGAGGAACTTTACCCCTCAGCCAATCAAGTGAGGAGGAACTTTAACCATCAGCCAATCAAGAGAGGAGGAATTTTAGCCTTCAGGAAATCAAGAGAGGAGGAACTTTACCCCTCAGCCAATGAGGAGAGGAGTAACTTTAATCTTCAGCCAATCAAGAGAGGAGGAACTTTAACCATCACCCAATCAAGAGAGGATGAACTATAACCATCAGCCAATCAAGAGAGGAGGAACTTTAATCTTCAGCCAATCAAGAGAGAAGGAACTTTACCCCTCAGCCAAACAAGAATGGAGGAATTTTACCCCTCAGCCAATCAAGAGAGGAGGAACTTTACCCCTCAGCCAATCAGGAGAGGAGGAACTTTAACCATCAGCCAATCAAGAGAGGAGGAACTTTAGCCTTCAGCAAATCAAGAGAGGAGGAACTTTGACCCTCAACCAATGAGGAGAGGAGGAACTTTAACCCTCCGCCAATGAAGAGAGGAGGAACTTTAGCCTTCAGCCAATCAGGAGAGGAGGAACTTTACACCTCAACCAATCAAGAGAGGAGGAACTTTAGCCTTCAGCTAATCAGAAGAGGAGGAACTTTAGCCTTAAGCCAATCAAGAGAGGAAGAACTTTAGCCCTCAGCCAATCAAGAGAGGAGGAACTTTTACCCTCAGCCAATGAATAGAGTAACTTTAACCCTCAGCCAATGAGGAGAGGAGGAACTTTAACCCTCAGCCAATGAAGAGAGGAGTAACTTTAACCCTCAGCCAATGAGAATAGGAGGAACTTTAACCCTCAGCCAATGAGGAGAGGAGTAACTTTAATCTTCAGCCAATCAACAGAGGAGGAACTTTAACCATCAGCCAATCAAGAGAGGAGGAACTTTAATCTTCAGCCAATCAAGAGAGGAGGAACTTTACCCCTCAGCCAATCAAGAGAGGAGGAACTTTACCCCTCAGCCAATCAAGTGAGGAGGAACTTTAACCATCAGCCAATCAAGAGAGGAGGAGTTTTAGCCTTCAGGAAATCAAGAGAGGAGGAACTTTACCCCTCAGCCAATGAGGAGAGGAGTAACTTTAATCTTCAGCCAATCAAGAGAGGAGGAACTTTAACCATCACCCAATCAAGAGAGGAGGAACTTTAACCATCAGCCAATCAAGAGAGGAGGAACTTTAATCTTCAGCCAATCAAGAGAGAAGGAACTTTACCCCTCAGCCAAACAAGAATGGAGGAATTTTACCCCTCAGCCAATCAAGAGAGGAGGAACTTTACCCCTTAGCCAATCAGGAGAGGAGGAACTTTAACCATAAGCCAATCAAGAGAGGAGGAACTTTAGCCTTCAGCAAATCAAGAGAGGAGGAACTTTAACCCTCAACCAATGAGGAGAGGAGGAACTTTAACCCTCCGCCAATGAAGAGAGGAGGAACTTTAGCCTTCAGCCAATCAGGAGAGGATGAACTTTAACCCTCAGCCAATCAAGAGAGGAGGAATTTTACCCCTCAGCCAATCAGGAGAGGAGGAACTTAAGCCTTCAGCCAATCAAGAGAGGAGGAACTTTACCCCTCAGTCAATCAAGAGAGGAGGAACTTTAACCATCAGCCAATCAAGAGAGGAGGAACTTTAAACATCAGCCAATCAAGAGATGAGGAACTTTACCCCTCAGCCAATCAAGAGAGGAGGAACTTTACCCCTCAGCCAATCAAGAGAGGAGGAACTTTAACCCTCAGCCAATGAAGAGAGGAGTAACTTTAACCCTCAGCCAATGAGGAGAGGAGGAACTTTAACCCTCAGCCAATGAAGAGAGGAGTAACTTTAACCCTCAGCCAATGAGGAGAGGAGGAACTTTAACCCTCAGCCAATGAGGAGAGGAGTAACTTTAACCATCAGCCAATCAAGAGAGGAGGAACTTTAACCATCAGCCAATCAAGAGAGGAGGAACTTTAATCTTTAGCCAATCAAGAGAGGAGGAACTTTACCCCTCAGCCAATCAAGAGAAGAGGAATTTTACCCCTCAGGCAATCAAGAGAGGACAAACTTTACCCCTCAGCCAATCAAGAGAGGACGAACTTTACCCCTCAGCCAATCAAGAGAGGAGGAACTTTAGCCTTCAGCCAATCAAGAGAGGAGGAATTTTACCCCTCAGCCAATCAAGAGAGGACGAACTTTACCCCTCAGCCAATCAACAGAGGAGGAACTTTAGCCTTCAGCAAATCAAGAGAGGAGGAACTTTAACCATCAGCCTATCAAGAGAGGAGTAACTTTAATCTTCAGCCAATCAAGAGAGGAGGAACTTTACCCCTCAGCCAATCAAGAGAGGAAGAACTTTAACCATCAACCTATCAAGAGAGGAGGAACTTTAATCTTCAGCCAATCAAGAGAGGAGGAACTTTAACCCTCAACCAATGAGGAGAGGAGGAACTTTAACCCTCAGCCAATGAAGAGAGGAGTAACTTTAACCCTCAGCCAATGAGGAGAGGAGGAACTTTAACCCTCAGCCAATGAGGAGAGGAGTAACTTTAACCATCAGCCAATCAAGAGAGGAGGAACTTTAACCATCAGCCAATCAAGAGAGGAGGAACTTTAATCTTTAGCCAATCAAGAGAGGAGGAACTTTACCCCTCAGCCAATCAAGAGAAGAGGAATTTTACCCCTCAGGCAATCAAGAGAGGACGAACTTTACCCCTCAGCCAATCAAGAGAGGACGAACTTTACCCCTCAGCCAATCAAGAGAGGAGGAACTTTAGCCTTCAGCCAATCAAGAGAGGAGGAATTTTACCCCTCAGCCAATCAAGAGAGGACGAACTTTACCCCTCAGCCAATCAACAGAGGAGGAACTTTAGCCTTCAGCAAATCAAGAGAGGAGGAACTTTAACCATCAGCCTATCAAGAGAGGAGTAACTTTAATCTTCAGCCAATCAAGAGAGGAGGAACTTTACCCCTCAGCCAATCAAGAGAGGAAGAACTTTAACCATCAACCTATCAAGAGAGGAGGAACTTTAATCTTCAGCCAATCAAGAGAGGAGGAACTTTACCCCTCAGCCAATCAAGAGAAGAGGAATTTTACCCCTCAGGCAATCAAGAGAGGACAAACTTTACCCCTCAGCCAATCAAGAGAGGAGGAACTTTAGCCTTCAGCAAATCAAGAGAGGAGGAACTTTACCCCTCAGCCAATCAAGAGAGGAGGAATTTTACCCCTCAGCCAATCAAGAGAGGACGAACTTTACCCCTCAGCCAATCAAGAGAGGAGGAACTTTAGCCTTCAGCAAATCAAGAGAGGAGGAACTTTAACCATCAGCCTATCAAGAGAGGAGTAACTTTAATCTTCAGCCAATCAAGAGAGGAGGAACTTTACCCCTCAGCCAATCAAGAGAGGAAGAACTTTAACCATCAGCCTATCAAGAGAGGAGGAACTTTAATCTTCAGCCAATCAAGAGAGGAGGAACTTTAACCCTCAGCCAATCAAGAGAGGAGGAATTTTACCCCTCAGCCAATCAAGAGAGGAGGAACTTTAACCATCAGCCAATCAAGAGAGGAGGAACTTTACCCCTCAGCCAATCAAGAGAGTAGGAATTTAACCCCTCAGCCAATCAAGAGAGGAGGAACTTTACCCCTTAGCCAATCAATAGAGGAGGAACTTTAATCCTCAGCCAATGAAGAGAGGAGTAACTTTAACCCTCAGCCAATGAGGAGAGGAGGAACTTTAACCCTCAGGCAATGAAGAGAGGAGTAACTTTAACCCTCAGCCAATGAGGAGAGGAGGAACTTTAACCCTCAGCCAATGAGGAGAGGAGTAACTTTAATCTTCAGCCAATCAAGAGAGGAGGAACTTTAACCATCAGCCAATCAAGAGAGGAGGACCTTTAATCTTCAGCCAATCAAGAGAGGAGGAACTTTACCCCTCAGCCAATCAAGAGAGGAGGAATTTTACCCCTCAGCCAATCAAGAGAGGAGGAACTTTAACCATCAGCCAATCAAGAGAGGAGGAACTTTAACCCTCAACCAATGAGGAGAGGAGGAACTTTAACCCTCAGCCAATGAGGAGAGGAGGAATTTTACCCCTCAGCCAATCAAGAGAGGAGGACCTTTACCCCTCAGCCAATCAGGAGAGGAGGAACTTAAGCCTTCAGCCAATCAAGAGAGGAGGACCTTTACCCCTCAGCCAATCAAGAGAGGAGGAACTTTACACCTCAGCCAATCAAGAGAGGAGGAACTTTAGCCTTCAGCTAATCAGAAGAGGAGGAACTTTAGCCTTAAGCCAATCAAGAGAGGAAGAACTTTAGCCCTCAGCCAATCAAGAGAAGAGGAATTTTTACCCTCAGCCAATGAATAGAGGAGTAACTTTAACCCTCAGCCAACGAGGAGAGGAGGAACTTTAACCCTCAGCCAATGAAGAGAGGAGTAACTTTAACCCTCAGCCAATAAGAAAAGGAGGAACTTTAACCCTCAGCCAATCAAGAGAGGAGGACCTTTAATCTTCAGCCAATCAAGAGAGGAGGAATTTTACCCCTCAGCCAATCAAGAGAGGAGGAATTTTACCCCTCAGCCAATCAAGAGAGGAGGAACTTTAACCATCAGCCAATCAAGAGAGGAGGACCTTTAATCTTCAGCCAATCAAGAGAGGAGGAATTTTACCCCTCAGCCAATCAAGAGAGGAGGAATTTTACCCCTCAGCCAATCAAGAGAGGAGGAACTTTACCCCTCAGCCAATCAAGAGAGGAGGAACTTTAATCATCAGCCAATCAAGAGAGGAGGAACTTTACCCCTCAGTCAATCAAGAGAGGAGGAACTTTAACCATCAGCCAATCAAGAGAGGAGGAACTTTAAACATCAGCCAATCAAGAGATGAGGAACTTTACCCCTCAGCCAATTAAGAGAGGAGGAACTTTACCCCTCAGCCAATCAAGAGAGGAGGAACTTTAACCCTCAGCCAATGAAGAGAGGAGTAACTTTAACCCTCAGCCAATGAGGAGAGGAGGAACTTTAACCCTCAGCCAATGAAGAGATGAGTAACTTTAACCCTCAGCCAATGAGGAGAGGAGGAACTTTAACCCTCAGCCAATGAGGAGAGGAGTAACTTTAATCTTCAGCCAATCAAGAGAGGAGGAACTTTAACCTACAGCCAATCAAGAGAGGAGGAACTTTAATCTTCAGCCAATCAAGAGAGGAGGAACGTTACCCCTCAGCCAATCAAGAGAGGAGGAATTTTACCCCTCAGCCAATCAAGAGAGGAGGAACTTTACCCCTCAGCCAATCAAGAGAGGAGGAACTTTAACCATCAGCCAATCAAGAGAGGAGGAATTTTAGCCTTCAGGAAATCAAGAGAGGAGGAACTTTAAACCTCAACCAATGAGGAGAGGAGGAACTTTAATCTTCAGCCAATCAAGAGAGGAGGAACTTTAACCATCACCCAATCAAGAGAGGAGGAACTTTAACCATCAGCCAATCAAGAGAGGAGGAACTTTAATCTTCAGCCAATCAAGAGAGAAGGAACTTTACCCCTCAGCCAAACAAGAATGGAGGAATTTTACCCCTCAGCCAATCAAGAGAGGAGGAACTTTACCCCTCAGCCAATCAGGAGAGGAGGAACTTTAACCATCAGCCAATCAAGAGAGGAGGAACTTTACCCCTCAGCCAATCAAGAGAGGAGGAATTTTACCCCTCAGCCAATCAAGAGAGGAGGAACTTTACCCCTTAGCCAATCAAGAGAGGAGGAACTTTAATCCTCAGCCAATGAAGAGAGGAGTAACTTTAACCCTCAGCCAATGAGGAGAGGAGGAACTTTAATCCTCAGCCAATGAAGAGATGAGTAACTTTAACCCTCAGCCAATGAGGAGAGGAGGAACTTTAACCCTCAGCCAATGAGGAGAGGAGTAACTTTAATCTTCAGCCAATCAACAGAGGAGGAACTTTAACCATCAGCCAATCAAGAGAGGAGGAACTTTAATCTTCAGCCAATCAAGAGAGGAGGAACTTTACCCCTCAGCCAATCAAGAGAGGAGGAACTTTACCCCTCAGCCAATCAAGTGAGGAGGAACTTTAACCATCAGCCAATCAAGAGAGGAGGAATTTTAGCCTTCAGGAAATCAAGAGAGGAGGAACTTTACCCCTCAGCCAATGAGGAGAGGAGTAACTTTAATCTTCAGCCAATCAAGAGAGGAGGAACTTTAACCATCACCCAATCAAGAGAGGAGGAACTTTAACCATCAGCCAATCAAGAGAGGAGGAACTTTAATCTTCAGCCAATCAAGAGAGAAGGAACTTTACCCCTCAGCCAAACAAGAATGGAGGAATTTTACCCCTCAGCCAATCAAGAGAGGAGGAACTTTACCCCTCAGCCAATCAGGAGAGGAGGAACTTTAACCATCAGCCAATCAAGAGAGGAGGAACTTTAGCCTTCAGCTAATCAGAAGAGGAGGAACTTTAGCCTTAAGCCAATCAAGAGAGGAAGAACTTTAGCCCTCAGCCAATCAAGAGAGGAGGAACTTTTACCCTCAGCCAATGAATAGAGGAGTAACTTTAACCCTCAGCCAATGAGGAGAGGAGGAACTTTAACCCTCAGCCAATGAAGAGAGGAGTAACTTTAACCCTCAGCCAATGAGAATAGGAGGAACTTTAACCCTCAGCCAATGAGGAGAGGAGTAACTTTAATCTTCAGCCAATCATCAGAGGAGGAACTTTAACCATCAGCCAATCAAGAGAGGAGGAACTTTAATCTTCAGCCAATCAAGAGAGGAGGAACTTTACCCCTCAGCCAATCAAGAGAGGAGGAACTTTACCCCTCAGCCAATCAAGTGAGGAGGAACTTTAACCATCAGCCAATCAAGAGAGGAGGAATTTTACCCTTCAGCCAGTCAAGAGAGGAGGAACTTTAACCATCACCCAATCAAGAGAGGAGGAACTTTAACCATCAGCCAATCAAGAGAGGAGGAACTTTAATCTTCAGCCAATCAAGAGAGAAGGAACTTTACCCCTCAGCCAAACAAGAATGGAGGAATTTTACCCCTCAGCCAATCAAGAGAGGAGGAACTTTACCCCTCAGCCAATCAGGAGAGGAGGAACTTTAACCATAAGCCAATCAAGAGAGGAGGAACTTTAGCCTTCAGCAAATCAAGAGAGGAGGAACTTTAACCCTCAGCCAATGAAGAGAGGAGTAACTTTAACCCTCAGCCAATAAGAAAAGGAGGAACTTTAACCCTCAGCCAATGAAGAGAGGAGTAACTTTAACCCTCAGCCAATGAGGAGAGGAGGAACTTTAATCCTCAGCCAATGAAGAGATGAGTAACTTTAACCCTCAGCCAATGAGGAGAGGAGGAACTTTAACCCTCAGCCAATGAGGAGAGGAGTAACTTTAATCTTCAGCCAATCAACAGAGGAGGAACTTTAACCATCAGCCAATCAAGAGAGGAGGAACTTTAATCTTCAGCCAATCAAGAGAGGAGGAACTTTACCCCTCAGCCAATCAAGAGAGGAGGAACTTTACCCCTCAGCCAATCAAGTGAGGAGGAACTTTAACCATCAGCCAATCAAGAGAGGAGGAATTTTAGCCTTCAGGAAATCAAGAGAGGAGGAACTTTACCCCTCAGCCAATGAGGAGAGGAGTAACTTTAATCTTCAGCCAATCAAGAGAGGAGGAACTTTAACCATCACCCAATCAAGAGAGGAGGAACTTTAACCATCAGCCAATCAAGAGAGGAGGAACTTTAATCTTCAGCCAATCAAGAGAGAAGGAACTTTACCCCTCAGCCAAACAAGAATGGAGGATTTTTACCCCTCAGCCAATCAAGAGAGGAGGAACTTTACCCCTCAGCCAATCAGGAGAGGAGGAACTTTAACCATCAGCCAATCAAGAGAGGAGGAACTTTAGCCTTCAGCTAATCAGAAGAGGAGGAACTTTAGCCTTAAGCCAATCAAGAGAGGAAGAACTTTAGCCCTCAGCCAATCAAGAGAGGAGGAACTTTTACCCTCAGCCAATGAATAGAGGAGT
This sequence comes from Cyprinodon diabolis, assembly GCA_030533445.1. Classification (NCBI taxonomy): domain Eukaryota; kingdom Metazoa; phylum Chordata; class Actinopteri; order Cyprinodontiformes; family Cyprinodontidae; genus Cyprinodon; species Cyprinodon diabolis. Next base: position 5,266 of record CM060069.1, on the reverse strand, counting down.
AACTTTAACCCTCAGCCAATGAGGAGAGGAGGAACTTTAACCCTCAGCCAATGAAGAGAGGAGTAACTTTAACCCTCAGCCAATGAGAATAGGAGGAACTTTAACCCTCAGCCAATGAGGAGAGGAGTAACTTTAATCTTCAGCCAATCATCAGAGGAGGAACTTTAACCATCAGCCAATCAAGAGAGGAGGAACTTTAATCTTCAGCCAATCAAGAGAGGAGGAACTTTACCCCTCAGCCAATCAAGAGAGGAGGAACTTTACCCCTCAGCCAATCAAGTGAGGAGGAACTTTAACCATCAGCCAATCAAGAGAGGAGGAATTTTAGCCTTCAGCCAATCAAGAGAGGAGGAACTTTAACCATCACCCA
>CM060068.1:49918919-50015530 GCA_030533445.1 Cyprinodon diabolis | reverse complement strand
TAAAAACCAGAGCCCTTTATCAACCAGAGCTCTTTATAAACCAAAGCCGGTTATAAACCAGAGCCCGTTATAAACCAGAGCCCTTTATAAACCAAAGCCGATTATAAACCAGAGCCTTTTATAAACCAGACGCCTTTTTAAACCAAAGCCGCTTATAAGCCAGAGCCCTTTATGAACCAGAGCCCATTAAAAACCAGATCAATTTATTAACCAGAGCCCGTTATAAACTAAAGCCATTTAGAAACCAAAGCTCTTTAGAAACCAAAGCACTTTATATACCATATCCTGTTATACCAGAGCCGGTTATAAATCAGAGCCCGTTATGAATAATAGCCCTTTATAAACTAGAGCCCTTTATAAACCAAAGACAGTTATAAACCAGAGCCCGTTATAAACTAGAGCCCTTTATAAACCATAGCCGGTTATAAATCAGAGCCCGTTATAAACCAGAGCCTGTTATAAACCAGAGCCCGTTATAAACCAAAGACGGTTGTAAACCAGAGGCTGTTATAAAACAATGCCCTTGAAAAACCAGAGCCCTTTATAAACCAGAGCCCTTTATAAACCAGAGCCCGTTATAAACTAGAGCCCTTTATAAACCAAAGCCGGTTATAAACCAAGCTCTTTAGAAACCAAAGCCCTTAAGAAACCAAAGCCCTTTACCAGAGCCTGTAATAAATCAGACCCCTTTAAAAACCAGAGCCCTTTATCAACCAGAGCTCTTTATAAACCAAAGCCGGTTATAAACCAGAGCCCGTTATAAACCAGAGCCCTTTATAAACCAAAGCCGATTATAAACCAAAGCCTTTTATAAACCAGACGCCTTTTTAAACCAAAGCCGCTTATAAGCCAGAGCCCTTTATGAACCAGAGCCCATTAAAAACCAGATCAATTTATTAACCAGAGCCCGTTATAAACTAAAGCCATTTAGAAGCCAAAGCTCTTTAGAAACCGAAGCACTTTATATACCAGAGCCTGTTATACCAGAGCCGGTTATAAATCAGAGCCCGTTATGAATCATAGCCCTTTATAAACTAGAGCCCTTTATAAACCAAAGACAGTTATAAACCAGAGCCCGTTATAAACTAGAGCCCTTTATAAACCATAGCCGGTTATAAATCAGAGCCCGTTATAAACCAAAGACAGTTGTAAACCAGAGGCTGTTATAAACCAGAGCCCTTTATAAACCAGAAGCCTTTATAAACTAGAGCCCGTTATAAACCAGAAGCCTTTATAAACTAGAGCCCGTTATAAACCAAAGACAGTTATAAACCAGAGCCCTGTATGAACCAGAGGACATTTAAAACCAGAGCCCTTTATATACCAGAGCCCGTTATAAACCAGAGCCCTTTATAAACCAGAGCCCTTTATAAACCAGCGCCCTGTATAAACCAAAGCCCTTTATATACCAGAGCCTGTAATAAACCAGAGCCCTTTATATACCAGTGCACTTTATAAACCAAAGCCGGTTATAAAGCAGAGCCCGTTATAAACCAGAGCCCTTTATAAACCAAATGCAGTTATAAACCAGAGGCCTTTTTAAACCAAAGTCCATTATAAGCCAGAGCCTGTAATAAACCAGAGCCCTTTATAAACCAGAGCCCTTTATAAACCAAAGCCGGTTATAAAGCAGAGCCCGTTATAAACCAGAGCCCTTTATAAACCAAATGCAGTTATAAACCAGAGCCCTTTATAAACCAAAGCCGGTTATAAAGCAGAGCCCGTTATCAATCATAGCCCTTTATAAACTAGAGCCCTTTATAAACCATAGCCGGTTATGAATCAGAGCCCGTTATGAATCATAACCCTTTATAAACCAGAGCCCTTTATGAACCAAAGCTGGTTATTAACCAGAGCCCGTTATAAACCAGAAACCGTTATAAACCAGAAGCCTTTATAAACCAGAGCCTTTTTTAAACTAGAGCCCTTTATAAACCAAAGCCGGTTATAAATCAGAGCCCGTTATGAATCATAGCCCTTTATAAACCAGAGCCCTTTATAAACCAAAGCTGGTTATAAACCAGAGCCCTTTATAAACCAAAGCTGGTTATAAACCAGAGCCCGTTATAAACCAAAGACGGTTATAAACCAGAGCCTGTTATAAATCAGAGCCCTTTATAAACCAGAAGCCTTTATAAACCAAAGCCCTTTATAATCCAGAGCCCTTTATACACCAAAGCCCTTTAGAAACCAAAGCCCTTTAGAAACAAAAGCCCTTTTTAAACCAGAGCCCGTTATAAACCAGAGCCCATTATAAACCAGAGCCTTTTATAAACCAGAGACCTTTTTAAACCAAAGCCCGTTATAAGCCATAGGATGATAAAAACCAGAGCCCTTGAAAAACCAGAGCCCTTTATAAACCAGAGCCCTTCATAAACCAGAGCCCGTTATAAACCAGAGCCCTTTACAAACCAGAGCCCTTTATAAACCAGAGCCCTTTATAAACCAAAGCCGGTTATAAACCAAGCTCTTTAGAAACCAAAGCCCTATAGAAACCAAAGCCCTTTACCAGAGCCTGTAATAAACCAGAGCCCTTTAAAAACCAGAGCCCTTTATCAACCAGAGCTCTTTATAAACCAATGCCGGTTATAAACCAGAGCCCGTTATAAACCAGAGCCCTTTATAAACCAAAGCCGGTTATAAACCAGAGCCTTTCATAAATTGGACGCCTTTTTAAACCAAAGCCGCTTATAAGCCAGAGCCCTTTATGAACCAGTCCCATTATAAACCAGAGCCCTTTATAAACCAGAGCCCTTTATGAACATGAGCCCATTAAAAACCAGATCAATTTATTAACCAGAGCCCGTTATAAACTAAAGCCATTTAGAACCCAAAGCTCTTTAGAAACCAAAGCACTTTATATACCAGAGCCTGTTAAACCAGAGCCGGTTATAAATAAGAGCCCGTTATGAATCATAGCCCTTTATAAACTAGAGCCCTTTATAAACCAAAGACAGTTATAAACCAGAGCCCGTTATAAACTAGAGCCCTTTATAAACCATAGCCGGTTATAAATCAGAGCCCGTTATAAACCAAAGACAGTTGTAAACCAGAGCCTGTTATAAACCAGAGCCCTTTATAAACCAGAAGCCTTTATAAACCAGAGCCCGTTATAAACCAAAGACGGTTATAAACCAGAGCCCGTTATAAACCAAAGATAGTTATAAACCAGAGCCCTGTATGAACCAGAGGACATTTAAAACCGGAGCCCTTTATATACCAGAGCCCGTTATAAACCAGAGCCCTTTATAAACCAGAGCCCTTCATAAACCAGCGCCCTGTATAAACCAAAGCCGGTTATAAATCAGAGCCCGTTATAAACCAGAGCCCTTTATAAACCAAAGCCGGTTATAAGCCAGAGCCTTTTAATAAACCAGACGCCTTTTTAAACCAAAGCCGCTTATAAGCCAGAGCCCTTTATGAACCAGAGCCCATTAAAAACCAGAGCCCTTTATTAACCATAGCCGGTTATAAATCAGAGCCTGTTATGAATCATAACAATTTATAAACCAGAGCCCTTTATAAACCAAAGCTGGTTATAAACCAGAGCCCGTTATAAACCAAAGACGGTTGTAAACCAGAGCCTGTTATTAACCAGAGCCCTTTATAAACCAGAAGCCTTTATAAACCAGAGCCCATTATAAACCAAAGACGGTTATAAACAGAGCCCGTTATAAACCAAAGACGGTTATAAACCAGAGCCCTGTATGAACCAGAGCCCATTAAAAACCAGAGCCCTTTATAAACCAGAGGCTGTTACAAACCAGAGCCCTTTATAAACCAGAGCCCTTTATAAACCAGCGCCCTGTATAAACCAAAGCCCTTTATATACCAGAGCCTGTAATATACCAGAGCCCTTTATAAACCAGAGCCCTTTATAAACCAAAGCCGGTTATAAATCAGACCCCCTTACAAACCAGAGCCCTTTATAAACCAAAGCCGGTTATAAACCAGAGCCTTTTATAAACCAGACGCCTTTTTAAACCAAAGCCGCTTATAAGCCAGAGCCCGTTATGAATCATAACCCTTTATAAACCAGAGCCCTTTATAAACCAAAGCTGGTTATAAACCAGAGCCCGTTATAAACCACAGCCCTTTATAAACCAGAGCCCGTTATAAACCAGAGCCCTTTAAAAACCAGAGCCCTTTATAAACCAAATCCTGTTATAAACCAGAGGCCTTTTTAAACCAAAGCCCGTTATAAGCCAGAGCCTTTTATAAACCAGAGGGCTTTTTAAACCAAAGCCCGTTATAAGCCAGAGGATGTTAAAAACCAGAGCCCTTGAAAAACCAGAGCCCTTTATAAACCAGAGCCTGTTATAAACCAGAGCCCTTTATAAACCAGAGCCCTTTATATACCAGAGCCTGTAATAAACCAGAGCCCTTTATAAACCAGTGCCCTTTATAAACCAAAGCCGGTTATAAAGCAGAGCCCGTTATAAACCAGAGCCCTTTATAAACCAAAGCCGGTTATAAAGCAGAGCCCGTTATAAGCCAGAGCCCTTTATAAACCAAATGCAGTTATAAACCAGAGGCCTTTTTAAACCAAAGCCCGTTATAAGCCAGAGCCTTTTATAAACCAGAGGCCTTTTTAAACCAAAGCCCGTTATAAGCCATAGGATGTTAAAAACCAGAGCCCTTGAAAAACCAGAGCCCTTTATAAACCAGAGCCCGTTATAAACCAGAGCCCTTTATAAACCAGAGCCCTTTATAAACCCGAGCCCTTTTATCAACCAAAACTCTTTATAAACCAAATCCGGTTATAAATCAGAGCCCGTTATCAATCATAGCCCTTTATAAACTAGAGCCCTTTATAAACCAAAGCTGGTTATAAACCAGAGCCCTTTATAAACCAGAAGCCTTTATAAACCAGAGCCCGTTATAAACCAAAGACGGTTATAAACCAGAGCCCGTTATAAACCAAAGACGGTTATAAACCAGAGCCCTGTATGAACCAGAGCCCATTAAAAACCAGAGCCCTTTATAAACCAGAGCCCATTATAAACCAGAGCCCTTTATAAACCAGAGCCCTTTATAAACCAGCGCACTGTATAAACCAAAGCCGTTTATATACCAGAGCCTGTAATAAACCAGAGCCCTTTATAAACCAGAGCCCCTTATAAACCAGAGCCCTGTGTAAACCAAAGACGGTTATAAACCAGAGCCCGTTATAAACTAGAGCGATTTATAAACCAAAGCCGGTTATAAATCAGAGCCCATTATGAATCATAGCCCTTTATAAACTAGAACGCTTTATAAACCAAAGACGGTTATAAATCAGAGCCAATTAAAAACCAGAGCCCTTTATAAACTTAAGCCCTTTAGAAACCAAAGCTCTTTAGAAACAAAAGCACTTTATATACCAGAGCATGTAATAAACCAGAGCCCGTTATAAACCAGAGACCTTTATAAACCAGAGCCCTGTATAAACCAAAGACTGTTATAAACCAGAGCCCATTATAAACCAAATGCAGTTATAAACCAGAGCCCTTTATAAACCAAAGCCGGTTATAAAGCAGAGCCCGTTATCAATCATAGCCCTTTATAAACTAGAGCCCTTTATAAACCATAGCCGGTTATGAATCAGAGCCCGTTATGAATCATAACCCTTTATAAACTAGAGCCCTTTATGAACCAAAGCTGGTTATTAACCAGAGCCCGTTATAAACCAGAAACCGTTATAAACCAGAAGCCTTTATAAACCAGAGCCGGTTATAAACTAGAGCCCTTTATAAACCAGAAGCCTTTATAAACCAGAGCCCATTATAAACCAAAGACGGTTATAAACAGAGCCCGTTATAAACCAAAGACGGTTATAAACCAGAGCCCTGTATGAACCAGAGCCCATTAAAAACCAGAGCCGTTTATAAACCAGAGGCTGTTACAAACCAGAGCCCTTTATAAACCAGAGCCCTTTATAAACCAGCGCCCTGTATAAACCAAAGCCCTTTATATACCAGAGCCTGTAATATACCAGAGCCCTTTATAAACCAGAGCCCTTTATAAACCAAAGCCGGTTATAAATCAGACCCCCTTACAAACCAGAGCCCTTTATAAACCAAAGCCGGTTATAAACCAGAGCCTTTTATAAACCAGACGCCTTTTTAAACCAAAGCCGCTTATAAGCCAGAGCCCGTTATGAATCATAACCCTTTATAAACCAGAGCCCTTTATAAACCAAAGCTGGTTATAAACCAGAGCCCGTTATAAACCACAGCCCTTTATAAACCAGAGCCCGTTATAAACCAGAGCCCTTTAAAAACCAGAGCCCTTTATAAACCAAATCCTGTTATAAACCAGAGGCCTTTTTAAACCAAAGCCCGTTATAAGCCAGAGCCTTTTATAAACCAGAGGGCTTTTTAAACCAAAGCCCGTTATAAGCCAGAGCCTTTTATAAACCAGAGGGCTTTTTAAACCAAAGCCCGTTATAAGCCAGAGGATGTTAAAAACCAGAGCCCTTGAAAAACCAGAGCCCTTTATAAACCAGAGCCTGTTATAAACCAGAGCCCTTTATAAACCAGAGCCCTTTATATACCAGAGCCTGTAATAAACCAGAGCCCTTTATAAACCAGTGCCCTTTATAAACCAAAGCCGGTTATAAAGCAGAGCCCGTTATAAACCAGAGCCCTTTATAAACCAAAGCCGGTTATAAAGCAGAGCCCGTTATAAGCCAGAGCCCTTTATAAACCAAATGCAGTTATAAACCAGAGGCCTTTTTAAACCAAAGCCCGTTATAAGCCAGAGCCTTTTATAAACCAGAGGCCTTTTTAAACCAAAGCCCGTTATAAGCCATAGGATGTTAAAAACCAGAGCCCTTGAAAAACCAGAGCCCTTTATAAACCAGAGCCCGTTATAAACCAGAGCCCTTTATAAACCAGAGCCCTTTATAAACCCGAGCCCTTTTATCAACCAAAACTCTTTATAAACCAAATCCGGTTATAAATCAGAGCCCGTTATCAATCATAGCCCTTTATAAACTAGAGCCCTTTATAAACCAAAGCTGGTTATAAACCAGAGCCCTTTATAAACCAGAAGCCTTTATAAACCAGAGCCCGTTATAAACCAAAGACGGTTATAAACCAGAGCCCGTTATAAACCAAAGACGGTTATAAACCAGAGCCCTGTATGAACCAGAGCCCATTAAAAACCAGAGCCCTTTATAAACCAGAGCCCATTATAAACCAGAGCCCTTTATAAACCAGAGCCGTTTATAAACCAGCGCACTGTATAAACCAAAGCCGTTTATATACCAGAGCCTGTAATAAACCAGAGCCCTTTATAAACCAGAGCCCCTTATAAACCAGAGCCCTGTGTAAACCAAAGACGGTTATAAACCAGAGCCCGTTATAAACTAGAGCGCTTTATAAACCAAAGCCGGTTATAAATCAGAGCCCATTATGAATCATAGCCCTTTATAAACTAGAACGCTTTATAAACCAAAGACGGTTATAAATCAGAGCCAATTAAAAACCAGAGCCCTTTATAAACTTAAGCCCTTTAGAAACCAAAGCTCTTTAGAAACAAAAGCACTTTATATACCAGAGCATGTAATAAACCAGAGCCCGTTATAAACCAGAGACCTTTATAAACCAGAGCCCTGTATAAACCAAAGACGGTTATAAACCAGAGCCCATTATAAACCAAATGCAGTTATAAACCAGAGCCCTTTATAAACCAAAGCCGGTTATAAAGCAGAGCCCGTTATCAATCATAGCCCTTTATAAACTAGAGCCCTTTATAAACCATAGCCGGTTATGAATCAGAGCCCGTTATGAATCATAACCCTTTATAAACTAGAGCCCTTTATGAACCAAAGCTGGTTATTAACCAGAGCCCGTTATAAACCAGAAACCGTTATAAACCAGAAGCCTTTATAAACCAGAGCCGGTTATAAACTAGAGCCCTTTATAAACCAAAGCCGGTTATAAATCAGAGCCCGTTATGAATCATAGCCCTTTATAAACCAGAGCCCTTTATAAACCAAAGCTGGTTATAAACCAGAGCCCTTTATAAACCAAAGCTGGTTATAAACCAGAGCCCGTTATAAACCAAAGACGGTTATAAACCAGAGCCTGTTATAAACCAGAGCCCTTTATAAACCAGAAGCCTTTATAAACCAAAGCCCTTTATAATCCAGAGCCCTTTATAAACCAAAGCCCTTTAGAAACCAAAGCCCTTTAGAAACAAAAGCCCTTTTTAAACCAGAGCCCGTTATAAACCAGAGCCCATTATAAACCAGAGCCTTTTATAAACAGAGGCCTTTTTAAACCAAAGCCCGTTATAAGCCATAGGATGTTAAAAACCAGAGCCCTTGAAAAACCAGAGCCTGTAATAAATAAGACCCCTTTAAAAACCAGAGCCCTTTATCAACCAGAGCTCTTTATAAACCAAAGCCGGTTATAAACCAGAGCCCGTTATAAACCAGAGCCCTTTATAAACCAAAGCCGCTTATAAGCCAGAGCCCTTTATGAACCAGAGCCCATTAAAAACCAGATCAATTTATTAACCAGAGCCCGTTATAAACTAAAGCCATTTAGAAGCCAAAGCTCTTTAGAAACCGAAGCACTTTATATACCAGAGCCTGTTATACCAGAGCCGGTTATAAATCAGAGCCCGTTATGAATCATAGCCCTTTATAAACTAGAGCCCTTTATAAACCAAAGACAGTTATAAACCAGAGCCCGTTATAAACTAGAGCCCTTTATAAACCATAGCCGGTTATAAATCAGAGCCCGTTATAAACCAAAGACAGTTGTAAACCAGAGGCTGTTATAAACCAGAGCCCTTTATAAACCAGAAGCCTTTATAAACTAGAGCCCGTTATAAATCAGAAGCCTTTATAAACTAGAGCCCGTTATAAACCAAAGACAGTTATAAACCAGAGCCCTGTATGAACCAGAGGACATTTAAAACCAGAGCCCTTTATATACCAGAGCCCGTTATAAACCAGAGCCCTTTATAAACCAGAGCCCTTTATAAACCAGCGCCCTGTATAAACCAAACCCCTTTATATACCAGAGCCTGTAATAAACCAGAGCCCTTTATATACCAGTGCACTTTATAAACCAAAGCCGGTTATAAAGCAGAGCCCGTTATAAACCAGAGCCCTTTATAAACCAAATGCAGTTATAAACCAGAGCCCTTTATAAACCAAAGCCGGTTATAAAGCAGAGCCCGTTATCAATCATAGCCCTTTATAAACTAGAGCCCTTTATAAACCATAGCCGGTTATGAATCAGAGCCCGTTATGAATCATAACCCTTTATAAACCAGAGCCCTTTATGAACCAAAGCTGGTTATTAACCAGAGCCCGTTATAAACCAGAAACTGTTATAAACCAGAAGCCTTTATAAACCAGAGCCGGTTTTAAATTAGAGCCCTTTATAAACCAAAGCCGGTTATAAATCAGAGCCCGTTATGAATCATAGCCCTTTATAAACCAGAGCCCTTTATAAACCAAAGCTGGTTATAAACCAGAGCCCTTTATAAACCAAAGCTGGTTATAAACCAGAGCCCGTTATAAACCAAAGACGGTTATAAACCAGAGCCTGTTATAAACCAGAGCCCTTTATAAACCAGAAGCCTTTATAAACCAAAGCCCTTTATAATCCAGAGCCCTTTATACACCAAAGCCCTTTTGAAACCAAAGCCCTTTAGAAACAAAAGCCCTTTTTAAACCAGAGCCCGTTATAAACCAGAGCCCATTATAAACCAGAGCCTTTTATAAACCAGAGACCTTTTTAAACCAAAGCCCGTTATAAGCCATAGGATGATAAAAACCAGAGCCCTTGAAAAACCAGAGCCCTTTATAAACCAGAGCCCGTTATAAACCAGAGCCCTTTACAAACCAGAGCCCTTTATAAACCAGAGCCCTTTATAAACCAAAGCCGGTTATAAACCAAGCTCTTTAGAAACCAAAGCCCTATAGAAACCAAAGCCCTTTACCAGAGCCTGTAATAAACCAGAGCCCTTTAAAAACCCGAGCCCTTTATCAACCAGAGCTCTTTATAAACCAATGCCGGTTATAAACCAGAGCCCGTTATAAACCAGAGCCCTTTATAAACCAAAGGCGGTTATAAACCAGAGCCTTTCATAAATTGGACGCCTTTTTAAACCAAAGCCGCTTATAAGCCAGAGCCCTTTATGAACCAGTCCCATTATAAACCAGAGCCCTTTATAAACCAGAGCCCTTTATGAACATGAGCCCATTAAAAACCAGATCAATTTATTAACCAGAGCCCGTTATAAACTAAAGCCATTTAGAACCCAAAGCTCTTTAGAAACCAAAGCACTTTATATACCAGAGCCTGTTAAACCAGAGCCGGTTATAAATAAGAGCCCGTTATGAATCATAGCCCTTTATAAACTAGAGCCCTTTATAAACCAAAGACAGTTATAAACCAGAGCCCGTTATAAACTAGAGCCCTTTATAAACCATAGCCGGTTATAAATCAGAGCCCGTTATAAACCAAAGACAGTTGTAAACCAGAGCCTGTTATAAACCAGAGCCCTTTATAAACCAGAAGCCTTTATAAACCAGAGCCCGTTATAAACCAAAGACGGTTATAAACCAGAGCCCGTTATAAACCAAAGACAGTTATAAACCAAGCCCTGTATGAACCAGAGGACATTTAAAACCGGAGCCCTTTATATACCAGAGCCCGTTATAAACCAGAGCCCTTTATAAACCAGAGCCCTTCATAAACCAGCGCCCTGTATAAACCAAAGCCGGTTATAAATCAGAGCCCGTTATAAACCAGAGCCCTTTATAAACCAAAGCCGGTTATAAGCCAGAGCCTTTTAATAAACCAGACGCCTTTTTAAACCAAAGCCGCTTATAAGCCAGAGCCCTTTATGAACCAGAGCCCATTAAAAACCAGAGCCCTTTATTAACCATAGCCGGTTATAAATCAGAGCCTGTTATGAATCATAACAATTTATAAACCAGAGCCCTTTATAAACCAAAGCTGGTTATAAACCAGAGCCCGTTATAAACCAAAGACGGTTGTAAACCAGAGCCTGTTATTAACCAGAGCCCTTTATAAACCAGAAGCCTTTATAAACCAGAGCCCATTATAAACCAAAGACGGTTATAAACAGAGCCCGTTATAAACCAAAGACGGTTATAAACCAGAGCCCTGTATGAACCAGAGCCCATTAAAAACCAGAGCCCTTTATAAACCAGAGGCTGTTACAAACCAGAGCCCTTTATAAACCAGAGCCCTTTATAAACCAGCGCCCTGTATAAACCAAAGCCCTTTATATACCAGAGCCTGTAATATACCAGAGCCCTTTATAAACCAGAGCCCTTTATAAACCAAAGCCGGTTATAAATCAGACCCCCTTACAAACCAGAGCCCTTTATAAACCAAAGCCGGTTATAAACCAGAGCCTTTTATAAACCAGACGCCTTTTTAAACCAAAGCCGCTTATAAGCCAGAGCCCGTTATGAATCATAACCCTTTATAAACCAGAGCCCTTTATAAACCAAAGCTGGTTATAAACCAGAGCCCGTTATAAACCACAGCCCTTTATAAACCAGAGCCCGTTATAAACCAGAGCCCTTTAAAAACCAGAGCCCTTTATAAACCAAATCCTGTTATAAACCAGAGGCCTTTTTAAACCAAAGCCCGTTATAAGCCAGAGCCTTTTATAAACCAGAGGGCTTTTTAAACCAAAGCCCGTTATAAGCCAGAGGATGTTAAAAACCAGAGCCCTTTATAAACCAGAGCCTGTTATAAACCAGAGCCCTTTATAAACCAGAGCCCTTTATATACCAGAGCCTGTAATAAACCAGAGCCCTTTATAAACCAGTGCCCTTTATAAACCAAAGCCGGTTATAAAGCAGAGCCCGTTATAAACCAGAGCCCTTTATAAACCAAAGCCGGTTATAAAGCAGAGCCCGTTATAAGCCAGAGCCCTTTATAAACCAAATGCAGTTATAAACCAGAGGCCTTTTTAAACCAAAGCCCGTTATAAGCCAGAGCCTTTTATAAACCAGAGGCCTTTTTAAACCAAAGCCCGTTATAAGCCATAGGATGTTAAAAACCAGAGCCCTTGAAAAACCAGAGCCCTTTATAAACCAGAGCCCGTTATAAACCAGAGCCCTTTATAAACCAGAGCCCTTTATAAACCCGAGCCCTTTTATCAACCAAAACTCTTTATAAACCAAATCCGGTTATAAATCAGAGCCCGTTATCAATCATAGCCCTTTATAAACTAGAGCCCTTTATAAACCAAAGCTGGTTATAAACCAGAGCCCGTTATAAACCAAAGACGGTTGCAAACCAGAGCCTGTTATAAACCAGAGCCCTTTATAAACCAGAAGCCTTTATAAACCAGAGCCCGTTATAAACCAAAGACGGTTATAAACCAGAGCCCGTTATAAACCAAAGACGGTTATAAACCAGAGCCCTGTATGAACCAGAGCCCATTAAAAACCAGAGCCCTTTATAAACCAGAGCCCATTATAAACCAGAGCCCTTTATAAACCAGAGCCCTTTATAAACCAGCGCACTGTATAAACCAAAGCCCTTTATATACCAGAGCCTGTAATAAACCAGAGCCCTTTATAAACCAGAGCCCCTTATAAACCAGAGCCCTGTGTAAACCAAAGACGGTTATAAACCAGAGCCCGTTATAAACTAGAGCGCTTTATAAACCAAAGCCGGTTATAAATCAGAGCCCATTATGAATCATAGCCCTTTATAAACTAGAACGCTTTATAAACCAAAGACGGTTATAAATCAGAGCCAATTAAAAACCAGAGCCCTTTATAAATTTAAGCCCTTTAGAAACCAAAGCTCTTTAGAAACAAAAGCACTTTATATACCAGAGCATGTAATAAACCAGAGCCCGTTATAAACCAGAGACCTTTATAAACCAGAGCCCTGTATAAACCAAAGACGGTTATAAACCAGAGCCCATTATAAACCAAATGCAGTTATAAACCAGAGCCCTTTATAAACCAAAGCCGGTTATAAAGCAGAGCCCGTTATCAATCATAGCCCTTTATAAACTAGAGCCCTTTATAAACCATAGCCGGTTATGAATCAGAGCCCGTTATGAATCATAACCCTTTATAAACTAGAGCCCTTTATGAACCAAAGCTGGTTATTAACCAGAGCCCGTTATAAACCAGAAACCGTTATAAACCAGAAGCCTTTATAAACCAGAGCAGGTTATAAACTAGAGCCCTTTATAAACCAAAGCCGGTTATAAATCAGAGCCCGTTATGAATCATAGCCCTTTATAAACCAGAGCCCTTTATAAACCAAAGCTGGTTATAAACCAGAGCCCTTTATAAACCAAAGCTGGTTATAAACCAGAGCCCGTTATAAACCAAAGACGGTTATAAACCAGAGCCTGTTATAAACCAGAGCCCTTTATAAACCAGAAGCCTTTATAAACCAAAGCCCTTTATAATCCAGAGCCCTTTATAAACCAAAGCCCTTTAGAAACCAAAGCCCTTTAGAAACAAAAGCCCTTTTTAAACCAGAGCCCGTTATAAACCAGAGCCCATTATAAACCAGAGCCTTTTATAAACCAGAGGCCTTTTTAAACCAAAGCCCATTATAAGCCATAGGATGTTAAAAACCAGAGCCCTTGAAAAACCAGAGCCCTTTATAAACCAGAGCCCTTCATAAACCAGAGCCCGTTATAAACCAGAGCCCTTTACAAACCAGAGCCCTTTATAAACCAGAGCCCTTTATAAACCAAAGCCGGTTATAAACCAAGCTCTTTAGAAACCAAAGCCCTATAGAAACCAAAGCCCTTTACCAGAGCCTGTAATAAACCAGAGCCCTTTAAAAACCCGAGCCCTTTATGAACCAGAGCTCTTTATAAACCAATGCCGGTTATAAACCAGAGCCCGTTATAAACCAGAGCCCTTACAAACCAAAGCCGGTTATAAACCAGAGCCTTTTATAAACCAGAGCCCTTTATGAACCAGAGCCCATTAAAAACCAGATCAATTTATTAACCAGAGCCCGTTATAAACTAAAGCCATTTAGAAACCAAAGCTCTTTAGAAACCAAAGCACTTTATATACCAGAGCCTGTTATACCAGAGCCGGTTATAAATAAGAGCCCGTTATGAATCATAGCCCTTTATAAACTAGAGCCCTTTATAAACCAAAGACAGTTATAAACCAGAGCCCGTTATAAACTAGAGCCCTTTATAAACCATAGCCGGTTATAAATCAGAGCCCGTTATAAACCAAAGACAGTTGTAAACCAGAGCCTGTTATAAACCAGAGCCCTTTATAAACCAGAAGCCTTTATAAACCAGAGCCCGTTATAAACCAAAGACGGTTATAAACCAGAGCCCGTTATAAACCAAAGACAGTTATAAACCAGAGCCCTGTATGAACCAGAGGACATTTAAAACCGGAGCCCTTTATATACCAGAGCCCGTTATAAACCAGAGCCCTTTATGAACCAGAGCCCTTTATAAACCAGCGCCCTGTATAAACCAAAGCCGGTTATAAATCAGAGCCCGTTATAAACCAGAGCCCTTTATAAACCAAAGCCGGTTATAAGCCAGAGCCTTTTATAAACCAGACGCCTTTTTAAACCAAAGCCGCTTATAAGCCAGAGCCCTTTTTGAACCAGAGCCCATTAAAAACCAGAGCCCTTTATTAACCATAGCCGGTTATAAATCAGAGCCCGTTATGAATCATAACCCTTTATAAACCAGAGCCCTTTATATGCCAAAGCTGGTTATAAACCAGAGCCCGTTATAAACCAAAGACGGTTGTAAACCAGAGCCTGTTATTAACCAGAGCCCTTTATAAACCAGAAGCCTTTATAAACTAGAGCCCGTTATAAACCAAAGACGGTTATAAACAGAGCCCGTTATAAACCAAAGACGGTTATAAACCAGAGCCCTGTATGAACCAGAGCCCATTAAAAACCAGAGCCCTTTATAAACCAGAGGCTGTTACAATCCAGAGCCCTTTATAAACCAGAGCCCTTTATAAACCAGCGCCCTGTATAAACCAAAGCCCTTTATATACCAGAGCCTGTAATATACCAGAGCCCTTTATAAACCAGAGCCCTTTATAAACCAAAGCCGGTTATAAATCAGACCCCCTTACAAACCAGAGCCCGTTATAAACCAGAGCCCGTTAAACCAACACCTGTTATAAACCAGAGCCTGTTATAAACCAGAGTTCTTTATAAACCAAAGCCGGTTGTAAATCAGAGCCAGTTATAAACCAGAGCCCTTTATAAACCAAAGCCGGTTATAAACCAGAGCCTTTTATAAACCAGACGCCTTTTTAAACCAAAGCCGCTTATAAGCCAGAGCCCTTTATGAATCATAACCCTTTATAAACCAGAGCCCTTTATAAACCAAAGCTGGTTATAAACCAGAGCCCATTATAAACCACAGCCCTTTATAAACCAGAGCCCGTTATAAACCAGAGCCCTTTAAAAACCAGAGCCCTTTATAAACCAAATCCTGTTATAAACCAGAGGCCTTTTTAAACCAAAGCCCGTTATAAGCCAGAGGATGTTAAAAACCAGAGCCCTTGAAAAACCAGAGCCCTTTATAAACCAGAGCCTGTTATAAACCAGAGCCCTTTATAAACCAGAGCCCTTTATATACCAGAGCCTGTAATAAACCAGAGCCCTTTATAAACCAGTGCCCTTTATAAACCAAAGCCGGTTATAAAGCAGAGCCCGTTATAAACCAGAGCCCTTTATAAACCAAATGCAGTTATAAACCAGAGGCCTTTTTATACCAAAGTCCGTTATAAGCCAGAGCCTGTAATAAACCAGAGCCCTTTATAAACCAGAGCCCTTTATAAACCAAAGCCGGTTATAAAGCAGAGCCCGTTATAAGCCAGAGCCCTTTATAAACCACATGCAGTTATAAACCAGAGGCCTTTTTAAACCAAAGCCCGTTATAAGCCATAGGATGTTAAAAACCAGAGCCCTTGAAAAACCAGAGCCCTTTATAAACCAGAGCCCGTTATAAACCAGAGCCCTTTATAAACCAGAGCCCTTTATAAACCCGAGCCCTTTTATCAACCAAAACTCTTTATAAACCAAATCCGGTTATAAATCAGAGCCCGTTATCAATCATAGCCCTTTATAAACCAGAGCCCTTTATAAGCCAGATCCCTTTATAAACCAAAGCCGGTTATAAACCAAGCTCTTTAGAAACCAAAGCCCTTTACCAGAGCCTGTAATAAACCAGAGCCCTTTAAAAACCTTTATCAACCGGAGCTCTTTATAAACCAAAGCATGTTATAAACCAGAGCCCGTCATAAACCAGAGCCTTTTATAAACCAAAGCCGGTTATAAACGAGAGCCTTTTATGAACCAGACGCCTTTTTAAACCAAAGCTGCTTATAAGCCAGAACCCTTTATGAACCAGAGCCAATTAAAAACCAGAGCCCTTTATAAACTTAAGCCCTTTACAAACCAAAGCTCTTTAGAAACAAAAGCACTTTATATACCAGAGCATGTAATAAACCAGAGCCCGTTATAAACCAGAGCCCTTTATAAACCAGAGCCCTGTATAAACCAAAGACGGTTATAAACCAGAGCCCATTATAAACCAAAGACGGTTGTAAACCAGAGCCTGTTATAAACCAGAGCCCTTGAAAAACCAGAGCCCTTTATAAACCAGAGCCCTTTATAAACCAGAGCCCGTTATAAACCAGAGCCCTGTGTAAACCAGAGCCCTTTATAAACCAGAGCCCTTTATAAACCAAAGCCGGTTATACACCAAGCTCTTTAGAAAACAAAGCCCTTTAGAAACCAAAGCCCTTTACCAGAGCCTGTAATAAATCAGACCCCTTTAAAAACCAGAGCCCTTTATCAACCAGAGCTCTTTATAAACCAAAGCCGGTTATAAACCAGAGCCCGTTATAAACCAGAGCCCTTTATAAACCAAAGCCGATTATAAACCAGAGTCTTTTATAAACCAGACGCCTTTTTAAACCAAAGCCGCTTATAAGCCAGAGCCCTTTATGAACCAGAGCCCATTAAAAACCAGATCAATTTATTGACCAGAGCCCGTTATAAACTAAAGCCATTTAGAAACCAAAGCTCTTTAGAAACCAAAGCACTTTATATACCAGATCCTGTTATACCAGAGCCGGTTATAAATCAGAGCCCGTTATGAATAATAGCCCTTTATAAACTAGAGCCCTTTATAAACCAAAGACAGTTATAAACCAGAGCCCGTTATAAACTAGAGCGCTTTATAAACCATAGCCGGTTATAAATCAGAGCCCGTTATAAACCAGAGCCTGTTATAAACCAGAGCCCGTTATAAAACAAAGACGGTTGTAAACCAGAGGCTGTTATAAACCAATGCCCTTGAAAAACCAGAGCCCTTTATAAACCAGAGCCCTTTATAAACCAGAGCCCGTTATAAACTAGAGACCTTTATAAACCAAAGCAGGTTATAAACCAAGCTCTTTAGAAACCAAAGCCCTTAAGAAACCAAAGCCCTTTACAAGAGCCTGTAATAAATCTGACCCCTTTAAAAACCAGAGCCCTTTATCAACCAGAGCTCTTTATAAACCAAAGCCGGTTATAAACCAGAGCCCGTTATAAACCAGAGCCCTTTATAAACCAAAGCCTTTTATAAACCAGACGCCTTTTTAAACAAAAGCCGCTTATAAGCCAGAGCCCTTTATGAACCAGAGCCCATTAAAAACCAGATCAATTTATTAACCAGAGCCCGTTATAAACTAAAGCCATTTAGAAACCAAAGCTCTTTAGAAACCAAAGCACTTTATATACCATATCCTGTTATACCAGAGCCGGTTATAAATCAGAGCCCATTATGAATAATAGCCCTTTATAAACTAGAGCCCTTTATAAACCAAAGACAGTTATAAACCAGAGCCCGTTATAAACTAGAGCCCTTTATAAACCATAGCCGGGTATAAATCAGAGCCCGTTATAAACCAGAGCCTGTTATAAACCAGAGCCCGTTATAAACCAAAGACGGTTGTAAACCAGAGGCTGTTATAAACCAATGCCCTTGAAAAACCAGAGCCCTTTATAAACCAGAGCCCTTTATAAACCAGAGCCCGTTATAAACTAGAGCCCTTTATAAACCAAAGCCGGTTATAAACCAAGCTCTTTAGAAACCAAAGCCCTTAAGAAACCAAAGCCCTTTACCAGAGCCTGTAATAAATCAGACTCCTTTAAAAACCAGAGCCCTTTATCAACCAGAGCTCTTTATAAACCAAAGCCGGTTATAAACCAGAGCCCGTTATAAACCAGAGCCCTTTATAAACCAAAGCCGATTATAAACCAGAGCCTTTTATAAACCAGACGCCTTTTTAAACCAAAGCCGCTTATAAGCCAGAGCCCTTTATGAACCAGAGCCCATTAAAAACCAGATCAATTTATTAACCAGAGCCCGTTATAAACTAAAGCCATTTAGAAGCCAAAGCTCTTTAGAAACCGAAGCACTTTATATACCAGAGCCTGTTATACCAGAGCCGGTTATAAATCAGAGCCCGTTATGAATCATAGCCCTTTATAAACTAGAGCCCTTTATAAACCAAAGACAGTTATAAACCAGAGCCCGTTATAAACTAGAGCCCTTTATAAACCATAGCCGGTTATAAATCAGAGCCCGTTATAAACCAAAGACAGTTGTAAACCAGAGGCTGTTATAAACCAGAGCCCTTTATAAACCAGAAGCCTTTATAAACCAGAGCCCGTTATAAACCAAAGACGGTTATAAAGCAGAGCCCGTTATTAACCAAAGACAGTTATAAACCAGAGCCCTGTATGAACCAGAGGACATTTAAAACCAGAGCCCTTTATATACCAGAGCCCGTTATAAACCAGAGCCCTTTATAAACCAGAGCCCTTTATAAACCAGCGCCCTGTATAAACCAAAGCCCTTTATATACCAGAGCCTGTAATAAACCAGAGCCCTTTATAAACCAGTGCACTTTATAAACCAAAGCCGGTTATAAAGCAGAGCCCGTTATAAACCAGAGCCCTTTATAAACCAAATGCAGTTATAAACCAGAGGCCTTTTTAAACCAAAGTCCATCATAAGCCAGAGCCTGTAATAAACCAGAGCCCTTTATAAACCAGAGCCCTTTATAAACCAAAGCCGGTTATAAAGCAGAGCCCATTATAAACCAGAGCCCTTTATAAACCAAATGCAGTTATAAACCAGAGCCCTTTATAAACCAAAGCCGGTTATAAAGCAGAGCCCGTTATCAATCATAGCCCTTTATAAACTAGAGCCCTTTATAAACCATAGCCGGTTATGAATCAGAGCCCGTTATGAATCATAACTCTTTATAAACCAGAGCCCTTTATAAACCAAAGCTGGTTATAAACCAGAGCCCTTTATAAACCAAAGCTGGTTATAAACCAGAGCCCGTTATAAACCAAAGACGGTTATAAACCAGAGCCTGTTATAAACCAGAGCCCTTTATAAACCAGAAGCCTTTATAAACCAAAGCCCTTTATAATCCAGAGCCCTTTATAAACCAAAGCCCTTTAGAAACCAAAGCCCTTTAGAAACAAAAGCCCTTTTTAAACCAGAGCCCGTTATAAACCAGAGCCAATTATAAACCAGAGCCTTTTATAAACCAGAGACCTTTTTAAACCAAAGCCCGTTATAAGCCATAGGATGATAAAAACCAGAGCCCTTGAAAAACCAGAGCCCTTTATAAACCAAATCCTGTTATAAACCAGAGGCCTTTTTAAACCAAAGCCCGTTATAAGCCAGAGGATGTTAAAAACCAGAGCCCTTGAAAAACCAGAGCCCTTTATAAACCAGAGCCTGTTATAAACCAGAGCCCTTTATAAACCAGAGCCCTTTATATACCAGAGCCTGTAATAAACCAGAGCCCTTTATAAACCAGTGCCCTTTATAAACCAAAGCCGGTTATAAAGCAGAGCCCGTTATAAACCAGAGCCCTTTATAAACCAAATGCAGTTATAAACCAGAGGCCTTTTTAAACCAAAGTCCATCATAAGCCAGAGCCTGTAATAAACCAGAGCCCTTTATAAACCAGAGCCCTTTATAAACCAAAGCCGGTTATAAAGCAGAGCCCATTATAAACCAGAGCCCTTTATAAACCAAATGCAGTTATAAACCAGAGCCCTTTATAAACCAAAGCCGGTTATAAAGCAGAGCCCGTTATCAATCATAGCCCTTTATAAACTAGAGCCCTTTATAAACCATAGCCGGTTATGAATCAGAGCCCGTTATGAATCATAACTCTTTATAAACCAGAGCCCTTTATAAACCAAAGCTGGTTATAAACCAGAGCCCTTTATAAACCAAAGCTGGTTATAAACCAGAGCCCGTTATAAACCAAAGACGGTTATAAACCAGAGCCTGTTATAAACCAGAGCCCTTTATAAACCAGAAGCCTTTATAAACCAAAGCCCTTTATAATCCAGAGCCCTTTATAAACCAAAGCCCTTTAGAAACCAAAGCCCTTTAGAAACAAAAGCCCTTTTTAAACCAGAGCCCGTTATAAACCAGAGCCCATTATAAACCAGAGCCTTTTATAAACCAGAGACCTTTTTAAACCAAAGCCCGTTATAAGCCATAGGATGATAAAAACCAGAGCCCTTGAAAAACCAGAGCCCTTTATAAACCAAATCCTGTTATAAACCAGAGGCCTTTTTAAACCAAAGCCCGTTATAAGCCAGAGGATGTTAAAAACCAGAGCCCTTGAAAAACCAGAGCCCTTTATAAACCAGAGCCTGTTATAAACCAGAGCCCTTTATAAACCAGAGCCCTTTATATACCAGAGCCTGTAATAAACCAGAGCCCTTTATAAACCAGTGCCCTTTATAAACCAAAGCCGGTTATAAAGCAGAGCCCGTTATAAACCAGAGCCCTTTATAAACCAAATGCAGTTATAAACCAGAGGCCTTTTTATACCAAAGTCCGTTATAAGCCAGAGCCTGTAATAAACCAGAGCCCTTTATAAACCAGAGCCCTTTATAAACCAAAGCCGGTTATAAAGCAGAGCCCGTTATAAGCCAGAGCCCTTTATAAACCACATGCAGTTATAAACCAGAGGCCTTTTTAAACCAAAGCCCGTTATAAGCCATAGGATGTTAAAAACCAGAGCCCTTGAAAAACCAGAGCCCTTTATAAACCAGAGCCCGTTATAAACCAGAGCCCTTTATAAACCAGAGCCCTTTATAAACCCGAGCCCTTTTATCAACCAAAACTCTTTATAAACCAAATCCGGTTATAAATCAGAGCCCGTTATCAATCATAGCCCTTTATAAACCAGAGCCCTTTATAAGCCAGATCCCTTTATAAACCAAAGCCGGTTATAAACCAAGCTCTTTAGAAACCAAAGCCCTTTACCAGAGCCTGTAATAAACCAGAGCCCTTTAAAAACCTTTATCAACCGGAGCTCTTTATAAACCAAAGCATGTTATAAACCAGAGCCCGTCATAAACCAGAGCCTTTTATAAACCAAAGCCGGTTATAAACGAGAGCCTTTTATGAACCAGACGCCTTTTTAAACCAAAGCTGCTTATAAGCCAGAACCCTTTATGAACCAGAGCCAATTAAAAACCAGAGCCCTTTATAAACTTAAGCCCTTTACAAACCAAAGCTCTTTAGAAACAAAAGCACTTTATATACCAGAGCATGTAATAAACCAGAGCCCGTTATAAACCAGAGCCCTTTATAAACCAGAGCCCTGTATAAACCAAAGACGGTTATAAACCAGAGCCCATTATAAACCAAAGACGGTTGTAAACCAGAGCCTGTTATAAACCAGAGCCCTTGAAAAACCAGAGCCCTTTATAAACCAGAGCACTTTATAAACCAGAGCCCGTTATAAACCAGAGCCCTGTGTAAACCAGAGCCCTTTATAAACCAGAGCCCTTTATAAACCAAAGCCGGTTATACATCAAGCTCTTTAGAAAACAAAGCCCTTTAGAAACCAAAGCCCTTTACCAGAGCCTGTAATAAATCAGACCCCTTTAAAAACCAGAGCCCTTTATCAACCAGAGCTCTTTATAAACCAAAGCCGGTTATAAACCAGAGCCCGTTATAAACCAGAGCCCTTTATAAACCAAAGCCGATTATAAACCAGAGTCTTTTATAAACCAGACGCCTTTTTAAACCAAAGCCGCTTATAAGCCAGAGCCCTTTATGAACCAGAGCCCATTAAAAACCAGATCAATTTATTAACCAGAGCCCGTTATAAACTAAAGCCATTTAGAAACCAAAGCTCTTTAGAAACCAAAGCACTTTATATACCAGATCCTGTTATACCAGAGCCGGTTATAAATCAGAGCCCGTTATGAATAATAGCCCTTTATAAACTAGAGCCCTTTATAAACCAAAGACAGTTATAAACCAGAGCCCGTTATAAACTAGAGCGCTTTATAAACCATAGCCGGTTATAAATCAGAGCCCGTTATAAACCAGAGCCTGTTATAAACCAGAGCCCGTTATAAACCAAAGACGGTTGTAAACCAGAGGCTGTTATAAACCAATGCCCTTGAAAAACCAGAGCCCTTTATAAACCAGAGCCCTTTATAAACCAGAGCCCGTTATAAACTAGAGACCTTTATAAACCAAAGCAGGTTATAAACCAAGCTCTTTAGAAACCAAAGCCCTTAAGAAACCAAAGCCCTTTACAAGAGCCTGTAATAAATCTGACCCCTTTAAAAACCAGAGCCCTTTATAAACCAGAGCTCTTTATAAACCAAAGCCGGTTATAAACCAGAGCCCGTTATAAACCAGAGCCCTTTATAAACCAAAGCCTTTTATAAACCAGACGCCTTTTTAAACAAAAGCCGCTTATAAGCCAGAGCCCTTTATGAACCAGAGCCCATTAAAAACCAGATCAATTTATTAACCAGAGCCCGTTATAAACTAAAGCCATTTAGAAACCAAAGCTCTTTAGAAACCAAAGCACTTTATATACCATATCCTGTTATACCAGAGCCGGTTATAAATCAGAGCCCGTTATGAATAATAGCCCTTTATAAACTAGAGCCCTTTATAAACCAAAGACAGTTATAAACCAGAGCCCGTTATAAACTAGAGCCCTTTATAAACCATAGCCGGTTATAAATCAGAGCCCGTTATAAACCAGAGCCTGTTATAAACCAGAGCCCGTTATAAACCAAAGACGGTTGTAAACCAGAGGCTGTTATAAACCAATGCCCTTGAAAAACCAGAGCCCTTTATAAACCAGAGCCCTTTATAAACCAGAGCCCGTTATAAACTAGAGCCCTTTATAAACCAAAGCCGGTTATAAACCAAGCTCTTTAGAAACCAAAGCCCTTAAGAAACCAAAGCCCTTTACCAGAGCCTGTAATAAATCAGACTCCTTTAAAAACCAGAGCCCTTTATCAACCAGAGCTCTTTATAAACCAAAGCCGGTTATAAACCAGAGCCCGTTATAAACCAGAGCCCTTTATAAACCAAAGCCGATTATAAACCAGAGCCTTTTATAAACCGTACGCCTTTTTAAACCAAAGCCGCTTATAAGCCAGAGCCCTTTATGAACCAGAGCCCATTAAAAACCAGATCAATTTATTAACCAGAGCCCGTTATAAACTAAAGCCATTTAGAAGCCAAAGCTCTTTAGAAACCGAAGCACTTTATATACCAGAGCCTGTTATACCAGAGCCGGTTATAAATCAGAGCCCGTTATGAATCATAGCCCTTTATAAACTAGAGCCCTTTATAAACCAAAGACAGTTATAAACCAGAGCCCGTTATAAACTAGAGCCCTTTATAAACCATAGCCGGTTATAAATCAGAGCCCGTTATAAACCAAAGACAGTTGTAAACCAGAGGCTGTTATAAACCAGAGCCCTTTATAAACCAGAAGCCTTTATAAACCAGAGCCCGTTATAAACCAAAGACGGTTATAAAGCAGAGCCCGTTATTAACCAAAGACAGTTATAAACCAGAGCCCTGTATGAACCAGAGGACATTTAAAACCAGAGCCCTTTATATACCAGAGCCCGTTATAAACCAGAGCCCTTTATAAACCAGAGCCCTTTATAAACCAGCGCCCTGTATAAACCAAAGCCCTTTATATACCAGAGCCTGTAATAAACCAGAGCCCTTTATAAACCAGTGCACTTTATAAACCAAAGCCGGTTATAAAGCAGAGCCCGTTATAAACCAGAGCCCTTTATAAACCAAATGCAGTTATAAACCAGAGGCCTTTTTAAACCAAAGTCCATCATAAGCCAGAGCCTGTAATAAACCAGAGCCCTTTATAAACCAGAGCCCTTTATAAACCAAAGCCGGTTATAAAGCAGAGCCCGTTATAAACCAGAGCCCTTTATAAACCAAATGCAGTTATAAACCAGAGCCCTTTATAAACCAAAGCCGGTTATAAAGCAGAGCCCGTTATCAATCATAGCCCTTTATAAACTAGAGCCCTTTATAAACCATAGCCGGTTATGAATCAGAGCCCGTTATGAATCATAACTCTTTATAAACCAGAGCCCTTTATAAACCAAAGCTGGTTATAAACCAGAGCCCTTTATACACCAAAGCTGGTTATAAACCAGAGCCCGTTATAAACCAAAGACGGTTATAAACCAGAGCCTGTTATAAACCAGAGCCCTTTATAAACCAGAAGCCTTTATAAACCAAAGCCCTTTATAATCCAGAGCCCTTTATAAACCAAAGCCCTTTAGAAACCAAAGCCCTTTAGAAACAAAAGCCCTTTTTAAACCAGAGCCCGTTATAAACCAGAGCCCATTATAAACCAGAGCCTTTTATAAACCAGAGACCTTTTTAAACCAAAGCCCGTTATAAGCCATAGGATGATAAAAACCAGAGCCCTTGAAAAACCAGAGCCCTTTATAAACCAGAGCCCTTCATAAACCAGAGCCCGTTATAAACCAGAGCCCTTTACAAACCAGAGCCCTTTATAAACCAGAGCCCTTTATAAACCAAAGCTGGTTATAAACCAAGCTCTTTAGAAACCAAAGCCCTATAGAAACCAAAGCCCTTTACCAGAGCCTGTAATAAACCAGAGCCCTTTAAAAACCCGAGCCCTTTATCAACCAGAGCTCTTTATAAACCAATGCCGGTTATAAACCAGAGCCCGTTATAAACCAGAGCCCTTTATAAACCAGAGCCCATTATAAACCAGAGCCTTTTATAAACCAGAGACCTTTTTAAACCAAAGCCCGTTATAAGCCATAGGATGATAAAAACCAGAGCCCTTGAAAAACCAGAGCCCTTTATAAACCAGAGCCCTTCATAAACCAGAGCCCGTTATAAACCAGAGCCCTTTACAAACCAGAGCCCTTTATAAACCAGAGCCCTTTATAAACCAAAGCTGGTTATAAACCAAGCTCTTTAGAAACCAAAGCCCTATAGAAACCAAAGCCCTTTACCAGAGCCTGTAATAAACCAGAGCCCTTTAAAAACCCGAGCCCTTTATCAACCAGAGCTCTTTATAAACCAATGCCGGTTATAAACCAGAGCCCGTTATAAACCAGAGCCCTTTATAAACCAAAGCCGGTTATAAACCAGAGCCCTTTATGAACCAGAGCCCATTAAAAACCAGATCAATTTATTAACCAGAGCCCGTTATAAACTAAAGCCATTTAGAAACCAAAGCTCTTTAGAAACCAAAGCACTTTATATACCATATCCTGTTATACCAGAGCCGGTTATAAATCAGAGCCCGTTATGAATCATAGCCCTTTATAAACTAGAGCCCTTTATAAACCAAAGACAGTTATAAACCAGAGCCCGTTATAAACTAGAGCCCTTTATAAACCATAGCCGGTTATAAATCAGAGCCCGTTATAAACCAAAGACAGTTGTAAACCAGAGCCTGTTATAAACCAGAGCCCTTTATAAACCAGAAGCCTTTATAAACCAGAGCCCGTTATAAACCAAAGACGGTTATAAACCAGAGCCCGTTATAAACCAAAGACAGTTATAAACCAGAGCCCTGTATGAACCAGAGGACATTTAAAACCGGAGCCCTTTATATACCAGAGCCTGTTATAAACCAGAGCCCTTTATAAACCAGCGCCCTGTATAAACCAAAGCCGGTTATAAATCAGAGCCTGTTATAAACCAGAGCCCTTTATAAACCAAAGCCGGTTATAAGCCAGAGCCTTTTATAAACCAGACGCCTTTTTAAACCAAAGCCGCTTATAAGCCAGAGCCCTTTATGAACCAGAGCCCATTAAAAACCAGAGCCCTTTATTAACCATAGCCGGTTATAAATCAGAGCCTGTTATGAATCATAACAATTTATAAACCAGACTCCTTTATAAACCAAAGCTGGTTATAAACCAGAGCCCGTTATAAACCAAAGACGGTTGTAAACCAGAGCCTGTTATTAACCAGAGCCCTTTATAAACCAGAAGCCTTTATAAACCAGAGCCCGTTATAAACCAAAGACGGTTATAAACAGAGCCCGTTATAAACCAAAGACGGTTATAAACCAGAGCCCTGTCTGAACCAGAGCCCATTAAAAACCAGAGCCCTTTATAAACCAGAGGCTGTTACAAACCAGAGCCCTTTATAAACCAGAGCCCTTTATAAACCAGCGCCCTGTATAAACCAAAGCCCTTTATATACCAGAGCCTGTAATATACCAGAACCCTTTATAAACCAGAGCCCTTTATAAACCAAAGCCGGTTATAAATCAGACCCCCTTACAAACCAGAGCCCTTTATAAACCAGAGCCCGTTAAACCAACACCTGTTATAAACCAGAGCCTGTTATAAACTAGAGCTCTTTATAAACCAAAGCCGGTTATAAATCAGAGCCCGTTATAAACCAGAGCCCTTTATAAACCAAAGCCGGTTATAAACCAGAGCCTTTTATAAACCAGACGCCTTTTTAAACCAAAGCCGCTTATAAGCCAGAGCCCGTTATGAATCATAACCCTTTATAAACCAGAGCCCTTTATAAACCAAAGCTGGTTATAAACCAGAGCCCGTTATAAACCACAGCCCTTTATAAACCAGAGCCCGTTATAAACCAGAGCCCTTTAAAAACCAGAGCCCTTTATAAACCAAATCCTGTTATAAACCAGAGGCCTTTTTAAACCAAAGCCCGTTATAAGCCAGAGCCTTTTATAAACCAGAGGGCTTTTTAAACCAAAGCCCGTTATAAGCCAGAGGATGTTAAAAACCAGAGCCCTTGAAAAACCAGAGCCCTTTATAAACCAGAGCCTGTTATAAACCAGAGCCCTTTATAAACCAGAGCCCTTTATATACCAGAGCCTGTAATAAACCAGAGCCCTTTATAAACCAGTGCCCTTTATAAACCAAAGCCGGTTATAAAGCAGAGCCTGTTATAAGCCAGAGCCCTTTATAAACCCAATGCAGTTATAAACCAGAGGCCTTTTTAAACCAAAGCCCGTTATAAGCCAGAGCCTTTTATAAACCAGAGGCCTTTTTAAACCAAAGCCCGTTATAAGCCATAGGATGTTAAAAACCAGAGCCCTTGAAAATCCAGAGCCCTTTATAAACCAGAGCCCGTTATAAACCAGAGCCCTTTATAAACCAGAGCCCTTTAAAAACCCAAGCCCTTTTATCAACCAAAACTCTTTATAAACCAAATCCGGTTATAAATCAGAGCCCGTTATCAATCATAGCCCTTTATAAACTAGAGCCCTTTATAAACCAAAGCTGGTTATAAACCAGAGCCCGTTATAAACCAAAGACGGTTGCAAACCAGAGCCTGTTATAAACCAGAGCCCTTTATAAACCAGAAGCCTTTATAAACCAGAGCCCGTTATAAACCAAAGACGGTTATAAACCAGAGCCCGTTATAAACCAAAGACGGTTATAAACCAGAGCCCTGTATGAACCAGAGCCCTTTATAAACTAGAGCCCTTTATAAACCAAAGACAGTTATAAACCAGAGCCCGTTATAAACTAGAGCCCTTTATAAACCATAGCCGGTTATAAATCAGAGCCCGTTATAAACCAAAGACAGTTGTAAACCAGAGGCTGTTATAAACCAGAGCCCTTTATAAACCAGAAGCCTTTATAAACCAGAGCCCGTTATAAACCAAAGACGGTTATAAAGCAGAGCCCGTTATTAACCAAAGACAGTTATAAACCAGAGCCCTGTATGAACCAGAGGACATTTAAAACCAGAGCCCTTTATATACCAGAGCCCGTTATAAACCAGAGCCCTTTATAAACCAGAGCCCTTTATAAACCAGCGCCCTGTATAAACCAAAGCCCTTTATATACCAGAGCCTGTAATAAACCAGAGCCCTTTATAAACCAGTGCACTTTATAAACCAAAGCCGGTTATAAAGCAGAGCCCGTTATAAACCAGAGCCCTTTATAAACCAAATGCAGTTATAAACCAGAGGCCTTTTTAAACCAAAGTCCATCATAAGCCAGAGCCTGTAATAAACCAGAGCCCTTTATAAACCAGAGCCCTTTATAAACCAAAGCCGGTTATAAAGCAGAGCCCGTTATAAACCAGAGCCCTTTATAAACCAAATGCAGTTATAAACCAGAGCCCTTTATAAACCAAAGCCGGTTATAAAGCAGAGCCCGTTATCAATCATAGCCCTTTATAAACTAGAGCCCTTTATAAACCATAGCCGGTTATGAATCAGAGCCCGTTATGAATCATAACTCTTTATAAACCAGAGCCCTTTATAAACCAAAGCTGGTTATAAACCAGAGCCCTTTATACACCAAAGCTGGTTATAAACCAGAGCCCGTTATAAACCAAAGACGGTTATAAACCAGAGCCTGTTATAAACCAGAGCCCTTTATAAACCAGAAGCCTTTATAAACCAAAGCCCTTTATAATCCAGAGCCCTTTATAAACCAAAGCCCTTTAGAAACCAAAGCCCTTTAGAAACAAAAGCCCTTTTTAAACCAGAGCCCGTTATAAACCAGAGCCCATTATAAACCAGAGCCTTTTATAAACCAGAGACCTTTTTAAACCAAAGCCCGTTATAAGCCATAGGATGATAAAAACCAGAGCCCTTGAAAAACCAGAGCCCTTTATAAACCAGAGCCCTTCATAAACCAGAGCCCGTTATAAACCAGAGCCCTTTACAAACCAGAGCCCTTTATAAACCAGAGCCCTTTATAAACCAAAGCTGGTTGTAAACCAAGCTCTTTAGAAACCAAAGCCCTATAGAAACCAAAGCCCTTTACCAGAGCCTGTAATAAACCAGAGCCCTTTAAAAACCCGAGCCCTTTATCAACCAGAGCTCTTTATAAACCAATGCCGGTTATAAACCAGAGCCCGTTATAAACCAGAGCCCTTTATAAACCAAAGCCGGTTATAAACCAGAGCCTTTTATAAATTGGACGCCTTTTTAAACCAAAGCCGCTTATAAGCCAGAGCCCTTTATGAACCAGTCCCATTATAAACCAGAGCCCTTTATAAACCAGAGCCCTTTATGAACCAGAGCCCATTAAAAACCAGATCAATTTATTAAGCAGAGCCCGTTATAAACTAAAGCCATTTAGAAACCAAAGCTCTTTAGAAACCAAAGCACTTTATATACCAGAGCCTGTTATACCAGAGCCGGTTATAAATAAGAGCCCGTTATGAATCATAGCCCTTTATAAACTAGAGCCCTTTATAAACCAAAGACAGTTATAAACCAGAGCCCGTTATAAACTAGAGCCCTTTATAAACCATAGCCGGTTATAAATCAGAGCCCGTTATAAACCAAAGACAGTTGTAAACCAGAGCCTGTTATAAACCAGAGCCCTTTATAAACCAGAAGCCTTTATAAACCAGAGCCCGTTATAAACCAAAGACGGTTATAAACCAGAGCCCGTTATAAACCAAAGACAGTTATAAACCAGAGCCCTGTATGAACCAGAGGACATTTAAAACCGGAGCCCTTTATATACCAGAGCCTGTTATAAACCAGAGCCCTTTATAAACCAGAGCCCTTTATAAACCAGCGCCCTGTATAAACCAAAGCCGGTTATAAATCAGAGCCTGTTATAAACCAGAGCCCTTTATAAACCAAAGCCGGTTATAAGCCAGAGCCTTTTATAAACCAGACGCCTTTTTAAACCAAAGCCGCTTATAAGCCAGAGCCCTTTATGAACCAGAGCCCATTAAAAACCAGAGCCCTTTATTAACCATAGCCGGTTATAAATCAGAGCCTGTTATGAATCATAACAATTTATAAACCAGACTCCTTTATAAACCAAAGCTGGTTATAAACCAGAGCCCGTTATAAACCAAAGACGGTTGTAAACCAGAGCCTGTTATTAACCAGAGCCCTTTATAAACCAGAAGCCTTTATAAACCAGAGCCCGTTATAAACCAAAGACGGTTATAAACAGAGCCCGTTATAAACCAAAGACGGTTATAAACCAGAGCCCTGTCTGAACCAGAGCCCATTAAAAACCAGAGCCCTTTATAAACCAGAGGCTGTTACAAACCAGAGCCCTTTATAAACCAGAGCCCTTTATAAACCAGCGCCCTGTATAAACCAAAGCCCTTTATATACCAGAGCCTGTAATATACCAGAACCCTTTATAAACCAGAGCCCTTTATAAACCAAAGCCGGTTATAAATCAGACCCCCTTACAAACCAGAGCCCGTTATAAACCAGAGCCCGTTAAACCAACACCTGTTATAAACCAGAGCCTGTTATAAACTAGAGCTCTTTATAAACCAAAGCCGGTTATAAATCAGAGCCCGTTATAAACCAGAGCCCTTTATAAACCAAAGCCGGTTATAAACCAGAGCCTTTTATAAACCAGACGCCTTTTTAAACCAAAGCCGCTTATAAGCCAGAGCCCGTTATGAATCATAACCCTTTATAAACCAGAGCCCTTTATAAACCAAAGCTGGTTATAAACCAGAGCCCGTTATAAACCACAGCCCTTTATAAACCAGAGCCCGTTATAAACCAGAGCCCTTTAAAAACCAGAGCCCTTTATAAACCAAATCCTGTTATAAACCAGAGGCCTTTTTAAACCAAAGCCCGTTATAAGCCAGAGCCTTTTATAAACCAGAGGGCTTTTTAAACCAAAGCCCGTTATAAGCCAGAGGATGTTAAAAACCAGAGCCCTTGAAAAACCAGAGCCCTTTATAAACCAGAGCCTGTTATAAACCAGAGCCCTTTATAAACCAGAGCCCTTTATATACCAGAGCCTGTAATAAACCAGAGCCCTTTATAAACCAGTGCCCTTTATAAACCAAAGCCGGTTATAAAGCAGAGCCTGTTATAAGCCAGAGCCCTTTATAAACCCAATGCAGTTATAAACCAGAGGCCTTTTTAAACCAAAGCCCGTTATAAGCCAGAGCCTTTTATAAACCAGAGGCCTTTTTAAACCAAAGCCCGTTATAAGCCATAGGATGTTAAAAACCAGAGCCCTTGAAAATCCAGAGCCCTTTATAAACCAGAGCCCGTTATAAACCAGAGCCCTTTATAAACCAGAGCCCTTTAAAAACCCAAGCCCTTTTATCAACCAAAACTCTTTATAAACCAAATCCGGTTATAAATCAGAGCCCGTTATCAATCATAGCCCTTTATAAACTAGAGCCCTTTATAAACCAAAGCTGGTTATAAACCAGAGCCCGTTATAAACCAAAGACGGTTGCAAACCAGAGCCTGTTATAAACCAGAGCCCTTTATAAACCAGAAGCCTTTATAAACCAGAGCCCGTTATAAACCAAAGACGGTTATAAACCAGAGCCCGTTATAAACCAAAGACGGTTATAAACCAGAGCCCTGTATGAACCAGAGCCCATTAAAAACCAGAGCCCTTTATAAACCAGAGCCCATTATAAACCAGAGCCCTTTATAAACCAGAGCCCTTTATAAACCAGCGCACTGTATAAACCAAAGCCCTTTATATACCAGAGCCTGTAATAAACCAGAGCCCTTTATAAACCAGAGCCCCTTATAAACCAGAGCCCTGTGTAAACCAAAGACGGTTATAAACCAGAGCCCGTTATAAACTAGAGCGCTTTATAAACCAACGCCGATTATAAATCAGAGCCCATTATGAATCATAGCCCTTTATAAACTAGAACGCTTTATAAACCAAAGACGGTTATAAATCAGAGCCAATTAAAAACCAGAGCCCTTTATAAACTTAAGCCCTTTAGAAACCAAAGCTCTTTAGAAACAAAAGCACTTTATATACCAGAGCATGTAATAAACCAGAGCCCGTTATAAACCAGAGACCTTTATAAACCAGAGCCCTGTATAAACCAAAGACGGTTATAAACCAGAGCCCATTATAAACCAAATGCAGTTATAAACCAGAGCCCTTTATAAACCAAAGCCGGTTATAAAGCAGAGCCCGTTATCAATCATAGCCCTTTATAAACTAGAGCCCTTTATAAACCATAGCCGGTTATGAATCAGAGTCCGTTATGAATCATAACCCTTTATAAACTAGAGCCCTTTATGAACCAAAGCTGGTTATTAACCAGAGCCCGTTATAAACCAGAAACCGTTATAAACCAGAAGCCTTTATAAACCAGAGCCGGTTATAAACTAGAGCCCTTTATAAACCAAAGCCGGTTATAAATCAGAGCCCGTTATGAATCATAGCCCTTTATAAACCAGAGCCCTTTATAAACCAAAGCTGGTTATAAACCAGAGCCCTTTATAAACCAAAGCTGGTTATAAACCAGAGCCCGTTATAAACCAAAGACGGTTATAAACCAGAGCCTGTTTCAAACCAGAGCCCTTTATAAACCAGAAGCCTTTATAAACCAAAGCCCTTTATAATCCAGAGCCCTTTATAAACCAAAGCCCTTTAGAAACCAAAGCCCTTTAGAAACAAAAGCCCTTTTTAAACCAGAGCCCGTTATAAACCAGAGCCCATTATAAACCAGAGCCTTTTATAAACCAGAGGCCTTTTTAAACCAAAGCCCGTTATAAGCCATAGGATGTTAAAAACCAGAGCCCTTGAAAAACCAGAGCCCTTTATAAACCAGAGCCCTTCATAAACCAGAGCCCGTTATAAACCAGAGCCCTTTAAAAACCCGAGCCCTTTATCAACCAGAGCTCTTTATAAACCAATGCCGGTTATAAACCAGAGCCCGTTATAAACCAGAGCCCTTTATAAACCAAAGCCGGTTATAAACCAGAGCCTTTTATAAATTGGACGCCTTTTTAAACCAAAGCCGCTTATAAGCCAGAGCCCTTTATGAACCAGTCCCATTATAAACCAGAGCCCTTTATAAACCAGAGCCCTTTATGAACCAGAGCCCATTAAAAACCAGATCAATTTATTAACCAGAGCCCGTTATAAACTAAAGCCATTTAGAAACCAAAGCTCTTTAGAAACCAAAGCACTTTATATACCAGAGCCTGTTATACCAGAGCCGGTTATAAATAAGAGCCCGTTATGAATCATAGCCCTTTATAAACTAGAGCCCTTTATAAACCAAAGACAGTTATAAACCAGAGCCCGTTATAAACTAGAGCCCTTTATAAACCATAGTCGGTTATAAATCAGAGCCCGTTATAAACCAAAGACAGTTGTAAACCAGAGCCTGTTATAAACCAGAGCCCTTTATAAACCAGAAGCCTTTATAAACCAGAGCCCGTTATAAACCAAAGACGGTTATAAACCAGAGCCCGTTATAAACCAAAGACAGTTATAAACCAGAGCCCTGTATGAACCAGAGGACATTTAAAACCGGAGCCCTTTATATACCAGAGCCCGTTATAAACCAGAGCCCTTTATGAACCATAGCCCTTTATAAACCAGCGCCCTGTATAAACCAAAGCCGGTTATAAATCAGAGCCCGTTATAAACCAGAGCCCTTTATAAACCAAAGCCGGTTATAAGCCAGAGCCTTTTATAAACCAGACGCCTTTTTAAACCAAAGCCGCTTATAAGCCAGAGCCCTTTATGAACCAGAGCCCATTAAAAACCAGAGCCCTTTATTAACCATAGCCGGTTATAAATCAGAGCCCGTTATGAATCATAACCCTTTATAAACCAGAGCCCTTTATATGCCAAAGCTGGTTATAAACCAGAGCCCGTTATAAACTAAAGACGGTTGTAAACCAGAGCCTGTTATTAACCAGAGCCCTTTATAAACCAGAAGCCTTTATAAACTAGAGCCCGTTATAAACCAAAGACGGTTATAAAAAGAGCCCGTTATAAACCAAAGACGGTTATAAACCAGAGCCCTGTATGAACCAGAGCCCATTAAAAACCAGAGCCCTTTATAAACCAGAGGCTGTTACAATCCAGAGCCCTTTATAAACCAGAGCCCTTTATAAACCAGCGCCCTGTATAAACCAAAGCCCTTTATATACCAGAGCCTGTAATATACCAGAGCCCTTTATAAACCAGAGCCCTTTATAAACCAAAGCCGGTTATAAATCAGACCCCCTTACAAACCAGAGCCCGTTATAAACCAGAGCCCGTTAAACCAACACCTGTTATAAACCAGAGCCTGTTATAAACCAGAGTTCTTTATAAACCAAAGCCGGTTGTAAATCAGAGCCCGTTATAAACCAGAGCCCTTTATAAACCAAAGCCGGTTATAAACCAGAGCCTTTTATAAACCAGACGCCTTTTTAAACCAAAGCCGCTTATAAGCCAGAGCACTTTATGAATCATAACCCTTTATAAACCAAAGCTGCTTATAAACCAGAGCCCGTTATAAACCACAGCCCTTTATAAACCAGAGCCCGTTATAAACCAGAACCCTTTAAAAACCAGAGCCCTTTAAAAACCAGAGCCCTTTATAAACCAAATCCTGTTATAAACCAGAGGCCTTTTTAAACCAAAGCCCGTTATAAGCCAGAGGATGTTAAAAACCAGAGCCCTTGAAAAACCAGAGCCCTTTATAAACCAGAGCCTGTTATAAACCAGAGCCCTTTATAAACCAGAGCCCTTTATATACCAGAGCCTGTAATAAACCAGAGCCCTTTATAAACCAGTGCCCTTTATAAACCAAAGCCGGTTATAAAGCAGAGCCCGTTATAAACCAGAGCCCTTTATAAACCAAATGCAGTTATAAACCAGAGGCCTTTTTATACCAAAGTCCGTTATAAGCCAGAGCCTGTAATAAACCAGAGCCCTTTATAAACCAGAGCCCTTTATAAACCAAAGCCGGTTATAAAGCAGAGCCCGTTATAAGCCAGAGCCCTTTATAAACCAAATGCAGTTATAAACCAGAGGCCTTTTTAAACCAAAGCCGGTTATAAACTAGAGCCCTTTATAAACCAAAGCCGGTTATAAATCAGAGCCCGTTATGAATCATAGCCCTTTATAAACCAGAGCCCTTTATAAACCAAAGCTGGTTATAAACCAGAGCCCTTTATAAACCAAAGCTGGTTATAAACCAGAGCCCGTTATAAACCAAAGACGGTTGCAAACCAGAGCCTGTTATAAAACAGAGCCCTTTATAAACCAGAAGCCTTTATAAACCAGAGCCCGTTATAAACCAAAGACGGTTATAAACCAGAGCCCGTTATAAACCAAAGACGGTTATAAACCAGAGCCCTGTATGAACAACAGCCCATTAAAAACCAGAGCCCTTTATAAACCAGAGCCCATTATAAACCAGAGCCCTTTATAAACCAGAGCCCTTTATAAACCAGCGCACTGTATAAACCAAAGCCCTTTATATACCAGAGCCTGTAATAAACCAGAGCCCTTTATAAACCAGAGCCCCTTATAAACCAGAGCCCTGTGTAAAGCAAAGACGGTTATAAACCAGAGCCCGTTATAAACTAGAGCGCTTTATAAACCAAAGCCGGTTATAAATCAGAGCCCATTATGAATCATAGCCCTTTATAAACTAGAACGCTTTGTAAACCAAAGACGGTTATAAATCAGAGCCAATTAAAAACCAGAGCCCTTTATAAACTTAAGCCCTTTAGACACCAAAGCTCTTTAGAAACAAAAGCACTTTATATACCAGATCATGTAATAAACCAGAGCCTGTTATAAACCAGAGACCTTTATAAACCAGAGCCCTGTATAAACCAAAGACGGTTATAAACCAGAGCCCATTATAAACCAAAGACGGTTGTAAACCAGAACTTGTTATAAACCAGAGCCCTTGAAAAACCAGAGCCCTTTATAAACCACAGCCCTTTATAAACCAGAGCCCGTTATAAACCAGAGCCCTGTATAAACCACAGCCCGTTATAAACCAGAGCCCTTTATAAACCAAAGCCGGTTATACACCAAGCTCTTTAGAAACCAAAGCCCTTTAGAAACCAAAGCCCTTTACCAGAGCCTGTAATAAATCAGAGCCCTTTAAAAACCAGAGCCCTTTATCAACCAGAGCTCTTTATAAACCAAAGCCGGTTATAAATCAGAGCCCGTTATAAACCAGAGCCCTTTATAAACCAAAGCCGGTTATAAACCAGAGCCTTTTATAAACCAGACGCCTTTTTAAACCAAAGCCGCTTATAAGCCAGAGCCCTTTATGAACCAGAGCCCATTAAAAACCAGAGCCCTTTATTAACCATAGCCGGTTATAAATCAGAGCCCGTTATGAATCATAACCCTTTATAAACAAGAGCCCGTTATAAACCAAAGACGGTTATAAACCAGAGCCCTTTATAAACCAGAAGCCTTTATAAACCAAAGCCCTTTATAATCCAGAGCCCTTTATAAACCAAAGCCCTTTAAAAACCAAAGCCCTTTAGAAACAAAAGCCCTTTTTAAACCAGAGCCCGTTATAAACCAGAGCCCATTATAAACCAAAGCTGGTTATAAACCAGAGCCCGTTATAAACCAAAGACGGTTATAAACCAGAGCCCTTTATAAACCAAAGCTGGTTATAAACCAGAGCCCGTTATAAACCAAAGACGGTTATAAACCAGAGCCTGTTTCAAACCAGAGCCCTTTATAAACCAGAAGCCTTTATAAACCAAAGCCCTTTATAATCCAGAGCCCTTTATAAACCAAAGCCCTTTAGAAACCAAAGCCCTTTAGAAACAAAAGCCCTTTTTAAACCAGAGCCCGTTATAAACCAGAGCCCATTATAAACCAGAGCCTTTTATAAACCAGAGGCCTTTTTAAACCAAAGCCCGTTATAAGCCATAGGATGTTAAAAACCAGAGCCCTTGAAAAACCAGAGCCCTTTATAAACCAGAGCCCTTCATAAACCAGAGCCCGTTATAAACCAGAGCCCTTTACAAACCAGAGCCCTTTATAAACCAGAGCCCTTTATAAACCAAAGCCGGTTATAAACCAAGCTCTTTAGAAACCAAAGCCCTATAGAAACCAAAGCCCTTTACCAGAGCCTGTAATAAACCAGAGCCCTTTAAAAACCCGAGCCCTTTATCAACCAGAGCTCTTTATAAACCAATGCCGGTTATAAACCAGAGCCCGTTATAAACCAGAGCCCTTTATAAACCAAAGCCGGTTATAAACCAGAGCCTTTTATAAATTGGACGCCTTTTTAAACCAAAGCCGCTTATAAGCCAGAGCCCTTTATGAACCAGTCCCATTATAAACCAGAGCCCTTTATAAACCAGAGCCCTTTATGAACCAGAGCCCATTAAAAACCAGATCAATTTATTAACCAGAGCCCGTTATAAACTAAAGCCATTTAGAAACCAAAGCTCTTTAGAAACCAAAGCACTTTATATACCAGAGCCTGTTATACCAGAGCCGGTTATAAATAAGAGCCCGTTATGAATCATAGCCCTTTATAAACTAGAGCCCTTTATAAACCAAAGACAGTTATAAACCAGAGCCCGTTATAAACTAGAGCCCTTTATAAACCATAGTCGGTTATAAATCAGAGCCCGTTATAAACCAAAGACAGTTGTAAACCAGAGCCTGTTATAAACCAGAGCCCTTTATAAACCAGAAGCCTTTATAAACCAGAGCCCGTTATAAACCAAAGACGGTTATAAACCAGAGCCCGTTATAAACCAAAGACAGTTATAAACCAGAGCCCTGTATGAACCAGAGGACATTTAAAACCGGAGCCCTTTATATACCAGAGCCCGTTATAAACCAGAGCCCTTTATGAACCATAGCCCTTTATAAACCAGCGCCCTGTATAAACCAAAGCCGGTTATAAATCAGAGCCCGTTATAAACCAGAGCCCTTTATAAACCAAAGCCGGTTATAAGCCAGAGCCTTTTATAAACCAGACGCCTTTTTAAACCAAAGCCGCTTATAAGCCAGAGCCCTTTATGAACCAGAGCCCATTAAAAACCAGAGCCCTTTATTAACCATAGCCGGTTATAAATCAGAGCCCGTTATGAATCATAACCCTTTATAAACCAGAGCCCTTTATATGCCAAAGCTGGTTATAAACCAGAGCCCGTTATAAACTAAAGACGGTTGTAAACCAGAGCCTGTTATTAACCAGAGAGCCCGTTATAAACCAAAGACGGTTATAAAAAGAGCCCGTTATAAACCAAAGACGGTTATAAACCAGAGCCCTGTATGAACCAGAGCCCATTAAAAACCAGAGCCCTTTATAAACCAGAGGCTGTTACAATCCAGAGCCCTTTATAAACCAGAGCCCTTTATAAACCAGCGCCCTGTATAAACCAAAGCCCTTTATATACCAGAGCCTGTAATATACCAGAGCCCTTTATAAACCAGAGCCCTTTATAAACCAAAGCCGGTTATAAATCAGACCCCCTTACAAACCAGAGCCCGTTATAAACCAGAGCCCGTTAAACCAACACCTGTTATAAACCAGAGCCTGTTATAAACCAGAGTTCTTTATAAACCAAAGCCGGTTGTAAATCAGAGCCCGTTATAAACCAGAGCCCTTTATAAACCAAAGCCGGTTATAAACCAGAGCCTTTTATAAACCAGACGCCTTTTTAAACCAAAGCCGCTTATAAGCCAGAGCACTTTATGAATCATAACCCTTTATAAACCAGAGCCCTTTATAAACCAAAGCTGCTTATAAACCAGAGCCCGTTATAAACCACAGCCCTTTATAAACCAGAGCCCGTTATAAACCAGAGCCCTTTAAAAACCAGAGCCCTTTATAAACCAAATCCTGTTATAAACCAGAGGCCTTTTTAAACCAAAGCCCGTTATAAGCCAGAGGATGTTAAAAACCAGAGCCCTTGAAAAACCAGAGCCCTTTATAAACCAGAGCCTGTTATAAACCAGAGCCCTTTATAAACCAGAGCCCTTTATATACCAGAGCCTGTAATAAACCAGAGCCCTTTATAAACCAGTGCCCTTTATAAACCAAAGCCGGTTATAAAGCAGAGCCCGTTATAAACCAGAGCCCTTTATAAACCAAATGCAGTTATAAACCAGAGGCCTTTTTATACCAAAGTCCGTTATAAGCCAGAGCCTGTAATAAACCAGAGCCCTTTATAAACCAGAGCCCTTTATAAACCAAAGCCGGTTATAAAGCAGAGCCCGTTATAAGCCAGAGCCCTTTATAAACCAAATGCAGTTATAAACCAGAGGCCTTTTTAAACCAAAGCCGGTTATAAACTAGAGCCCTTTATAAACCAAAGCCGGTTATAAATCAGAGCCCGTTATGAATCATAGCCCTTTATAAACCAGAGCCCTTTATAAACCAAAGCTGGTTATAAACCAGAGCCCTTTATAAACCAAAGCTGGTTATAAACCAGAGCCCGTTATAAACCAAAGACGGTTGCAAACCAGAGCCTGTTATAAAACAGAGCCCTTTATAAACCAGAAGCCTTTATAAACCAGAGCCCGTTATAAACCAAAGACGGTTATAAACCAGAGCCCGTTATAAACCAAAGACGGTTATAAACCAGAGCCCTGTATGAACAACAGCCCATTAAAAACCAGAGCCCTTTATAAACCAGAGCCCATTATAAACCAGAGCCCTTTATAAACCAGAGCCCTTTATAAACCAGCGCACTGTATAAACCAAAGCCCTTTATATACCAGAGCCTGTAATAAACCAGAGCCCTTTATAAACCAGAGCCCCTTATAAACCAGAGCCCTGTGTAAAGCAAAGACGGTTATAAACCAGAGCCCGTTATAAACTAGAGCGCTTTATAAACCAAAGCCGGTTATAAATCAGAGCCCATTATGAATCATAGCCCTTTATAAACTAGAACGCTTTGTAAACCAAAGACGGTTATAAATCAGAGCCAATTAAAAACCAGAGCCCTTTATAAACTTAAGCCCTTTAGACACCAAAGCTCTTTAGAAACAAAAGCACTTTATATACCAGATCATGTAATAAACCAGAGCCTGTTATAAACCAGAGACCTTTATAAACCAGAGCCCTGTATAAACCAAAGACGGTTATAAACCAGAGCCCATTATAAACCAAAGACGGTTGTAAACCAGAACTTGTTATAAACCAGAGCCCTTGAAAAACCAGAGCCCTTTATAAACCACAGCCCTTTATAAACCAGAGCCCGTTATAAACCAGAGCCCTGTATAAACCACAGCCCGTTATAAACCAGAGCCCTTTATAAACCAAAGCCGGTTATACACCAAGCTCTTTAGAAACCAAAGCCCTTTAGAAACCAAAGCCCTTTACCAGAGCCTGTAATAAATCAGAGCCCTTTAAAAACCAGAGCCCTTTATCAACCAGAGCTCTTTATAAACCAAAGCCGGTTATAAATCAGAGCCCGTTATAAACCAGAGCCCTTTATAAACCAAAGCCGGTTATAAACCAGAGCCTTTTATAAACCAGACGCCTTTTTAAACCAAAGCCGCTTATAAGCCAGAGCCCTTTATGAACCAGAGCCCATTAAAAACCAGAGCCCTTTATTAACCATAGCCGGTTATAAATCAGAGCCCGTTATGAATCATAACCCTTTATAAACAAGAGCCCGTTATAAACCAAAGACGGTTATAAACCAGAGCCCTTTATAAACCAGAAGCCTTTATAAACCAAAGCCCTTTATAATCCAGAGCCCTTTATAAACCAAAGCCCTTTAAAAACCAAAGCCCTTTAGAAACAAAAGCCCTTTTTAAACCAGAGCCCGTTATAAACCAGAGCCCATTATAAACCAGAGCCTTTTATAAACCAGAGGCCTTTTTAAACCAAAGCCCGTTATAAGCCATAGGATGTTAAAAACCAGAGCCCTTGAAAAACCAGAGCCCTTTATAAACCAGAGCCCTTCATAAACCAGAGCCCGTTATAAACCAGAGCCCTTTACAAACCAGAGCCCTTTATAAACCAGAGCCCTTTATAAACCAAAGCCGGTTATAAACCAAGCTCTTTAGAAACCAAAGCCCTATAGAAACCAAAGCCCTTTACCAGAGCCTGTAATAAACCAGAGCCCTTTAAAAACCCGAGCCCTTTATCAACCAGAGCTCTTTATAAACCAATGCCGGTTATAAACCAGAGCCCGTTATAAACCAGAGCCCTTTATAAACCAAAGCCGGTTATAAACCAGAGCCTTTTATAAATTGGACGCCTTTTTAAACCAAAGCCGCTTATAAGCCAGAGCCCTTTATGAACCAGTCCCATTATAAACCAGAGCCCTTTATAAACCAGAGCCCTTTATGAACCAGAGCCCATTAAAAACCAGATCAATTTATTAACCAGAGCCCGTTATAAACTAAAGCCATTTAGAAACCAAAGCTCTTTAGAAAGCAAAGCACTGTATATATACCAGAGCCTGTTATACCAGAGCCGGTTATAAATAAGAGCCCGTTATGAATCATAGCCCTTTATAAACTAGAGCCCTTTATAAACCAAAGACAGTTATAAACCAGAGCCCGTTATAAACTAGAGCCCTTTATAAACCATAGTCGGTTATAAATCAGAGCCCGTTATAAACCAAAGACAGTTGTAAACCAGAGCCTGTTATAAACCAGAGCCCTTTATAAACCAGAAGCCTTTATAAACCAGAGCCCGTTATAAACCAAAGACGGTTATAAACCAGAGCCCGTTATAAACCAAAGACAGTTATAAACCAGAGCCCTGTATGAACCAGAGGACATTTAAAACCGGAGCCCTTTATATACCAGAGCCCGTTATAAACCAGAGCCCTTTATGAACCAGAGCCCTTTATAAACCAGCGCCCTGTATAAACCAAAGCCGGTTATAAATCAGAGCCCGTTATAAACCAGAGCCCTTTATAAACCAAAGCCGGTTATAAGCCAGAGCCTTTTATAAACCAGACGCCTTTTTAAACCAAAGCCGCTTATAAGCCAGAGCCCTTTATGAACCAGAGCCCATTAAAAACCAGAGCCCTTTATTAACCATAGCCGGTTATAAATCAGAGCCCGTTATGAATCATAACCCTTTATAAACCAGAGCCCTTTATATGCCAAAGCTGGTTATAAACCAGAGCCCGTTATAAACTAAAGACGGTTGTAAACCAGAGCCTGTTATTAACCAGAGCCCTTTATAAACCAGAAGCCTTTATAAACTAGAGCCCGTTATAAACCAAAGACGGTTATAAAAAGAGCCCGTTATAAACCAAAGACGGTTATAAACCAGAGCCCTGTATGAACCAGAGCCCATTAAAAACCAGAGCCCTTTATAAACCAGAGGCTGTTACAATCCAGAGCCCTTTATAAACCAGAGCCCTTTATAAACCAGCGCCCTGTATAAACCAAAGCCCTTTATATACCAGAGCCTGTAATATACCAGAGCCCTTTATAAACCAGAGCCCTTTATAAACCAAAGCCGGTTATAAATCAGACCCCCTTACAAACCAGAGCCCGTTATAAACCAGAGCCCGTTAAACCAACACCTGTTATAAACCAGAGCCTGTTATAAACCAGAGTTCTTTATAAACCAAAGCCGGTTGTAAATCAGAGCCCGTTATAAACCAGAGCCCTTTATAAACCAAAGCCGGTTATAAACCAGAGCCTTTTATAAACCAGACGCCTTTTTAAACCAAAGCCGCTTATAAGCCAGAGCACTTTATGAATCATAACCCTTTATAAACCAGAGCCCTTTATAAACCAAAGCTGCTTATAAACCAGAGCCCGTTATAAACCACAGCCCTTTATAAACCAGAGCCCGTTATAAACCAGAGCCCTTTAAAAACCAGAGCCCTTTATAAACCAAATCCTGTTATAAACCAGAGGCCTTTTTAAACCAAAGCCCGTTATAAGCCAGAGGATGTTAAAAACCAGAGCCCTTGAAAAACCAGAGCCCTTTATAAACCAGAGCCTGTTATAAACCAGAGCCCTTTATAAACCAGAGCCCTTTATATACCAGAGCCTGTAATAAACCAGAGCCCTTTATAAACCAGTGCCCTTTATAAACCAAAGCCGGTTATAAAGCAGAGCCCGTTATAAACCAGAGCCCTTTATAAACCAAATGCAGTTATAAACCAGAGGCCTTTTTATACCAAAGTCCGTTATAAGCCAGAGCCTGTAATAAACCAGAGCCCTTTATAAACCAGAGCCCTTTATAAACCAAAGCCGGTTATAAAGCAGAGCCCGTTATAAGCCAGAGCCCTTTATAAACCAAATGCAGTTATAAACCAGAGGCCTTTTTAAACCAAAGCCGGTTATAAACTAGAGCCCTTTTTAAACCAAAGCCGGTTATAAATCAGAGCCCGTTATGAATCATAGCCCTTTATAAACCAGAGCCCTTTATAAACCAAAGCTGGTTATAAACCAGAGCCCTTTATAAACCAAAGCTGGTTATAAACCAGAGCCCGTTATAAACCAAAGACGGTTGCAAACCAGAGCCTGTTATAAAACAGAGCCCTTTATAAACCAGAAGCCTTTATAAACCAGAGCCCGTTATAAACCAAAGACGGTTATAAACCAGAGCCCGTTATAAACCAAAGACGGTTATAAACCAGAGCCCTGTATGAACAACAGCCCATTAAAAACCAGAGCCCTTTATAAACCAGAGCCCATTATAAACCAGAGCCCTTTATAAACCAGAGCCCTTTATAAACCAGCGCACTGTATAAACCAAAGCCCTTTATATACCAGAGCCTGTAATAAACCAGAGCCCTTTATAAACCAGAGCCCCTTATAAACCAGAGCCCTGTGTAAAGCAAAGACGGTTATAAACCAGAGCCCGTTATAAACTAGAGCGCTTTATAAACCAAAGCCGGTTATAAATCAGAGCCCATTATGAATCATAGCCCTTTATAAACTAGAACGCTTTGTAAACCAAAGACGGTTATAAATCAGAGCCAATTAAAAACCAGAGCCCTTTATAAACTTAAGCCCTTTAGACACCAAAGCTCTTTAGAAACAAAAGCACTTTATATACCAGATCATGTAATAAACCAGAGCCTGTTATAAACCAGAGACCTTTATAAACCAGAGCCCTGTATAAACCAAAGACGGTTATAAACCAGAGCCCATTATAAACCAAAGACGGTTGTAAACCAGAACTTGTTATAAACCAGA
Organism: Cyprinodon diabolis; assembly: GCA_030533445.1. Lineage (NCBI taxonomy): Eukaryota > Metazoa > Chordata > Actinopteri > Cyprinodontiformes > Cyprinodontidae > Cyprinodon > Cyprinodon diabolis. Next base: position 49,971,326 of record CM060068.1, on the reverse strand, counting down.
GCCCTTGAAAAACCAGAGCCCTTTATAAACCACAGCCCTTTATAAACCAGAGCCCGTTATAAACCAGAGCCCTGTATAAACCACAGCCCGTTATAAACCAGAGCCCTTTATAAACCAAAGCCGGTTATACACCAAGCTCTTTAGAAACCAAAGCCCTTTAGAAACCAAAGCCCTTTACCAGAGCCTGTAATAAATCAGAGCCCTTTAAAAACCAGAGCCCTTTATCAACCAGAGCTCTTTATAAACCAAAGCCGGTTATAAATCAGAGCCCGTTATAAACCAGAGCCCTTTATAAACCAAAGCCGGTTATAAACCAGAGCCTTTTATAAACCAGACGCCTTTTTAAACCAAAGCCGCTTATAAGCCAGAGCCCTTTATGAACCAGAGCCCATTAAAAACCAGAGCCCTTTATTAACCATAGCCGGTTATAAATCAGAGCCCGTTATGAATCATAACCCTTTATAAACAAGAGCCCGTTATAAACCAAAGACGGTTATAAACCAGAGCCCTTTATAAACCAGAAGCCTTTATAAACCAAAGCCCTTTATAATCCAGAGCCCTTTATAAACCAAAGCCCTTTAAAAACCAAAGCCCTTTAGAAACAAAAGCCCTTTTTAAACCAGAGCCCGTTATAAACCAGAGCCCATTATAAACCAGAGCCTTTTATAAACCAGAGGCCTTTTTAAACCAAAGCCCGTTATAAGCCATAGGATGTTAAAAACCAGAGCCCTTGAAAAACCAGAGCCCTTTATAAACCAGAGCCCTTCATAAACCAGAGCCCGTTATAAACCAGAGCCCTTTACAAACCAGAGCCCTTTATAAACCAGAGCCCTTTATAAACCAAAGCCGGTTATAAACCAAGCTCTTTAGAAACCAAAGCCCTATAGAAACCAAAGCCCTTTACCAGAGCCTGTAATAAACCAGAGCCCTTTAAAAACCCGAGCCCTTTATCAACCAGAGCTCTTTATAAACCAATGCCGGTTATAAACCAGAGCCCGTTATAAACCAGAGCCCTTTATAAACCAAAGCCGGTTATAAACCAGAGCCTTTTATAAATTGGACGCCTTTTTAAACCAAAGCCGCTTATAAGCCATAGCCCTTTATGAACCAGTCCCATTATAAACCAGAGCCCTTTATAAACCAGAGCCCTTTATGAACCAGAGCCCATTAAAAACCAGATCAATTTATTAACCAGAGCCCGTTATAAACTAAAGCCATTTAGAAACCAAAGCTCTTTAGAAAGCAAAGCACTGTATATATACCAGAGCCTGTTATACCAGAGCCGGTTATAAATAAGAGCCCGTTATGAATCATAGCCCTTTATAAACTAGAGCCCTTTATAAACCAAAGACAGTTATAAACCAGAGCCCGTTATAAACTAGAGCCCTTTATAAACCATAGTCGGTTATAAATCAGAGCCCGTTATAAACCAAAGACAGTTGTAAACCAGAGCCTGTTATAAACCAGAGCCCTTTATAAACCAGAAGCCTTTATAAACCAGAGCCCGTTATAAACCAAAGACGGTTATAAACCAGAGCCCGTTATAAACCAAAGACAGTTATAAACCAGAGCCCTGTATGAACCAGAGGACATTTAAAACCGGAGCCCTTTATATACCAGAGCCCGTTATAAACCAGAGCCCTTTATGAACCAGAGCCCTTTATAAACCAGCGCCCTGTATAAACCAAAGCCGGTTATAAATCAGAGCCCGTTATAAACCAGAGCCCTTTATAAACCAAAGCCGGTTATAAGCCAGAGCCTTTTATAAACCAGACGCCTTTTTAAACCAAAGCCGCTTATAAGCCAGAGCCCTTTATGAACCAGAGCCCATTAAAAACCAGAGCCCTTTATTAACCATAGCCGGTTATAAATCAGAGCCCGTTATGAATCATAACCCTTTATAAACCAGAGCCCTTTATATGCCAAAGCTGGTTATAAACCAGAGCCCGTTATAAACTAAAGACGGTTGTAAACCAGAGCCTGTTATTAACCAGAGCCCTTTATAAACCAGAAGCCTTTATAAACTAGAGCCCGTTATAAACCAAAGACGGTTATAAAAAGAGCCCGTTATAAACCAAAGACGGTTATAAACCAGAGCCCTGTATGAACCAGAGCCCATTAAAAACCAGAGCCCTTTATAAACCAGAGGCTGTTACAATCCAGAGCCCTTTATAAACCAGAGCCCTTTATAAACCAGCGCCCTGTATAAACCAAAGCCCTTTATATACCAGAGCCTGTAATATACCAGAGCCCTTTATAAACCAGAGCCCTTTATAAACCAAAGCCGGTTATAAATCAGACCCCCTTACAAACCAGAGCCCGTTATAAACCAGAGCCCGTTAAACCAACACCTGTTATAAACCAGAGCCTGTTATAAACCAGAGTTCTTTATAAACCAAAGCCGGTTGTAAATCAGAGCCCGTTATAAACCAGAGCCCTTTATAAACCAAAGCCGGTTATAAACCAGAGCCTTTTATAAACCAGACGCCTTTTTAAACCAAAGCCGCTTATAAGCCAGAGCACTTTATGAATCATAACCCTTTATAAACCAGAGCCCTTTATAAACCAAAGCTGCTTATAAACCAGAGCCCGTTATAAACCACAGCCCTTTATAAACCAGAGCCCGTTATAAACCAGAGCCCTTTAAAAACCAGAGCCCTTTATAAACCAAATCCTGTTATAAACCAGAGGCCTTTTTAAACCAAAGCCCGTTATAAGCCAGAGGATGTTAAAAACCAGAGCCCTTGAAAAACCAGAGCCCTTTATAAACCAGAGCCTGTTATAAACCAGAGCCCTTTATAAACCAGAGCCCTTTATATACCAGAGCCTGTAATAAACCAGAGCCCTTTATAAACCAGTGCCCTTTATAAACCAAAGCCGGTTATAAAGCAGAGCCCGTTATAAACCAGAGCCCTTTATAAACCAAATGCAGTTATAAACCAGAGGCCTTTTTATACCAAAGTCCGTTATAAGCCAGAGCCTGTAATAAACCAGAGCCCTTTATAAACCAGAGCCCTTTATAAACCAAAGCCGGTTATAAAGCAGAGCCCGTTATAAGCCAGAGCCCTTTATAAACCAAATGCAGTTATAAACCAGAGGCCTTTTTAAACCAAAGCCGGTTATAAACTAGAGCCCTTTTTAAACCAAAGCCGGTTATAAATCAGAGCCCGTTATGAATCATAGCCCTTTATAAACCAGAGCCCTTTATAAACCAAAGCTGGTTATAAACCAGAGCCCTTTATAAACCAAAGCTGGTTATAAACCAGAGCCCGTTATAAACCAAAGACGGTTGCAAACCAGAGCCTGTTATAAAACAGAGCCCTTTATAAACCAGAAGCCTTTATAAACCAGAGCCCGTTATAAACCAAAGACGGTTATAAACCAGAGCCCGTTATAAACCAAAGACGGTTATAAACCAGAGCCCTGTATGAACAACAGCCCATTAAAAACCAGAGCCCTTTATAAACCAGAGCCCATTATAAACCAGAGCCCTTTATAAACCAGAGCCCTTTATAAACCAGCGCACTGTATAAACCAAAGCCCTTTATATACCAGAGCCTGTAATAAACCAGAGCCCTTTATAAACCAGAGCCCCTTATAAACCAGAGCCCTGTGTAAAGCAAAGACGGTTATAAACCAGAGCCCGTTATAAACTAGAGCGCTTTATAAACCAAAGCCGGTTATAAATCAGAGCCCATTATGAATCATAGCCCTTTATAAACTAGAACGCTTTGTAAACCAAAGACGGTTATAAATCAGAGCCAATTAAAAACCAGAGCCCTTTATAAACTTAAGCCCTTTAGACACCAAAGCTCTTTAGAAACAAAAGCACTTTATATACCAGATCATGTAATAAACCAGAGCCTGTTATAAACCAGAGACCTTTATAAACCAGAGCCCTGTATAAACCAAAGACGGTTATAAACCAGAGCCCATTATAAACCAAAGACGGTTGTAAACCAGAACTTGTTATAAACCAGAGCCCTTGAAAAACCAGAGCCCTTTATAAACCACAGCCCTTTATAAACCAGAGCCCGTTATAAACCAGAGCCCTGTATAAACCACAGCCCGTTATAAACCAGAGCCCTTTATAAACCAAAGCCGGTTATACACCAAGCTCTTTAGAAACCAAAGCCCTTTAGAAACCAAAGCCCTTTACCAGAGCCTGTAATAAATCAGAGCCCTTTAAAAACCAGAGCCCTTTATCAACCAGAGCTCTTTATAAACCAAAGCCGGTTATAAATCAGAGCCCGTTATAAACCAGAGCCCTTTATAAACCAAAGCCGGTTATAAACCAGAGCCTTTTATAAACCAGACGCCTTTTTAAACCAAAGCCGCTTATAAGCCAGAGCCCTTTATGAACCAGAGCCCATTAAAAACCAGAGCCCTTTATTAACCATAGCCGGTTATAAATCAGAGCCCGTTATGAATCATAACCCTTTATAAACAAGAGCCCGTTATAAACCAAAGACGGTTATAAACCAGAGCCCTTTATAAACCAGAAGCCTTTATAAACCAAAGCCCTTTATAATCCAGAGCCCTTTATAAACCAAAGCCCTTTAAAAACCAAAGCCCTTTAGAAACAAAAGCCCTTTTTAAACCAGAGCCCGTTATAAACCAGAGCCCATTATAAACCAGAGCCTTTTATAAACCAGAGGCCTTTTTAAACCAAAGCCCGTTATAAGCCATAGGATGTTAAAAACCAGAGCCCTTGAAAAACCAGAGCCCTTTATAAACCAGAGCCCTTCATAAACCAGAGCCCGTTATAAACCAGAGCCCTTTACAAACCAGAGCCCTTTATAAACCAGAGCCCTTTATAAACCAAAGCCGGTTATAAACCAAGCTCTTTAGAAACCAAAGCCCTATAGAAACCAAAGCCCTTTACCAGAGCCTGTAATAAACCAGAGCCCTTTAAAAACCCGAGCCCTTTATCAACCAGAGCTCTTTATAAACCAATGCCGGTTATAAACCAGAGCCCGTTATAAACCAGAGCCCTTTATAAACCAAAGCCGGTTATAAACCAGAGCCTTTTATAAATTGGACGCCTTTTTAAACCAAAGCCGCTTATAAGCCAGAGCCCTTTATGAACCAGTCCCATTATAAACCAGAGCCCTTTATAAACCAGAGCCCTTTATGAACCAGAGCCCATTAAAAACCAGATCAATTTATTAACCAGAGCCCGTTATAAACTAAAGCCATTTAGAAACCAAAGCTCTTTAGAAACCAAAGCACTGTATATATACCAGAGCCTGTTATACCAGAGCCGGTTATAAATAAGAGCCCGTTATGAATCATAGCCCTTTATAAACTAGAGCCCTTTATAAACCAAAGACAGTTATAAACCAGAGCCCGTTATAAACTAGAGCCCTTTATAAACCATAGTCGGTTATAAATCAGAGCCCGTTATAAACCAAAGACAGTTGTAAACCAGAGCCTGTTATAAACCAGAGCCCTTTATAAACCAGAAGCCTTTATAAACCAGAGCCCGTTATAAACCAAAGACGGTTATAAACCAGAGCCCGTTATAAACCAAAGACAGTTATAAACCAGAGCCCTGTATGAACCAGAGGACATTTAAAACCGGAGCCCTTTATATACCAGAGCCCGTTATAAACCAAAGCCGGTTATAAGCCAGAGCCTTTTATAAACCAGACGCCTTTTTAAACCAAAGCCGCTTATAAGCCAGAGCCCTTTATGAACCAGAGCCCATTAAAAACCAGAGCCCTTTATTAACCATAGCCGGTTATAAATCAGAGCCCGTTATGAATCATAACCCTTTATAAACCAGAGCCCTTTATATGCCAAAGCTGGTTATAAACAAGAGCCCGTTATAAACCAAAGACGGTTGCAAACCAGAGCCTGTTATAAACCAGAGCCCTTTATAAACCAGAAGCCTTTATAAACCAGAGCCCGTTATAAACCTAAGACGGTTATAAACCAGAGCCCGTTATAAACCAAAGACGGTTATAAACCAGAGCCCTGTATGCACCAGAGCCCATTAAAAACCAGAGCCCTTTATAAACCAGCGCACTGTATAAACCAAAGCCCTTCATATACCAGAGCCTGTAATAAACCAGAGCCCTTTATAAACCAGAGCCCCTTATAAACCAGAGCCCTGTGTAAACCAAAGACGGTTATAAACCAGAGCCCGTTATAAACTAGAGCGCTTTATAAACCAAAGCCGGTTATAAATCAGAGCCCATTATGAATCATAGCCCTTTATAAACTAGAGCCCTTTATAAACCAAAGCCGGTTATAAATCAGAGCCCGTTATGAATCATAGCCCTTTATAAACCAGAGCCCTTTATAAACCAAAGCTGGTTATAAACCAGAGCCCTTTATAAACCAAAGCTGGTTATAAACCAGAGCCCGTTATAAACCAAAGACGGTTGCAAACCAGAGCCTGTTATAAAACAGAGCCCTTTATAAACCAGAAGCCTTTATACACCAGAGCCCGTTATAAACCAAAGACGGTTATAAACCAGAGCCCGTTATAAACCAAAGACGGTTATAAACCAGAGCCCTGTATGAACAACAGCCCATTAAAAACCAGAGCCCTTTATAAACCAGAGCCCATTATAAACCAGAGCCCTTTATAAACCAGAGCCCTTTATAAACCAGCGCACTGTATAAACCAAAGCCCTTTATATACCAGAGCCTGTAATAAACCAGAGCCCTTTATAAACCAGAGCCCCTTATAAACCAGAGCCCTGTGTAAAGCAAAGACGGTTATAAACCAGAGCCCGTTATAAACTAGAGCGCTTTATAAACCAAAGCCGGTTATAAATCAGAGCCCATTATGAATCATAGCCCTTTATAAACTACAACGCTTTGTAAACCAAAGACGGTTATAAATCAGAGCCAATTAAAAACCAGAGCCCTTTATAAACTTAAGCCCTTTAGACACCAAAGCTCTTTAGAAACAAAAGCACTTGATATACCAGATCATGTAATAAACCAGAGCCTGTTATAAACCAGAGACCTTTATAAACCAGAGCCCTGTATAAACCAAAGACGGTTATAAACCAGAGCCCATTATAAACCAAAGACGGTTGTAAACCAGAACTTGTTATAAACCAGAGCCCTTGAAAAACCAGAGCCCTTTATAAACCACAGCCCTTTATAAACCAGAGCCCGTTATAAACCAGAGCCCTGTATAAACCACAGCCCGTTATAAACCAGAGCCCTTTATAAACCAAAGCCGGTTATACACCAAGCTCTTTAGAAACCAAAGCCCTTTAGAAACCAAAGCCCTTTACCAGAGCCTGTAATAAATCAGAGCCCTTTAAAAACCAGAGCCCTTTATCAACCAGAGCTCTTTATAAACCAAAGCCGGTTATAAATCAGAGCCCGTTATAAACCAGAGCCCTTTATAAACCAAAGCCGGTTATAAACCAGAGCCTTTTATAAACCAGACGCCTTTTTAAACCAAAGCCGCTTATAAGCCAGAGCCCTTTATGAACCAGAGCCCATTAAAAACCAGAGCCCTTTATTAACCATAGCCGGTTATAAATCAGAGCCCGTTATGAATCATAACCCTTTATAAACAAGAGCCCGTTATAAACCAAAGACGGTTATAAACCAGAGCCCTTTATAAACCAGAAGCCTTTATAAACCAAAGCCCTTTATAATCCAGAGCCCTTTATAAACCAAAGCCCTTTAAAAACCAAAGCCCTTTAGAAACAAAAGCCCTTTTTAAACCAGAGCCCGTTATAAACCAGAGCCCATTATAAACCAGAGCCTTTTATAAACCAGAGGCCTTTTTAAACCAAAGCCCGTTATAAGCCATAGGATGTTAAAAACCAGAGCCCTTGAAAAACCAGAGCCCTTTATAAACCAGAGCCCTTCATAAACCAGAGCCCGTTATAAACCAGAGCCCTTTACAAACCAGAGCCCTTTATAAACCAGAGCCCTTTATAAACCAAAGCCGGTTATAAACCAAGCTCTTTAGAAACCAAAGCCCTATAGAAACCAAAGCCCTTTACCAGAGCCTGTAATAAACCAGAGCCCTTTAAAAACCCGAGCCCTTTATCAACCAGAGCTCTTTATAAACCAATGCCGGTTATAAACCAGAGCCCGTTATAAACCAGAGCCCTTTATAAACCAAAGCCGGTTATAAACCAGAGCCTTTTATAAATTGGACGCCTTTTTAAACCAAAGCCGCTTATAAGACAGAGCCCTTTATGAACCAGTCCCATTATAAACCAGAGCCCTTTATAAACCAGAGCCCTTTATGAACCAGAGCCCATTAAAAACCAGATCAATTTATTAACCAGAGCCCGTTATAAACTAAAGCCATTTAGAAACCAAAGCTCTTTAGAAACCAAAGCACTGTATATATACCAGAGCCTGTTATACCAGAGCCGGTTATAAATAAGAGCCCGTTATGAATCATAGCCCTTTATAAACTAGAGCCCTTTATAAACCAAAGACAGTTATAAACAGGAGCCCGTTATAAACTAGAGCCCTTTATAAACCATAGTCGGTTATAAATCAGAGCCCGTTATAAACCAAAGACAGTTTTAAACCAGAGCCTGTTATAAACCAGAGCCCTTTATAAACCAGAAGCCTTTATAAACCAGAGCCCGTTATAAACCAAAGACGGTTATAAACCAGAGCCCGTTATAAACCAAAGACAGTTATAAACCAGAGCCCTGTATGAAGCAGAGGACATTTAAAACCGGAGCCCTTTATATACCAGAGCCCGTTATAAACCAGAGCCCTTTATGAACCAGAGCCCTTTATAAACCAGCGCCCTGTATAAACCAAAGCCGGTTATAAATCAGAGCCCGTTATAAACCAGAGCCCTTTATAAACCAAAGCCGGTTATAAGCCAGAGCCTTTTATAAACCAGACGCCTTTTTAAACCAAAGCCGCTTATAAGCCAGAGCCCTTTATGAACCAGAGCCCATTAAAAACCAGAGCCCTTTATTAACCATAGCCGGTTATAAATCAGAGCCCGTTATGAATCATAACCCTTTATAAACCAGAGCCCTTTATATGCCAAAGCTGGTTATAAACAAGAGCCCGTTATAAACCAAAGACGGTTGCAAACCAGAGCCTGTTATAAACCAGAGCCCTTTATAAACCAGAAGCCTTTATAAACCAGAGCCCGTTATAAACCTAAGACGGTTATAAACCAGAGCCCGTTATAAACCAAAGACGGTTATAAACCAGAGCCTGTTATAAACCAGAGCCCTTTATAAACCAGAAGCCTTTATAAACCAGAGCCCGTTATAAACCTAAGACGGTTATATACCAGAGCCCGTTATAAACCAAAGACGGTTATAAACCAGAGCCCTGTATGAACCAGAGCCCATTAAAAACCAGAGCCCTTTATAAACCAGCGCACTGTATAAACCAAAGCCCTTCATATACCAGAGCCTGTAATAAACCAGAGCCCTTTATAAACCAGAGCCCCTTATAAACCAGAGCCCTGTGTAAACCAAAGACGGTTATAAACCAGAGCCCGTTATAAACTAGAGCGCTTCATAAACCAAAGCCGGTTATAAATCAGAGCCCATTATGAATCATAGCCCTTTATAAACTAGAGCCCTTTATAAACCAAAGCCGGTTATAAATCAGAGCCCGTTATGAATCATAGCCCTTTATAAACCAGAGCCCTTTATAAACCAAAGCTGGTTATAAACCAGAGCCCTTTATAAACCAAAGCTGGTTATAAACCAGAGCCCGTTATAAACCAAAGACGGTTGCAAACCAGAGCCTGTTATAAAACAGAGCCCTTTATAAACCAGAAGCCTTTATAAACCAGAGCCCGTTATAAACCAAAGACGGTTATAAACCAGAGCCCGTTATAAACCAAAGACGGTTATAAACCAGAGCCCTGTATGAACAACAGCCCATTAAAAACCAGAGCCCTTTATAAACCAGAGCCCATTATAAACCAGAGCCCTTTATAAACCAGAGCCCTTTATAAACCAGCGCACTGTATAAACCAAAGCCCTTTATATACCAGAGCCTGTAATAAACCAGAGCCCTTTATAAACCAGAGCCCCTTATAAACCAGAGCCCTGTGTAAAGCAAAGACGGTTATAAACCAGAGCCCGTTATAAACTAGAGCGCTTTATAAACCAAAGCCGGTTATAAATCAGAGCCCATTATGAATCATAGCCCTTTATAAACTAGAACGCTTTGTAAACCAAAGACGGTTATAAATCAGAGCCAATTAAAAACCAGAGCCCTTTATAAACTTAAGCCCTTTAGACACCAAAGCTCTTTAGAAACAAAAGCACTTTATATACCAGATCATGTAATAAACCAGAGCCCGTTATAAACCAGAGACCTTTATAAACCAGAGCCCTGTATAAACCAAAGACGGTTATAAACCAGAGCCCATTATAAACCAAAGACGGTTGTAAACCAGAACTTGTTATAAACCAGAGCCCTTGAAAAACCAGAGCCCTTTATAAACCACAGCCCTTTATAAACCAGAGCCCGTTATAAACCAGAGCCCTGTATAAACCACAGCCCGTTATAAACCAGAGCCCTTTATAAACCAAAGCCGGTTATACACCAAGCTCTTTAGAAACCAAAGCCCTTTAGAAACCAAAGCCCTTTACCAGAGCCTGTAATAAATCAGAGCCCTTTAAAAACCAGAGCCCTTTATCAACCAGAGCTCTTTATAAACCAAAGCCGGTTATAAATCAGAGCCCGTTATAAACCAGAGCCCTTTATAAACCAAAGCCGGTTATAAACCAGATCCTTTTATAAACCAGACGCCTTTTTAAACCAAAGCCGCTTATAAGCCAGAGCCCTTTATGAACCAGAGCCCATTAAAAACCAGAGCCCTTTATTAACCATAGCCGGTTATAAATCAGAGCCCGTTATGAATCATAACCCTTTATAAACAAGAGCCCGTTATAAACCAAAGACGGTTATAAACCAGAGCCCTTTATAAACCAGAAGCCTTTATAAACCAAAGCCCTTTATAATCCAGAGCCCTTTATAAACCAAAGCCCTTTAGAAACCAAAGCCCTTTAGAAACAAAAGCCCTTTTTAAACCAGAGCCCGTTATAAACCAGAGCCCATTATAAACCAGAGCCTTTTATAAACCAGAGGCCTTTTTAAACCAAAGCCCGTTATAAGCCATAGGATGTTAAAAACCAGAGCCCTTGAAAAACCAGAGCCCTTTATAAACCAGAGCCCTTCATAAACCAGAGCCCGTTATAAACCAGCGCCCTTTACAAACCAGAGCCCTTTATAAACCAGAGCCCTTTATAAACCAAAGCCGGTTATAAACCAAGCTCTTTAGAAACCAAAGCCCTATAGAAACCAAAGCCCTTTACCAGAGCCTGTAATAAACCAGAGCCCTTTAAAAACCCGAGCCCTTTATCAACCAGAGCTCTTTATAAACCAATGCCGGTTATAAACCAGAGCCCGTTATAAACCAGAGCCCTTTATAAACAAAAGCCGGTTATAAACCAGAGCCTTTTATAAATTGGACGCCTTTTTAAACCAAAGCCGCTTATAAGCCAGAGCCCTTTATGAACCAGAGCCCATTAAAAACCAGATCAATTTATTAACCAGAGCCCGTTATAAACTAAAGCCATTTAGAAACCAAAGCTCTTAAGAAACCAAAGCACTTTATATACCAGAGCCTCTAATAAACCAGAGCCCGTTATAAACCAGAGCCCTTTATAAACCAGAGCCCTGTGTAAACCAAAGACGGTTATAAATAAGAGGCCGTTATGAATCATAGCCCTTTATAAACTAGAGCCCTTTATAAACCAAAGACGGTTATAAATCAGAGCCCGTTATAAACTAGAGCCCTTTATAAACCAGAGCCCTGTGTAAACCAAAGACGGTTATAAACCAGAGCCCGTTATAAACTAGAGCGCTTTATAAACCAAAGCCGGTTATAAATCAGAGCCCGTTATGAATCATAGCCCTTTATAAACTAGAGCCCTTTATAAACCAGAGCCCGTTATAAACCAGAGCCTGTTATAAACCAGAGCCTGTTATAAACCAAAGACGGTTGTAAACCAGAGCCTGTTATAAACCAATGCCCTTGAAAAACCAGAGCCCTTTATAAACCAGAGCCTTTTATAAACCAAAGCCCTTTAGAAACCAAAGCCCTTTATAAACCAGACCCCCTTACAAACCAGAGCCCGTTATAAACCAGAGCCCGTTATAAACTAGAGCCCTTTGTAAACCAAAGCCGGTTATAAATCAGAGCCTGTTATGAATCATAGCCGTTTATAAACCAAAGCCCGTTATAAACCAGAGCCCATTAACAACCAGAGCCATTTATAAACCAGAGTCCTTTATAAACCAGAGCCTGTTATAAACCAGAGCCCTTTAAAAACCAGAGCCCTATATAAACCAAAGCCCTCTAGAAACCAAGGCCCTTTTCATTCCAAAGCCCATTAAAAACCAGAGCCCTTTATAAGCCAGAGCCCGTTATAAACCAGAACCCTTTATAAACCAGAACTCTTTATAAACCAAAGCCCTTTATAAACCAGACCCCCTTACAAACCAGAGCCCGTTATAAACCAGAGCCCGTTATAAACTAGAGCCCTTTATAAACCAAAGCCGGTTATAAATCAGAGCCTGTTATGAATCATAGGCGTTTATAAACCAGAGCCCTTTATAAACCAAAGCTGGTTATAAACCAGAGCCTGTTATAAACCAAAGACGGTTATAAACCAGAGCCTGTTATAAACCAGAACCCTTGATAAACCAAAAGCCTTTATAAACCAAAGCCCTTTATAATCCAGAGCCCTTTATAAACCAAAGCCCTTTAGAAACAAAAGCCCCTTTTAAACCAGACCCCGTTATAAACCAGAGCCAATTATAAACCAGAGCTCTTTATAAACCAAAGCCCTTTATAAACCAGACCCCCTTACAAACCAGAGCCTTTTAAAAACCAGAGCCCTGTATAAACCAAAGACGGTTATAAACCAGAGCCTTTATAAACCAAAGCCGGTTATAAATCAGAGCCCGTTATGAATCATAGCCCTTTATAAACTAGAGCCCTTTATAAACCAAAGACGGTTATAAACCAGAGCCCGTTATAAACTAGAGCCCTTTATAAACCAAAGCCGGTTATAAATCAGAGCCCTTTAAAAAACAGAGCCCTATATACACCAAAGCCCTTAAGAAACCAAGGCCCTTTTCAAACCTAAGCCCATTAAAAACCAGAGCCCTTTATAAACCAAAGCCTGTTATAAACCAGAACACTTTATGAACCAGAGCTCTTTATAAACCAAAGCCCTTTATAAACCAGATCCCCTTACAAACCAGAGCCTGTTATAAACCAGAGCCCGTTATAAAGCAACAACTGTTATAAACCAGAGCCTTTTATGAACCAGACGCCTTTCTAAACCAAAGCCGCTTATAAGCCAGAGCCCTTTATGAACCAGAGCCCATTAAAAACCAGAGCCCTTTATCAACCCGAGCCTGTTATAAACCAGAGCCCATTATAAACCAGAGCCCTTTATAAACTAGAGCCCTTTATAAACCAAAGCCGGTTATAAACCAAGCTCTTTAGAAACCAAAGACCTTTATAAACCAAAGCCCTTTACCAGAGCCTGTAATAAACCAGAGCCCTCTAAAAACCAGAGCCCTTTATCAACCAGAGCTCTTTATAAACCAAAGCCGGTTATAAACCAGATCCCGTTATAAACTAAAGCCATTTAGAAACCAAAGCTCTTTAGAAACCAAAGCACTTTATATACCAGAGCCTGTAATAAACCAGAGCCCGTTATGAATCATAGCCCTTTATAAACCAGAGCCCTGTGTAAACCAAAGACGGTTATAAACCAGAGCCCGTTATAAACTAGAGCCCTTTATAAACCAAAGCCGGTTATAAATCAGAGCCCGTTATGAATCATAGCCCTTTATAAACCAGAGCCCTTTATAAACCAAAGCTGGTTATAAACCAGAGCCCTTTATAAACCGGAGCCCATTATAAACCAAAGACGGTTATAAACCAGAGCCTGTTATAAACCAGAGCCCTTTATAAACCAGAAGCCTTTATAAACCAGAGCGCGTAATAAACTAGAGCCCTTTATAAACCAAAGCCGGTTATAAATCAGAGCCCGTTATGAATCATAGCCCTTTATAAACCAGAGCCCTTTACAAACCAAAGCTGGTTATAAAACAGAGCCCATTATAAACCAGAGCCCGTTATAAACCAAAGCCCTTTATAAACCAGAGCCCATTACAAACCAGAGCCCTTTATAAACCAGTATCCTTTATTAATCAGAGCCCGTTATAAACCAGAGCCCTTTAAAAACCAGAGCCTTATATAAACCATAGCCCTTTAGAAACCAAGGCCCTTTTCAATCCAAAGCCCATTAAAAACCAGAGCCCTTTATAAACCAGAGCCCATTATAAACCAGAACCCTTTATAAACCAGAACTCTTTATAAACCAAAGCACTTTATAAATCAGACCCCCTTACAAATCAGAGCCCGTTATAAACCAGAGCCCTTTAAAAACCAGAGCCCTTTATAAACCAAAGCCCTTTAGAAACCAAAGCCCTTTAGAAACCAAGGTCCTTTTTAAACCAGACCCTGTTATAAACCAGAGCCCTTTAAAAACCAGAGCCCTATATATACCAAAGCCCTTAAGAAACCAAGGCCCTTTTAAAACCAAAGCCCATTAAAAACCAGCGCCCTTTATAAACCAGAGCCCGTTATAAACCAGAACACTTTATAAACCAGAGCTCTTTATAAACAAAAGCCCTTTATAAACCAGACCCCCTTACAAACCAGAGCCCGTTATAAACCAGAGCCCGTTATAAACCAGCGCCCTTTATAAACTAAAGCCCTTTAGAAACCAAAACTCTTTAGAAACAAAAGCCCTTTATATACCAGAGCCTGTAATAAACCAGAGCCCATTGTAAACCAGAGCCCTTTAAAAACCAGAGCCCTGTATAAACCAAAGACTGTTATAAACCAGAGCCCGGTATAAACTAAAGCCCTTTATAAACCAAAGCCGGTTATAAATCAGAGCCCGTTATGAATCATAGCCCTTTAAAAACCAGAGCCCTTTATAAACCAGAGCCCGTTATAAACCAAAGCCCGTTATAAACCAGAGCCAATTACAAACCAGAGCCATTTATAAACCAGAATCCTTTATAAATCAGAGCCCGTTATAAACCAGAGCCCTTTAAAAACCAGAGCCCTATAAAAACCAAAGCCCTTTAGAAACTAAGGCCCTTTTCAATCCAAAGCCCATTAAAAAACAGAGCCCTTTATAAACCAGAGCCCGTTATAAACCAGAACCCTTTATAAACCAGAACTCTTTATAAACCAAAGCCCTTTATAAATCAGACCCCTTTACAAACCAGAGCCCGTTATAAACCAGAGCCCGTTAAACCAACACGTGTTATAAACCAGAGCCTGTTATAAACCAAAGCCCTTTAACAACCAGAGCCCTTTAGAAACCAAAGCCCTTTAGAAACCAAAGCCCTTTAGAAACCAAGGTCCTTTTTAAACAAGAGCCTGTTATAAACCAGAGCCCTTTAAAAAACAGAGACCTATATACACCAAAGCTCTTAAGAAACCAAGGCCCTTTTCAAACCTAAGCCCATTAAAAACCAGAGCCGTTTATAAACCAGAGCCTGTTATAAACCAGAATACTTTATGAACCAGAGCTCTTTATAAACCAAAGCCCTTTATAAACCAGACCCCCTTACAAACCAGAGCCCTTTAAAAACCAGAGCCCTGTATAAACCAAAGACGGTTATAAACCACAGCCGTTATAAACTATAGCCCTTTATAAACCAAAGCCGGTTATAAATCAGAGCCCGTTATGAATCATAGCCCTTTATAAACTAGAGCCCTTTATAAACCAAAGACGGTTATAAACCAGAGCCCGTTATAAACTAGAGCCCTTTATAAACTAAAGCCGGTTATAAATCAGAGCCCGTTATGAATCATAGCCCTTTATAAACCAGAGCCCTTTATAAACCAAAGCTGGTTATAAACCAGAGCCCTTTATAAACCAGAGCCCATTATAAACCAAAGACGGTTATAAACCAGAGCCTGTTATAAACCAGAGCCCTTTATAAACCAGAAGCCTTTATAAACCAGAGCGCGTAATAAACTAGAGCCCTTTATAAACCAAAGCCGGTTATAAATCAGAGCCCGTTATGAATCATAGCCCTTTATAAACCAGAGCCCTTTATAAACCAAAGCTGGTTATAAAACAGAGCCCATTGTAAACCAGAGCCCGTTATAAACCAAAGCCCTTTATAAACCAGAGCCCATTACAAACCAGAGCCCTTTATAAACCAGTATCCTTTATTAATCAGAGCCCGTTATAAACCAGAGCCCTTTAAAAACCAGAGCCTTATATAAACCAAAGCCCTTTAGAAACCAAGGCCCTTTTCAATCCAAAGCCCATTAAAAACCAGAGCCCTTTATAAACCAGAGCCCATTATAAACCAGAACCCTTTATAAACCAGAACTCTTTATAAACCAAAGCACTTTATAAATCAGACCCCCTTACAAACCAGAGCCCGTTATAAACCAGAGCCCTTTAAAAACCAGAGCCCTTTATAAACCAAAGAACTTTAGAAACCAAAGCCCTTTAGAAACCAAGGTCCTTTTTAAACCAGACCCTGTTATAAACCAGAGCCCTTTAAAAACCAGAGCCCTATATATACCAAAGCCCTTAAGAAACCAAGGCCCTTTTAAAACCAAAGCCCATTAAAAACCAGAGCCCTTTATAAACCAGAGCCAGTTATAAACCAGAACACTTTATAAACCAGAGCTCTTTATAAACCAAAGCCCTTTATAAACCAGACCCCCTTACAAACCAGAGCCCGTTATAAACCAGAGCCCGTTATAAACCAGCGCCCTTTATAAACTAAAGCCCTTTAGAAACCAAAACTCTTTAGAAACAAAAGCCCTTTATATACCAGAGCCTGTAATAAACCAGAGCCCATTGTAAACCAGAGCCCTTTAAAAACCAGAGCCCTGTATAAACCAAAGACTGTTATAAACCAGAGCCCGGTATAAACTATAGCCCTTTATAAACCAAAGCCGGTTATAAATCAGAGCCCGTTATAAACCAGAGCCCTTTAAAAACCAGAGCCCTTTATAAACCAAAGCCCTTTAGAAACCAAAGCCCTTTAGAAACCAAGGTCCTTTTTAAACCAGAGCCTGTTATAAACCAGAGCCCTTTAAAAAACAGAGCCCTATATACACCAAATCCCTTAAGAAACCAAGGCCCTTTTATAACCTAAGCCCATTAAAAACCAGAGCCCTTTATAAACCAGAGCCTGTTATAAACCAGAATACTTTATGAAACAGAGCTCTTTATAAACCAAAGCCCTTTATAAACCAGACCCCCTTACAAACCAGAGCTCTTTAAAAATCAGAGCCCTGTATAAACCAAAGACGGTTATAAACCGGAGCCCGTTATAAACTATAGCCCTTTATAAACCAAAGCCGGTTATAAATCAGAGCCCGTTATGAATCATAGCCCTTTATAAACTAGAGCCCTTTATAAACCAAAAACGGTTATAAACCAGAGCCCGTTATAAACTAAAGCCCTTTATAAACCAAAGCCGGTTATAAATCAGAGCCCATTATGAATCATAGCCCTTTAAAAACCAGAGCCCTTTATAAACCAGAGCCCTTTACAAACCAAAGCTGGTTATAAAACAGAGCCCATTATAAACCAGAGCCCGTTATAAACCAAAGCCCTTTATAAACCAGAGCCCATTACAAACCAGAGCCCTTTATAAACCAGTATCCTTTATTAATCAGAGCCCGTTATAAACCAGAGCCCTTTAAAAACCAGAGCCTTATATAAACCATAGCCCTTTAGAAACCAAGGCCCTTTTCAATCCAAAGCCCATTAAAAACCAGAGCCCTTTATAAACCAGAGCCCATTATAAACCAGAACCCTTTATAAACCAGAACTCTTTATAAACCAAAGCACTTTATAAATCAGACCCCCTTACAAATCAGAGCCCGTTATAAACCAGAGCCCTTTAAAAACCAGAGCCCTTTATAAACCAAAGCCCTTTAGAAACCAAAGCCCTTTAGAAACCAAGGTCCTTTTTAAACCAGACCCTGTTATAAACCAGAGCCCTTTAAAAACCAGAGCCCTATATATACCAAAGCCCTTAAGAAACCAAGGCCCTTTTAAAACCAAAGCCCATTAAAAACCAGCGCCCTTTATAAACCAGAGCCCGTTATAAACCAGAACACTTTATAAACCAGAGCTCTTTATAAACAAAAGCCCTTTATAAACCAGACCCCCTTACAAACCAGAGCCCGTTATAAACCAGAGCCCGTTATAAACCAGCGCCCTTTATAAACTAAAGCCCTTTAGAAACCAAAACTCTTTAGAAACAAAAGCCCTTTATATACCAGAGCCTGTAATAAACCAGAGCCCATTGTAAACCAGAGCCCTTTAAAAACCAGAGCCCTGTATAAACCAAAGACTGTTATAAACCAGAGCCCGGTATAAACTATAGCCCTTTATAAACCAAAGCCGGTTATAAATCAGAGCCCGTTATGAATCATAGCCCTTTAAAAACCAGAGCCCTTTATAAACCAGAGCCCGTTATAAACCAAAGCCCGTTATAAACCAGAGCCAATTACAAACCAGAGCCATTTATAAACCAGAATCCTTTATAAATCAGAGCCCGTTATAAACCAGAGCCCTTTAAAAACCAGAACCCTATAAAAACCAAAGCCCTTTAGAAACTAAGGCCCTTTTCAATCCAAAGCCCATTAAAAAACAGAGCCCTTTATAAACCAGAGCCCGTTATAAACCAGAACCCTTTATAAACCAGAACTCTTTATAAACCAAAGCCCTTTATAAATCAGACCCCTTTACAAACCAGAGCCCGTTATAAACCAGAGCCCGTTAAACCAACACGTGTTATAAACCAGAGCCTGTTATAAACCAAAGCCCTTTAACAACCAGAGCCCTTTAGAAACCAAAGCCCTTTAGAAACCAAAGCCCTTTAGAAACCAAGGTCCTTTTTAAACAAGAGCCTGTTATAAACCAGAGCCCTTTAAAAAACAGAGACCTATATACACCAAAGCTCTTAAGAAACCAAGGCCCTTTTCAAACCTAAGCCCATTAAAAACCAGAGCCGTTTATAAACCAGAGCCTGTTATAAACCAGAATACTTTATGAACCAGAGCTCTTTATAAACCAAAGCCCTTTATAAACCAGACCCCCTTACAAACCAGAGCCCTTTAAAAACCAGAGCCCTGTATAAACCAAAGACGGTTATAAACCACAGCCGTTATAAACTATAGCCCTTTATAAACCAAAGCCGGTTATAAATCAGAGCCCGTTATGAATCATAGCCCTTTATAAACTAGAGCCCTTTATAAACCAAAGACGGTTATAAACCAGAGCCCGTTATAAACTAGAGCCCTTTATAAACTAAAGCCGGTTATAAATCAGAGCCCGTTATGAATCATAGCCCTTTATAAACCAGAGCCCTTTATAAACCAAAGCTGGTTATAAACCAGAGCCCTTTATAAACCAGAGCCCATTATAAACCAAAGACGGTTATAAACCAGAGCCTGTTATAAACCAGAGCCCTTTATAAACCAGAAGCCTTTATAAACCAGAGCGCGTAATAAACTAGAGCCCTTTATAAACCAAAGCCGGTTATAAATCAGAGCCCGTTATGAATCATAGCCCTTTATAAACCAGAGCCCTTTATAAACCAAAGCTGGTTATAAAACAGAGCCCATTGTAAACCAGAGCCCGTTATAAACCAAAGCCCTTTATAAACCAGAGCCCATTACAAACCAGAGCCCTTTATAAACCAGTATCCTTTATTAATCAGAGCCCGTTATAAACCAGAGCCCTTTAAAAACCAGAGCCTTATATAAACCAAAGCCCTTTAGAAACCAAGGCCCTTTTCAATCCAAAGCCCATTAAAAACCAGAGCCCTTTATAAACCAGAGCCCATTATAAACCAGAACCCTTTATAAACCAGAACTCTTTATAAACCAAAGCACTTTATAAATCAGACCCCCTTACAAACCAGAGCCCGTTATAAACCAGAGCCCTTTAAAAACCAGAGCCCTTTATAAACCAAAGAACTTTAGAAACCAAAGCCCTTTAGAAACCAAGGTCCTTTTTAAACCAGACCCTGTTATAAACCAGAGCCCTTTAAAAACCAGAGCCCTATATATACCAAAGCCCTTAAGAAACCAAGGCCCTTTTAAAACCAAAGCCCATTAAAAACCAGAGCCCTTTATAAACCAGAGCCAGTTATAAACCAGAACACTTTATAAACCAGAGCTCTTTATAAACCAAAGCCCTTTATAAACCAGACCCCCTTACAAACCAGAGCCCGTTATAAACCAGCGCCCTTTATAAACTAAAGCCCTTTAGAAACCAAAACTCTTTAGAAACAAAAGCCCTTTATATACCAGAGCCTGTAATAAACCAGAGCCCATTGTAAACCAGAGCCCTTTAAAAACCAGAGCCCTGTATAAACCAAAGACTGTTATAAACCAGAGCCCGGTATAAACTATAGCCCTTTATAAACCAAAGCCGGTTATAAATCAGAGCCCGTTATAAACCAGAGCCCTTTAAAAACCAGAGCCCTTTATAAACCAAAGCCCTTTAGAAACCAAAGCCCTTTAGAAACCAAGGTCCTTTTTAAACCAGAGCCTGTTATAAACCAGAGCCCTTTAAAAAACAGAGCCCTATATACACCAAATCCCTTAAGAAACCAAGGCCCTTTTATAACCTAAGCCCATTAAAAACCAGAGCCCTTTATAAACCAGAGCCTGTTATAAACCAGAATACTTTATGAAACAGAGCTCTTTATAAACCAAAGCCCTTTATAAACCAGACCCCCTTACAAACCAGAGCTCTTTAAAAATCAGAGCCCTGTATAAACCAAAGACGGTTATAAACCGGAGCCCGTTATAAACTATAGCCCTTTATAAACCAAAGCCGGTTATAAATCAGAGCCCGTTATGAATCATAGCCCTTTATAAACTAGAGCCCTTTATAAACCAAAAACGGTTATAAACCAGAGCCCGTTATAAACTAAAGCCCTTTATAAACCAAAGCCGGTTATAAATCAGAGCCCATTATGAATCATAGCCCTTTAAAAACCAGAGCCCTTTATAAACCAGAGCCCGTTATAAACCAAAGCCCGTTATAAACCAGAGCCAATTACAAACCACAGCCCTTTATAAACCAGAATCTTTTATAAATCAGAGCCCGTTATAAACCAGAGCCCTTTAAAAACCAGAGCCCTATATAAACCAAAGCCCGTTATAAACCAGAACCCTTTATAAACCAGAGCTCTTTATAAACCAAAGCCCTTTATAAACCAGACCCCCTTACAAACCAGAGCCCTTTAAAAACCAGAGCCCTGTATAAACCAAAGACGGTTATAAACCAGAGCCCGTTATAAACTATAGCCCTTTATAAACCAAAGCCGGTTATAAATCAGAGCCCGTTATGAATCATAGCCCTTTATAAACTAGAGCCCTTTATAAACCAAAGACGGTTATAAACCAGAGCCCGTTATAAACTAGAGCCCTTTATAAACCAAAGCCGGTTATAAATCAGAGCCCGTTATGAACCATAGCCCTTTAAAAACCAGAGCCCTTTATAAACCAAAGCTGGTTATAAACCAGAGCCCGTTATAAACCAGAGCCCATTATAAACCAAAGACGGTTATGAAAGAGAGCCTGTTATAAACCAGAGCCCTTTAATAACCAGAGCCCATTAAAAACCAGAGCCCTTTATAAACCAGAGCCCTTTATGAACCAGAGCCCATGAAAAACCAGAGCCCTTTATAAACCAGAGCCAATTACAAACCAGAGCCCTTTATAAACCAGTATCCTTTATTAATCAGTGCCCGTTATAAACCAGAGCCCTTTAAAAACCAGAGCCTTAGATAAACCAAAGCCCTTTAGAAACCAAGGCCCTTTTCAATCCAAAGCCCATTAAAAACCAGAGCCCTTTATAAACCAGAGCCCGTTATAAACCAGAGCCCTTTAAAAACCAGAGCCCTTTATAAACCAATGCCCTTTAGAAACCAAAGCCCTTTAGAAACCAAGGTCCTTTTTAAACCAGAGCCTGTTATAAACCAGAGCCCTTTAAAAAACAGAGCCCTATATACACCAAAGCCCTTAAGAAACCAAGGCCCTTTTCAAACCTAAGCACATTAAAAACCAGAGACCTTTATAAACCAAAGCCTGTTATAAACCAGAACACTTTATGAACCAGAGCTCTTTATAAACCAAAGCCCTTTATAAACCAGATCCCCTTACAAACCAGAGCCTGTTATAAACCAGAGCCCGTTATAAAGCAACAACTGTTATAAACCAGAGCCTTTTATGAACCAGACGCCTTTCTAAACCAAAGCCGCTTATAAGCCAGAGCCCTTTATGAACCAGAGCCCATTAAAAACCAGAGCCCTTTATCAACCCGAGCCTGTTATAAACCAGAGTCCATTACAAACCAGAGCCCTTTATAAACTAGAGCCCTTTATAAACCAAAGCCGGTTATAAACCAAGCTCTTTAGAAACCAAAGACCTTTATAAACCAAAGCCCTTTACCAGAGCCTGTAATAAACCAGAGCCCTCTAAAAACCAGAGCCCTTTATCAACCAGAGCTCTTTATAAACCAAAGCCGGTTATAAACCAGAGCCCGTTATAAACTAAAGCCATTTAGAAACCAAAGCTCTTTAGAAACCAAAGCACTTTATATACCAGAGCCTGTAATAAACCAGAGCCCGTTATAAACCAGAGCCCTTTATAAACCAGAGCCCTGTGTAAACCAAAGACGGTTATAAATCAGAGCCCGTTATGAATCATAGCCCTTTATAAAATAGAGCCCTTTATAAACCAAAGACGGTTATAAATCAGAGCCTGTTATAAACTAGAGCCCTTTATAAACCAGAGCCCTGTGTAAACCAAAGACGGTTATAAACCAGAGCCCGTTATAAACTAGAGCGCTTTATAAACCAAAGCCGGTTATAAATCAGAGCCCGTTATGAATAATAGGCCTTTATAAACTAGAGCCCTTTATAAACCAGAGCCCGTTATAAACCAGAGCCTGTTATAAACCAGAGCCCGTTATAAACCAAAGATGGTTGTAAACCAGAGCCTGTTATAAACCAATGCCCTTGAAAAACCAGAGCCCTTTATAAACCAGAGCCTTTTATGAACCAAAGCCCTTTAGAAACCAAAGCCCTTTATATACCAGAGCCTGCAATAAACCAGAGCCCTTTATAAACCAAAGTTAGTAATAAACCAGAGCCTGTTATAAACCAGAGCCCATTATAAACCAAAGCCGGTTATAAACCAGAGCCTTTTATAAACCAGACGCCTTTTTAAACCAAAGCCGCTTATAAGCCAGAGCCCTTTATGAACCAGAGCCCATGAAAAACCAGAGCCCTTTATCAACCAGAGCTCTTTATAAACCAAAGCCGGTTATAAACCAGAGCCCGTTATAAACCAGATCCCTTTATAAACCAAAGCCGGTTATAAACCAGAGCCTTTTATAAACCAGACGCCTTTTTAAACCAAAGCCGCTTATAAGCCAGAGCCCTTTATGAACCAGAGCCCAATAAAAACCAGATCAATTTATTAACCAGAGCCCGTTATAAACTAAAGCCATTTAGAAACCAAAGCTCTTAAGAAACCAAAGCACTTTATATACCAGAGCCTCTAATAAACCAGAGCCCGTTATAAACCAGAGCCCTTTATAAACCAGAGCCCTGTGTAAACCAAAGACGGTTATAAATCAGAGCCCGTTATGAATCATAGCCCTTTATAAACTAGAGCCCTTTATAAACCAAAGACGGTTATAAATCAGAGCCCGTTATAAACTAGAGCCCTTTATAAACCAGAGCCCTGTGTAAACCAAAGACGGTTATAAACCAGAGCCCGTTATAAACTAGAGCGCTTTATAAACCAAAGCCGGTTATAAATCAGAGCCCGTTATGAATCATAGCCCTTTATAAACTAGAGACCTTTATAAACCAGAGTCCGTTATAAACCAGAGCCTGTTATAAACCAGAGCCCGTTAAAAACCAAAGACGGTTGTAAACCAGAGCCTGTTATAAACCAATGCCCTTGATAAACCAGAGCCCTTTATAAACCAGAGCCCTTTGTAAACCAAAGCCCTTTAGAAACCAAAGCCCTTTATATACCAGAGCCTGCAATAAACCAGAGCCCTTTATAAACCAAAGTTAGTTATAAACCAGAGCCTGTTATAAACCAGAGCCCATTATAAACCAAAGCCGGTTATAAACCAGAGCCTTTTATAAACCAGACGCCTTTTTAAACCAAAGCCGCTTATAAGCCAGAGCCCTTTATGAACCAGAGCCCATTAAAAACCAGAGCCCTTTATTAACCAGAGCCCATTAAAAATCAGAGCCCTTTTTAATCCAGAGCCCTTTATGAACCAGAGCCCATGAAAAACCAGAGCCCTTTATAAACCAGAGAACATTATAAACCACAGCCCTTTATAAACCAGAGCCCGTTATAAACCAGCGCCCTTTATAAACCAAGCTCTTTAGAAAGCAAAGCCCTTTAGAAACCAAAGCCCTTTATATAGCAGAGCCTGTAATAAACCAGAGCCCTTTATAAACCAAAGCCAGTTATAAACCAGAGCCCTGTAGGAACCAGAGCCCATTAAAAACCAGAACCCTTTATAAACCAAAACCCGTTATAAACCAGAGGCCTTTTTAAACCAAAGCCCGTTATAAGCCATAGGATGTTAAAAACCAGAGCTCTTGAAAAACCAGAGCCCTTTATAAACCAGAGGCCGTTATAAACCAAAGACGGTTATAAACCAGAGCCCGTTATAAACTAGAGCGCTTTATAAACCAAAGCCGGTTATAAATCAGAGCCCGTTATGAATCATAGCCCTTTATAAACTAGAGACCTTTATAAACCAGAGCCCGTTATAAACCAGAGCCTGTTATAAACCAGAGCCCGTTATAAACCAAAGACGGTTGTAAACCAGAGCGTGTTATAAACCAATGCCCTTGAAAAACCAGAGCCCTTTATAAACCAGAGCCCTTTGTAAACCAAAGCCCTTTAGAAACCAAAGCCCTTTATATACCAGAGCATGATATAAACCAGAGCCCTTTATAAACCAAAGTTAGTTATAAACCAGAGCCTGTTATAAACCAGAGCCCATTATAAACCAAAGCCGGTTATAAACCAGAGCCTTTTATAAACCAGACGCCTTTTTAAACCAAAGCCGCTTATAAGCCAGAGCCCTTTATGAACCAGAGCCCTTTATAAACCAGAGCCCTTTATAAACCCGAGCCCTTTTATCAACCAGAACTCTTATAAACCAAATCCGGTTATAAATCAGAGCCCGTTATCAATCATAGCCCTTTATAAACTAGAGCCCTTTATAAACCATAGCCGGTTATGAATCAGAGCCCGTTATGAATCATAACCCTTTATAAACCAGAGCCCTTTATGAACCAAAGCTGGTTATTAACCAGAGCCCTTTATAAACCAGAGCCCTTTATAAACCAAAGCCGGTTATAAGCCAGAGCCCTTTATGAACCAGAGCCCATTAAAAACCAGATCAATTTATTAACCAGAGCCCGTTATAAACTAAAGCCATTTAGAAACCAAAGCTCTTAAGAAACCAAAGCACTTTATATACCAGAGCCTCTAATAAACCAGAGCCCGTTATAAACCAGAGCCCTTTATAAACCAGAGCCCTGTGTAAACCAAAGACAGTTATAAATCAGAGCCCGTTATGAATCATAGCCCTTTATAAACTAGAGCCCTTTATAAACCAAAGACGGTTATAAATCAGAGCCCGTTATAAACTAGAGCCCTTTATAAACCAGAGCCCTGTGTAAACCAAAGATGGTTATAAACCAGAGCCCGTTATAAACTAGCGCGCTTTATAAACCAAAGCCGGTTATAAATCAGAGCCCGTTATGAATCATAGCCCTTTATAAACTAGAGACCTTTATAAACCAGAGCCCGTTATAAACCAAAGACGGTTGTAAACCAGAGCCTGTTATAAACCAATGCCCTTGAAAAACCAGAGCCCTTTATAAACCAGAGCCCTTTGTAAACGTAAGCCCTTTAGAAACCAAAGCCCTTTAGATACCAGAGCCTGCAATAAACCAGAGCCCTTTATAAACCAAAGTTAGTTATAAACCAGAGCCTGTTATAAACCAGAGCCCATTATAAACCAAAGCCGGTTATAAGCCAGAGCCCTTTATGAACCAGAGCCCATTAAAAACCAGAGCCCTTTATTAACCAGAGCCCATTAAAAATCAGAGCCCTTTTTAAACCAGAGCCCTTTATGAACCAGAGCCCATGAAAAACCAGAGCCCTTTATAAACCAGAGCCCATTATAAACCACAGCCCTTTATAAACCAGAGCCCTTTATATACCAGAGCCTGTAATAAACCAGAGCCCTTTGAAAACCAGAGCCCTTTATAAACCAAAGCCAGTTATAAACCAGAGCCCTGTAGGAACCAGAGCCCATTAAAAACCAGAACCCTTTATAAACCAAAACCCGTTATAAACCAGAGGCCTTTTTAAACCAAAGCCCGTTATAAGCCATAGGATGTTAAAAACCAGAGCTCTTGAAAAACCAGAGCCCTTTATAAACCAGAGCCCATTATAAACCAGAGCCCTTTATAAACCAGAGCCCTTTATAAACCCAAGCCCTTTTATCAACCAGAACTCTTTATAAACCAAATCCAGTTATAAATCAGAGCCCGTTATCAATCATAGCCCTTTATAAACTAGAACCCTTTATGAACCAAAGCTGGTTATTAACCAGAGCCCGTTATAAACCGGAAGCCTTTATAAACCAGAGCCGGTTATAAACTAGAGCCCTTTATAAACCAAAGCCGGTTTTAAATCAGAGCCCGTTATGAATCATAGCCCTTTATAAACCAGAGCCCTTTATAAAAAAAAGCTGGTTATAAACCAGAGCCCTTTATAAACCAAAGCTGGTTATAAACCAGAGCCCGTTATAAACCAAAGACGGTTATAAACCAGAGCCTGTTAAAAACCAGAGCCCTTTATAAACCAGAAGCCTTTATAAACCAAAGCCCTTTATAATCCAGAGCCCTTTATAAACCAAAGCCCTTTATAAACCAAAAGCCCTTTAGAAACAAAAGCCGTTTTTAAACCAGAGCCCGTTATAAACCAGAGCCCATTATAAACCAGAGCCTTCTATAAACCAGAGGCCTTTTTAAACCAAAGCCCGTTATAAGCCATAGGATTTTAAAAACCAGAGCCCTTGAAAAACCAGAGCCCTTTATAAACCAGAGCCCTTCATAAACCAGAGCCCGTTATAAACCAGAGCCCTTTACAAACCAGAGCCCTTTATAAACCAGAGCCCTTTATAAACCAAAGCCGGTTATAAACCAAGCTCTTTAGAAACCAAAGCCCTTTAGAATCCAAAGCCCTTTACCAGAGCCTGTAATAAACCAGAGCCCTTTAAAAACCCGAGCCCTTTATCAACCAGAGCTCTTTATAAACCAATGCCGGTTATAAACCAGAGCCCATTATAAACCAGAGCCCTTTATAAACCAAAGCCGGTTATAAACCAGAGCCTTTTATAAATCAGACGCCTTTTTAAACCAAAGCCGCTTATAAGCCAGAGCCCTTTATGAACCAGTCCCATTATAAACCAGAGCCCTTTATAAACCAGAGCCCTTTATAAACCAGCACCCTTTTTAAACTAAAGCCCTTTAGAAACCAAAGTTCTTTAGAAACCAAAGCACTTTATATACCAGAGCCTGTAATAAACCAGAGCCCGTTATAAACCATAGCCCTTTATAAACCAGAGCCCTGTATAAACCAAAGACGGTTGTAAACCAGAGCCCGTTACAAACTAGAGCCCTTTATAAGCCAGAAGCCTTTATAAACCAGAGCCCGTTATAAACTAGAGCCCTTTATAAACCAAAACCGGTTATAAACCAGAGCCCGTTATAAACCATAGCCCTTTATAAACCAGAGCCCTGTATAAACCAAAGACGGTTTTAAACCAGAGCCCTTGAAAAACCAGAGCCCTTTATAAACCAGAGCCCTTTATAAAAAAGAGCCCGTTATAAACCAGAGCCCTTTATAAACCAGAGCACTTTATAAACCAGACGCCTTTTTAAACCAAAGCCGCTTATAAGCCAGAGCCCTTTATGAACCAGAGCCCGTTATAAACTAAAGCCATTTAGAAACCAAAGCTCTTTAGAAACCAAAGCCCTTTATATACCAGAGCCTGTAATAAACCAGAGCATGTTATAAACCAGAGCCCTTTATAAACCAGAGCCCTGTGTAAACCAAAGACGGTTATAAACCAGAGCCCGTTATAAACTAGAGCACTTTATAAACCAAAGCCGGTTATAAATCAGAGCCCGTTATGAATCATAGCCCTTTATAAACTAGAGCCCTTTATAAACCAGAGCCCGTTATAAACCAGAGCCTGTTGTAAACCAGAGCCTGTTATAAACCAATGCCCTTGAAAAACCAGAGCCCTTTATAAACCACAGCCCTTTATAAACCAGAGCCCGTTATAAACCAGAGCCCTTTATAAACCAGAGCCCTTTATAAGCCAGATCCCTTTATAAACCAAAGCCGGTTATAAACCAAGCTCTTTAGAAACCAAAGCCCTTTAGAAACCAAAGCCCTTTACCAGAGCCTGTAACAAACCAGAGCCCGTTATAAACCAGAGCCTTTTATAAACCAAAGCCGGTTATAAACGAGAGCCTTTTATAAACCAGACGCCTTTTTAAACCAAAGCCGCTTATAAGCCAGAACCCTTTATGAACCAGAGCCAATTAAAAACCAGAGCCCTTTATAAACTTAAGCCCTTTACAAATCAAAGCTATTTAGAAACAAAAGCACTTTATATACCAGATCAAGTAATAAACCAGAGCCCGTTATAAACCAGAGCCATTTATAAACCAGAGCCCTGTATAAACCAAAGACGGTTATAAACCAGAGCCCATTATAAACCAAAGACGGTTGTAAACCAGAGCCTGTTATAAACCAGAGCCCTTGAAAAACCAGAGCCCTTTATAAACCAGAGCCCTTTATAAACCACAGCCCGTTATAAACCAGAGCCCTGTGTAAACCAGAGCCCTTTATAAACCAGAGCCCTTTATAAACCAAAGCCGGTTATACACCAAGCTCTTTAGAAACCAAAGCCCTTTAGAAACCAAAGCCCTTTACCAGAGCCTGTAATAAATCAGACCAAAGACGGTTATAAACCAGAGCCCTGTCTAAACCAAAGACGGTTATAAACCAGAGCCCGTTATAAACTAGAGCGCTTTATAAACCAAAGCCTGTTATAAATCAGATCCCGTTATGAATCATAGCCCTTTATAAACTAGAGCCCTTTATAAACCAGAGCCCGTTATAAACCAGAGCCCGTTATAAACCAAAGACGGTTGTAAACCAGAGCCTGTTATAAACCAATGCCCTTGAAAAACCAGAGCCCTTTATAAACCATAGCCCCTTATAAACCAGAGCCCGTTATAAACCAGAGCCCTTTATAAACCAGAGCCCTTTATAAGCCAGATCCCTTTATAAACCAAAGCCGCTTATAAACCAAGCTCTTTAGAAACTAAAGCCCTTTAGAAACCAAAGCCCTTTACCAGAGCCTGTAATAAATCAGAGCCCTTTAAAAACCAGAGCCCTTTATAAACTTAAGCCCTTTAGAAACCAAAGCACTTTAGAAACAAAAGCACTTTATATACCAGAGCATGTAATAAACCAGAGCCCGTTATGAATCATAACCCTTTATAAACCAGATACGTTTATAAACCAAAGCTGGTTATAAACCAGAGCCCGTTATAAACCAAAGACGGTTGTAAACCAGAGCCTGTTATAAACCAAAGCTGGTTATAAACCAGAGCCCGTTATAAACCAAAGACGGTTGTAAACCAGAGCCTGTTATAAACCAGAGCCCTTTATAAACCAGAGCCCTTGAAAAACCAGAGCCCTTTATAAACCAGAGCCCTTTATAAACCACAGCCCGTTATAAACCAGAGCCCTGTGTAAACCAGAGCCCTTTATAAACCAGAGCCCTTTATAAACCAGAGCCCTTCATAAACCAAAACCGGTTATAAACCAGAGCCCGTTACAAACCGACGCCTGTTATAAACCAGAGCCTGTTATAAACCAGAGCCCTTTAAAAACCAGAGCCCTTTATAAACCAAAGCCCTTTAGAAACCAAGGTCCTTTTTAAACCAGAGCCTGTTATACACCAAAGCCCTTTATAAACCAACACCTGTTATAAATCAGAGCCTGTTATAAACCACAGCCCTTTATAAACCAAAACCCTTTATAAACCAGCGCCCGTTATAAACCAGAGCCCTTTGAAAACCAGAGCCCTTTATAAACCAAAGACCTTTAGAAACCAAAGCCCTTTAGCAACCAAGGTCCTTTTTAAACCAGAGCCTGTTATAAACCAAAGCCCTTTATATACCAGTGCCTGTTATAAACCAGAGCCCTTTATAAACCAGAGCCCTTTATAAACCAAAGCCGGTTATAAACCAGAGCCCGTTATAAACCAGAGCCCGTTATAAACCAAAGCCCATTATAAACCAGAGCCCATTACAAACCAGAGTTCTTTATAAACCAGAATCCTTTATAAACAAGAGCCCGTTATAAACCATAGCCCTTTAAAAACCAGAGCCCTATATAAACCAAAGCCCTTTAGAAACCAAGGCCCTTTTCAATCCAAAGCCCATTAAAAACCAGACCCCTTTATAAACCAGAGCCCATTATAAACCAGAACCCCTTATAAACCAGAACTCTTTATAAACCAAAGCCCTTTATGAATCAGACCCCCTTACAAACCAGAGCCCGTTATAAACCAGAGACCGTTATAAACCAGAGCGTATTATAAACCAGAGCCCTTTATACACCAAAGCCCGTTATAAACCAGAGCCCATTACAAACCAGAGCCCTTTATAAACCAAAACCCTTTATAAACCAGAGCCCGTTATAAACCAGAGCCCTTTAAAAACCAGAGCCCTTTAAAAACCAGAGCCCTTTATAAACGAAAGCCCTTCAGAAACCAAAGCCCTTTAGAAACCAAGGTCCTTTTTAAACCAGAGCCTGTTATAAACCAAATCCCTTTATAAACCAAAGCCGGTTATAAACCAGAGCCCGTTATAAACCAGAGCCCTTTATAAACCAGAGCCCTTCATAAACCAAAACCGGTTATAAACCAGAGCCCTTTAAAAACCAGAGCCCTTTATAAACCAGAGCCCTTTATAAACCAAAGCCGGTTATAAACCAGAGCCCGTTATAAACCAGAGCCCTTTATAAACCAGAGCCCTTCATAAACCAAAACCGGTTATAAACCAGAGCCCGTTACAAACCGACGCCTGTTATAAACCAGAGCCTGTTATAAACCAGAGCCCTTTATAAACCAAAGCCCTTTATAAACCAAAGCCCTTTAGAAACCAAGGTCCTTTTTAAACCAGAGCCTGTTATAAACCAAAGCCCTTTATAAACCAACAACTGTTATAAACCAGAGCCTGTTATAAACCACAGCCCTTTATAAACCAAAACCCTTTATAAACCAGCGCCCGTTATAAACCAGAGCCCTTTGAAAACCAGAGCACTTTATAAACCAAAGACCTTTAGAAACCAAAGCCCTTTAGCAACCAAGGTCCTTTTTAAACCAGAGCCTGTTATAAACCACAGCCCTTTATAAACCAAAACCCTTTATAAACCAGCGCCCGTTATAAACCAGAGCCCTTTGAAAACCAGAGCCCTTTATAAACCAAAGACCTTTAGAAACCAAAGCCCTTTAGCAACCAAGGTCCTTTTTAAACCAGAGCCTGTTATAAACCACAGCCCTTTATAAACCAAAACCCTTTATAAACCAGCGCCCTTTATAAACCAGAGCCCTTTGAAAACCAGAGCCCTTTATAAACCAAAGACCTTTAGAAACCAAAGCCCTTTAGCAACCAAGGTCCTTTTTAAACCAGAGCCCGTTATAAACTAGAGCCCTTCATAAACCAGAGCCCTGTCTAAACCAAAGACGGTTATAAACCAGAGCCCGTTATAAACTAGAGCGCTTTATAAACCAAAGCCTGTTATAAATCAGAGCCCGTTATGAATCATAGCCCTTTATAAACTAGAGCCCTTTATAAACCAGAGCCCGTTATAAACCAGAGCCCGTTATAAACCAAAGACGGTTGTAAACCAGAGCCTGTTATAAACCAATGCCCTTGAAAAACCAGAGCCCTTTATAAACCAGAGCCCCTTATAAACCAGAGCCCGTTATAAACCAAAGCCCTTTATAAACCAGAGCTCGTTACAAACCAGAGCCCGTTATAAACCAGAGCCTGTTATAAACCAGAGCCCTTTATATACCAGAGCCTGTTATAAACCAGAGCCCTTATATACCAGAGCCCTTTATAAACCAAAGCCGGTTATAAACCAGACCCCCTTACAAACCAGAGCCCATTATAAACCAGACCCCGTTATAAACCAGAACCCTTTGTAAACCAGAGCTCTTTATAAACCAAAGCCCTTTATAAACCAGAGCCCGTTACAAACCAGAGCCCGTTATAACCCAGAGCCTATTATAAACCAGAGCCCTTTATATACCAGAGCCCTTTATAAACCCAAGCCGATTATAAACCAAAGCCTGTTATAAACCGGAGCCCATTACAAACCAGAGCCCTTTATGAACTAGAACCCTTTATAAACCAGAGCCCATTATAAACCAGAGCCCGATATATACCAGAGCCCGTTATAAACCAAAGCCCTTTATATACCAGAGCCTGTTATAAACCAGAGCCCTTTAAAAGCCAGAACCCTTTATAAACCAAAGCCCTTTATAAACCAGACCCCCTTACAAACCAGAGCCCGTTATAAATCAGACCCCGTTAAAAACCAACACCTGTTATAAACCAGAGCCTGTTATAAACCAGAGCCCTTTATACACCAGAGCCCTTTATAAACCAAAGCCGGTTATAAACCAGAGCCCTTTATAAACCAGAGCCCGTTATGAACCAGAGCCCTTTAAAAACCAGAGCCCTTTATAAACCAAAGCCTTTTAGAAACCAAAGCCTTTAAGAAAGCAAGGTCCTTTTTAAACCAGAGCCTGTTATAAACCAAAGCCCTTTATATACCACAGCCTGTTATAAACCAGAGCCCTTTATAAACCAGAGCCCTTTATAAACCAAAGCCCTTTATAAACCAGACCCCCTTACAAACCAGAGCCCGTTATAAACCAGAGCCCGTTATGAACCAGAGGCCTTTAAAAACCAGAGCCCTTTATAAACCAGAGCCCTTTATAAACCAAAGCCTTTAAGAAACCAAGGTCCTTTTTAAACCAGAGACTGTTATAAACCAAAACCCTTTATATACCAGAGCCAGTTATAAACCAGAGCCCTTTAAAAACCAGAGCCCTTTATAAACCAAAGCCCTTTATAAACCAAAGCCCTTAAGCAATCAAGGTCCTTTTTAAACAGGAGCCCATTATAAACCAAAGCCCTTTATATACCAGAGCCTGTTACAAACCAGAGCCCTTTATAAACCAGAGCCCTTTATAAACCAAAGCCAGTTATAAACCAGAGCCCGTTATAAACCAGAACCCTTTATAAACCACAGCCCTTCAAAAACCAAAGCCGGTTATAAACCAGAGCCCGTTTTAAACCAAAGCCCGGTACAAACCGACGCCTGTTATAAACCAGAGCCTGTTATAAACCAGAGAACTTTATAAACCAAAGCTTGTTATAAACCGGGGCCCATTACAAACCAGAGCCTTTTATAAACCAGAACCCTCTATAAACCAGAGCCCATTATAAACCAGAGCCCGATATAAACCAGAGCCCGTTATAAACCAAAGCCCTTTATATACCAGAGCCTGTTATAAACCAGAGCCCTTTATAAACCCGAGCCCTTTATAAACCAAAGCTGGTTATAAACCAGAGCCCTTTATAAACCAAACCCGGTTATAAACCAGAGCCCGTTATAAGGCAGAGCCCGTTACAAACCGACGCCTGTTATAAACCAGAGCCTGTTATAAACCAGAGCCTTTTATAAACCAAAGCCCGTTATAAACCAGAGCCTTTTATAAACCAAAGCCCGTTAAAAACCAGAGCCCTTTTTAAACCAGAGCCTCTTATAAACCAGAACCCTTTATAAACCAGAGCTCTTCATAAACCATAGCCCTTTATATACCACAGCCTGTTATAAACCAGAGCCCTTTATAAACCAGAGCCCTTTATAAACCAAAGCCCTTTATAA
Organism: Cyprinodon diabolis; assembly: GCA_030533445.1. Classification (NCBI taxonomy): domain Eukaryota; kingdom Metazoa; phylum Chordata; class Actinopteri; order Cyprinodontiformes; family Cyprinodontidae; genus Cyprinodon; species Cyprinodon diabolis. Next base: position 49,937,122 of record CM060068.1, on the reverse strand, counting down.
ACCAGACGCCCTTACAAAACAGAGCCCGTTATAAACCAGAGCCCGTTATGAACCAGAGCCCTTTAAAAACCAGAGCCCTTTATATAGCAGAGCCTATTATAAACCAAAGCCCTTAAGAAACCAAGGTCCTTTTTAAAACAGAGCCCGTTATAAACCAAAGCCGGTTATAAACCAGAGCCCGTTATAAACCAGAGCCCGTTATAAACCAGAGCCCTTTATAAACCAGAACCCTTTATAAACCAGAGCTCTTTATAAACCAAAGCCCTTTATAAACCAGAGCCCATTACAAACCAGAGCCCTTTATAAACCAGAACCCTTTATAAACCACAGCCCGTTATAAACCAGAGCCCTTTAAAAATCAGAGCTCTTTATAAACAAAAGCCCTTTATAAACCAGAGCTCGTTACAAACCAGAGCCCGTTATAAACCAGAGCCTGTTATAAACCAGAGCCCTTTATATACCAGAGCCTGTTATAAACCAGAGCCCTTTATATACCAGAGCCCTTTATAAACCAAAGCCGGTTATAAACCAGACCCCCTTACAAACCAGAGCCCATTATAAACCAGACCCCGTTATAAACCAGAACCCTTTATAAACCAGAGCTCTTTATAAACCAAAGCCCTTTATAAACCAGAGCCCGTTACAAACCAGAGCCCGTTATAACCCAGAGCCTATTATAAACCAGAGCCCTTTATATACCAGAGCCTGTTATAAACCAGAGCCCTTTATATACCAGAGCCCTTTATAAACCCAAGCCGATTATAAACCAAAGCCTGTTATAAACCGGAGCCCATTACAAACCAGAGCCCTTTATGAACCAGAACCCTTTATAAACCAGAGCCCATTATAAACCAGAGCCCGATATAAACCAGAGCCCGTTATAAACCAAAGCCCTTTATATACCAGAGCCTGTTATAAACCAGAGCCCTTTAAGAGCCAGAACCCTTTATAAACCAAAGCCCTTTATAAACCAGACCCCCTTACAAACCAGAGCCCGTTATAAGGCAGAGCCCGTTACAAACCGACGCCTGTTATAAACCAGAGCCTGTTATAAACCAGAGCCTTTTATAAACCAAAGCCCGTTATAAACCAGAGCCTTTTATAAACCAAAGCCCGTTAAAAACCAGAGCCCTTTTTAAACCAGAGCCTCTTATAAACCAGAACCCTTTATAAACCAGAGCTCTTCATAAACCATAGCCCTTTATTTACCACAGCCTGTTATGAACCAGAGCCCTTTATAAACCAGAGCCCTTTATAAACCAAAGCCCTTTATAAACCAGACGCCCTTACAAAACAGAGCCCGTTATAAACCAGAGCCCGTTATGAACCAGAGCCCTTTAAAAACCAGAGCCCTTTATAAACCAAAGCCCTTTATAAACCAAAGCCCTTAAGAAACCAAGGTCCTTTTTAAACCAGAGCCCGTTATAAACCAAAGCCCTTTATATACCAGAGCCTGTTATAAACCAGAGCCCTTTATAAACCAGAGCCCTTTATAAACCAAAGCTGGTTATAAACCAGAGCCCTTTATAAACCAAAGCCGGTTATAAACCAGAGCCCGTTATAAACCAGAGCCCGTTATAAACCAGAGCCCTTTATAAACCAGAACCCTTTATAAACCAGAGCTCTTTATAAACCAAAGCCCTTTATAAACCAGAGCCCATTACAAACCAGAGCCCTTTATAAACCAGAACCCTTTATAAACCACAGCCCATTATAAACCAGAGCCCTTTAAAAACCAGAGCTCTTTATAAACCAAAGCCCTTTATAAACCAGAGCCCGTTACAAACCAGAGCCCGTTATAAACCAGAGCCTGTTATAAGCCAGAGCCCTTTATATATCAGAGCCCTTTATAAACCAAAGCCGGTTATAAACCAGACCCCCTTACAAACCAGAGCCCATTATAAACCAGACCCCGTTATAAACCAGAACCCTTTATAAACCAGAGCTCTTTATAAACCAATGCCCTTTATAAACCAGAGCCCGTTACAAACCAGAGCCCGTTATAAACCAGAGCCTATTATAAACCAGAGCCATTTATATACCAGAGCCTGTTATAAACCAGAGCCCTTTATATACCAGAGCCCTTTATAAACCCAAGCCGATTATAAACCAGAGCCTGTTACAAACCAAAGTCAGTTATAAACCAGAGGCCATTACAAACCAGAGCCCTTTATTAACCATTACCCTTTATAAACCAGAGCCCGTTATAAACCAGAGCCCGTTATAAACCAGAGCCCTTTAAAAACCAGAGCCCGTTATAAACCAAAGCCCTTTATATACCAGAGCCTGTTATAAACCAGAGCCCTTTAAAAGCCAGAACCCTTTATAAACCAAAGCCCTTTATAAACCAGACCCCCTTACAAACCAGAGCCCGTTATAAGGCAGAGCCCCTTACAAACCGACGCCTGTTATAAACCAGAGCCTGTTATAAACCAGAGCCTTTTATAAACCAAAGCCCGTTATAAACCAGAGCCTTTTATAAACCAAAGCCCGTTAAAAACCAGAGCCCTTTTTAAACCAGAGCCTCTTATAAACCAGAACCCTTTATAAACCAGAGCTCTTCATAAACCATAGCCCTTTATATACCACAGCCTGTTATAAACCAGAGCCCTTTATAAACCAGAGCCCTTTATAAACCAAAGCCCTTTATAAACCAGACGCCCTTACAAAACAGAGCCCGTTATAAACCAGAGCCCGTTATGAACCAGAGCCCTTTAAAAACCAGAGCCCTTTATAAACCAAAGCCCTTTATAAACCAAAGCCCTTAAGAAACCAAGGTCCTTTTTAAACCAGAGCCCGTTATAGACCAAAGCCCTTTATATACCAGAGCCTGTTATAAACCAGAGCCCTTTATAAACCAGAGCCCTTTATAAACCAAAGCTGGTTATAAACCAGAGCCCTTTATAAACCAAAGCCGGTTATAAACCAGAGCCCGTTATAAACCAGAGCCCGTTATAAACCAGAGCCCTTTATAAACCAGAACCCTTTATAAACCAGAGCTCTTTATAAACCAAAGCCCTTTATAAACCAGAGCCCATTACAAACCAGAGCCCTTTATAAACCAGAACCCTTTATAAACCACAGCCCATTATAAACCAGAGCCCTTTAAAAACCAGAGCTCTTTATAAACCAAAGCCCTTTATAAACCAGAGCCCGTTACAAACCAGAGCCCGTTATAAACCAGAGCCTGTTATAAGCCAGAGCCCTTTATATACCAGAGCCTGTTATAAACCAGAGCCCTTTATATACCAGAGCCCTTTATAAACCAAAGCCGGTTATAAACCAGACCCCCTTACAAACCAGAGCCCATTATAAACCAGACCCCGTTATAAACCAGAACCCTTTATAAACCAGAGCTCTTTATAAACCAATGCCCTTTATAAACCAGAGCCCGTTAAAAGCCAGAGCCCGTTATAAACCAGATCCTATTATAAACCAGAGCCATTTATATACCAGAGCCTGTTATAAACCAGAGCCCTTTATATACCAGAGCCCTTTATAAACCCAAGCCGATTATAAACCAGAGCCTGTTACAAACCAAAGTCAGTTATAAACCAGAGGCCATTACAAACCAGAGCCCTTTATTAACCATTACCCTTTATAAACCAGAGCCCGTTATAAACCAGAGCCCTTTAAAAACCAGAGCCCTTTATAAACCAAAGCCTTTTATAAACCAAAGCCCTTAAGAAACCAAGTTCCTTTTTAAACCAGAGCCTGTTATAAACCAAAGCCCTTTATATACCAGAGCCTGTTATAAACCAGAGCCCCTTATAAACCAGAGCCCTTTATAAACCAAAGCCAGTTATAAACCAGAGCCCGTTATAAACCAGAGCCCGTTACAAACCAGAGCCCGTTATAAACCAGAGCCTGTTATAAACCAGAGCCCTTTATATACCAGAGCCTGTTATAAACCAGAGCCCATTACAAACCAGAGCCCTTTATAAACCAGAACCCTTTATAAACCACAGCCCATTATAAACCAGAGCCCTTTAAAAACCAGAGCTCTTTATAAACCAAAGCCCTTTATAAACCAGAGCCCGTTACAAACCAGAGCCCGTTATAAACCAGAGCCTGTTATAAGCCAGAGCCCTTTATATACCAGAGCCTGTTATAAACCAGAGCCCTTTATATACCAGAGCCCTTTATAAACCAAAGCCGGTTATAAACCAGACCCCCTTACAAACCAGAGCCCATTATAAACCAGACCCCGTTATAAACCAGAACCCTTTATAAACCAGAGCTCTTTATAAACCAATGCCCTTTATAAACCAGAGCCCGTTACAAACCAGAGCCCGTTATAAACCAGAGCCTATTATAAACCAGAGCCATTTATATACCAGAGCCTGTTATAAACCAGAGCCCTTTATATACCAGAGCCCTTTATAAACCCAAGCCGATTATAAACCAGAGCCTGTTACAAACCAAAGTCAGTTATAAACCAGAGGCCATTACAAACCAGAGCCCTTTATTAACCATTACCCTTTATAAACCAGAGCCCGTTATAAACCAGAGCCCTTTAAAAACCAGAGCCCTTTATAAACCAAAGCCTTTTATAAACCAAAGCCCTTAAGAAACCAAGTTCCTTTTTAAACCAGAGCCTGTTATAAACCAAAGCCCTTTATATACCAGAGCCTGTTATAAACCAGAGCCCCTTATAAACCAGAGCCCTTTATAAACCAAAGCCAGTTATAAACCAGAGCCCGTTATAAACCAGAGCCCGTTACAAACCAGAGCCCGTTATAAACCAGAGCCTGTTATAAACCAGAGCCCTTTATATACCAGAGCCTGTTATAAACCAGAGCCCGTTATGAACCAGAGCCCTTTAAAAACCAGAAGCCCTTTATAAACCAAAGCCCTTTATAAACCAAAGCCCTTAAGAAACCAAGGTCCTTTTTAAACCAGAGCCCTTTATAAACCAAAGCCCTTTATATACCAGAGCCTGTTATAAACCAGAGCCCTTTATAAACCAGAGCCCTTTATAAACCAAAGCTGGTTATAAACCAGAGCCCTTTATAAACCAAAGCCGGGTATAAACCAGAGCCCGTTATAAACCAGAGCCCGTTACAAACCGACGCCTGTTATAAACCAGAGCCTGTTATAAACCAGAGCCCTTTATAAACCAGAACCCTTTATAAACCAGAGCTCTTTATAAACCAAAGCCCTTTATAAACCAGAGCCCATTACAAACCAGAGCCCTTTATAAACCAGAACCCTTTATAAACCACAGCCCGTTATAATCCAGAGCCCTTTAAAAACCAGAGCTCTTTATAAACCAAAGCCCTTTATAAACCAGAGCCCGTTACAAACCAGAGCCCGTTATAAACCAGAGCCTGTTATAAACCAGAGCCCTTTATATACCAGAGCCTGTTATAAACCAGAGCCCTTTATATACCACAGCCCTTTATAAACCAAAGCCGGTTATAAACCAGACCCCCTTACAAACCAGAGCCCATTATAAACCAGACCCCGTTATAAACCAGAACCCTTTATAAACCAGAGCTCTTTATAAACCAAAACCCTTTATAAACCAGAGCCCGTTACAAACCAGAGCCCGTTATAAACCAGAGCCTATTATAAACCAGAGCCATTTATATACCAGAGCCTGTTATAAACCAGAGCCCTTTATATACCAGAGCCCTTTATACACCCAAGCCGATTATAAACCAGAGCCTGTTATAAACCAGAGCCCTTTATAAACCAGAGACCTTTACAAACCAAAGTCGGTTATAAACCAGAGCCCATTACAAACCAGAGCCCTTTATTAACCATTACCCTTTATAAACCAGAGCCCGTTATAAACCAGAGCCCTTTAAAAACCAGAGCCCTTTATAAACCAAAGCCCTTTATAAACCAAAGCCCTTAAGAAACCAATGTCCTTTTTAAACCAGAGCCTGTTATAAACCAAAGCCCTTTATATACCAGAGCCTGTTATAAACCAGAGCCCCTTATAAACCAGAGCCCTTTATAAACCAAAGCCAGTTATAAACCAGAGCCCGTTACAAACCAGAGCCCGTTATAAACCAGAGCCTGTTATAAACCAGATCCCTTTATATACCAGAGCCTGTTATAAACCAGAGCCCTTTATATACCAGAGGCCTTTATAAACCAAAGCCGGTTATAAACCAGAGCGCTTTATAAACCAGAACCCTTTATAAACCAGGGCTCTTTATAAACCAAAGCCCTTTATAAACCAGAGCCCATTACAAACCAGAGCCCTTCATAAACCAAAGCCGGTTATAAACCAGAGCCCGTAATAAACCAGAGCCCGTTACAAACCGACGCCTGTTATAAACCAGAGCCCGTTATAAACCAGAGCCCGTTACAAACCAGAGCCTGTTATAAACCAGAGCCTGTTATAAACCAGAGCCTTTTATAAACCAAAGCCCGTTATAAACCAGAGCCTTTTATAAACCAAAGCCCATTAAAAACCAGAGCCCTTTATAAACCAGAGCCTCTTATAAACTAGAACCCTTTATAAACCAGAGTTCTTTATAAACCAAAGCCCTTTATAAACCAGAGCCAGTTACAAACCAGAGCCCGTTATAAACCAGAGCCTGTTATAAACCAGAGCCCTTTATATACCAGAGCCTGTTATAAACTAGAGCCCTTTATAAACCAGACCCCCTTACAAACCAGAGCCCGTTATAAACCAGAGCCCGTTATGAACCCGAGCCCTTTAAAAACCAGAGCCCTTTATAAACCAAAGCCCTTAAGAAACCAAGGTCCTTTTTAAACCAGAGCCTGTTATAAACCAAAGCCCTTTATATACCACAGCCTGTTATAAACCAGAGCCGTTTCTAAACCAGAGCCCTTTATAAACCAAAGCCCTTTATAAATCAGAGCCTGTTATAAACCAGAGCCCTTTATAAACCAGAGCCCTTTATAAACCAAAGCTGGTTATAAACCAGAGCCCTTTATAAACCAGAGCCCATTACAAACCAGAGCCCTTTATAAACCAGAACCCTTTATAAACCACAGCCCGTTATAAACCAGAGCCCTTTAAAAATCAGAGCTCTTTATAAACCAAAGCCCTTTATAAACCAGAGCTCGTTACAAACCAGAGCCCGTTATAAACCAGAGCCTGTTATAAACCAGAGCCCTTTATATACCAGAGCCTGTTATAAACCAGAGCCCTTTATATACCAGAGCCCTTTATAAACCAAAGCCGGTTATAAACCAGACCCCCTTACAAACCAGAGCCCATTATAAACCAGACCCCGTTATAAACCAGAACCCTTTATAAACCAGAGCTCTTTATAAACCAAAGCCCTTTATAAACCAGAGCCCGTTACAAACCAGAGCCCTTTATATACCAGAGCCTGTTATAAACCAGAGCCCTTTATATACCAGAGCCCTTTATAAACCAAAGCCGGTTATAAACCAGACCCCCTTACAAACCAGAGCCCATTATAAACCAGACCCCGTTATAAACCAGAACCCTTTATAAACCAGAGCTCTTTATAAACCAAAGCCCTTTATAAACCAGAGCCCGTTACAAACCAGAGCCCGTTATAACCCAGAGCCTATTATAAACCAGAGCCCTTTATATACCAGAGCCTGTTATAAACCAGAGCCCTTTATATACCAGAGCCCTTTATAAACCCAAGCCGATTATAAACCAAAGCCTGTTATAAACTGGAGCCCATTACAAACCAGAGCCCTTTATGAACCAGAACCCTTTATAAACCAGAGCCCATTATAAACCAGAGCCCGATATAAACCAGAGCCCGTTATAAACCAAAGCCCTTTATATACCAGAGCCTGTTATAAACCAGAGCCCTTTAAAAGCCAGAACCCTTTATAAACCAAAGCCCTTTATAAACCAGACCCCCTTACAAACCAGAGCCCGTTATAAGGCAGAGCCCGTTACAAACCGACGCCTGTTATAAACCAGAGCCTGTTATAAACCAGAGCCTTTTATAAACCAAAGCCCGTTATAAACCAGAGCCTTTTATAAACCAAACCCCGTTAAAAACCAGAGCCCTTTTTAAACCAGAGCCTCTTATAAACCAGAACCCTTTATAAACCAGAGCTCTTCATAAACCATAGCCCTTTATATACCACAGCCTGTTATAAACCAGAGCCCTTTATAAACCAGAGCCCTTTATAAACCAAAGCCCTTTATAAACCAGACGCCCTTACAAAACAGAGCCCGTTATAAACCAGAGCCCGTTATGAACCAGAGCCCTTTAAAAACCAGAGCCCTTTATAAACCAAAGCCCTTTATAAACCAAAGCCCTTAAGAAACCAAGGTCCTTTTTAAACCAGAGCCCGTTATAAACCAAAGCCCTTTATATACCAGAGCCTGTTATAAACCAGAGCCCTTTATATACCAGAGGCCTTTATAAACCAAAGCCGGTTATAAACCAGAGCGCTTTATAAACCAGAACCCTTTATAAACCAGGGCTCTTTATAAACCAAAGCCCTTTATAAACCAGAGCCCATTACAAACCAGAGCCCTTCATAAACCAAAGCCGGTTATAAACCAGAGCCCGTAATAAACCAGAGCCCGTTACAAACCGACGCCTGTTATAAACCAGAGCCCGTTATAAACCAGAGCCCGTTACAAACCAGAGCCTGTTATAAACCAGAGCCTGTTATAAACCAGAGCCTTTTATAAACCAAAGCCCGTTATAAACCAGAGCCTTTTATAAACCAAAGCCCATTAAAAACCAGAGCCCTTTATAAACCAGAGCCTCTTATAAACTAGAACCCTTTATAAACCAGAGTTCTTTATAAACCAAAGCCCTTTATAAACCAGAGCCAGTTACAAACCAGAGCCCGTTATAAACCAGAGCCTGTTATAAACCAGAGCCCTTTATATACCAGAGCCTGTTATAAACTAGAGCCCTTTATAAACCAGACCCCCTTACAAACCAGAGCCCGTTATAAACCAGAGCCCGTTATGAACCAGAGCCCTTTAAAAACCAGAGCCCTTTATAAACCAAAGCCCTTAAGAAACCAAGGTCCTTTTTAAACCAGAGCCTGTTATAAACCAAAGCCCTTTATATACCACAGCCTGTTATAAACCAGAGCCGTTTCTAAACCAGAGCCCTTTATAAACCAAAGCCCTTTATAAACCAGAGCCTGTTATAAACCAGAGCCCTTTATAAACCAGAGCCCTTTATAAACCAAAGCTGGTTATAAACCAGAGCCCTTTATAAACCAGAGCCCATTACAAACCAGAGCCCTTTATAAACCAGAACCCTTTATAAACCACAGCCCGTTATAAACCAGAGCCCTTTAAAAATCAGAGCTCTTTATAAACCAAAGCCCTTTATAAACCAGAGCTCGTTACAAACCAGAGCCCGTTATAAACCAGAGCCTGTTATAAACCAGAGCCCTTTATATACCAGAGCCTGTTATAAACCAGAGCCCTTTATATACCAGAGCCCTTTATAAACCAAAGCCGGTTATAAACCAGACCCCCTTACAAACCAGAGCCCATTATAAACCAGACCCCGTTATAAACCAGAACCCTTTATAAACCAGAGCTCTTTATAAACCAAAGCCCTTTATAAACCAGAGCCCGTTACAAACCAGAGCCCGTTATAACCCAGAGCCTATTATAAACCAGAGCCCTTTATATACCAGAGCCTGTTATAAACCAGAGCCCTTTATATACCAGAGCCCTTTATAAACCCAAGCCGATTATAAACCAAAGCCTGTTATAAACTGGAGCCCATTACAAACCAGAGCCCTTTATGAACCAGAACCCTTTATAAACCAGAGCCCATTATAAACCAGAGCCCGATATAAACCAGAGCCCGTTATAAACCAAAGCCCTTTATATACCAGAGCCTGTTATAAACCAGAGCCCTTTAAAAGCCAGAACCCTTTATAAACCAAAGCCCTTTATAAACCAGACCCCCTTACAAACCAGAGCCCGTTATAAGGCAGAGCCCGTTACAAACCGACGCCTGTTATAAACCAGAGCCTGTTATAAACCAGAGCCTTTTATAAACCAAAGCCCGTTATAAACCAGAGCCTTTTATAAACCAAACCCCGTTAAAAACCAGAGCCCTTTTTAAACCAGAGCCTCTTATAAACCAGAACCCTTTATAAACCAGAGCTCTTCATAAACCATAGCCCTTTATATACCACAGCCTGTTATAAACCAGAGCCCTTTATAAACCAGAGCCCTTTATAAACCAAAGCCCTTTATAAACCAGACGCCCTTACAAAACAGAGCCCGTTATAAACCAGAGCCCGTTATGAACCAGAGCCCTTTAAAAACCAGAGCCCTTTATAAACCAAAGCCCTTTATAAACCAAAGCCCTTAAGAAACCAAGGTCCTTTTTAAACCAGAGCCCGTTATAAACCAAAGCCCTTTATATACCAGAGCCTGTTATAAACCAGAGCCCTTTATAAACCAGAGCCCTTTATAAACCAAAGCTGGTTATAAACCAGAGCCCTTTATAAACCAAAGCCGGTTATAAACCAGAGCCCGTTATAAACCAGAGCCCGTTATAAACCAGAGCCCTTTATAAACCAGAACCCTTTATAAACCAGAGCTCTTTATAAACCAAAGCCCTTTATAAACCAGAGCCCATTACAAACCAGAGCCCTTTATAAACCAGAACCCTTTATAAACCACAGCCCATTATAAACCAGAGCCCTTTAAAAACCAGAGCTCTTTATAAACCAAAGCCCTTTATAAACCAGAGCCCGTTATAAACCAGAGCCTTTTATAAACCAAAGCCCATTAAAAACCAGAGCCCTTTATAAACCAGAGCCTCTTATAAACTAGAACCCTTTATAAACCAGAGTTCTTTATAAACCAAAGCCCTTTATAAACCAGAGCCAGTTACAAACCAGAGCCCGTTATAAACCAGAGCCTGTTATAAACCAGAGCCCTTTATATACCAGAGCCTGTTATAAACTAGAGCCCTTTATAAACCAGACCCCCTTACAAACCAGAGCCCGTTATAAACCAGAGCCCGTTATGAACCCGAGCCCTTTAAAAACCAGAGCCCTTTATAAACCAAAGCCCTTAAGAAACCAAGGTCCTTTTTAAACCAGAGCCTGTTATAAACCAAAGCCCTTTATATACCACAGCCTGTTATAAACCAGAGCCGTTTCTAAACCAGAGCCCTTTATAAACCAAAGCCCTTTATAAACCAGAGCCTGTTATAAACCAGAGCCCTTTATAAACCAGAGCCCTTTATAAACCAAAGCTGGTTATAAACCAGAGCCCTTTATAAACCAGAGCCCATTACAAACCAGAGCCCTTTATAAACCAGAACCCTTTATAAACCACAGCCCGTTATAAACCAGAGCCCTTTAAAAATCAGAGCTCTTTATAAACCAAAGCCCTTTATAAACCAGAGCTCGTTACAAACCAGAGCCCGTTATAAACCAGAGCCTGTTATAAACCAGAGCCCTTTATATACCAGAGCCTGTTATAAACCAGAGCCCTTTATATACCAGAGCCCTTTATAAACCAAAGCCGGTTATAAACCAGACCCCCTTACAAACCAGAGCCCATTATAAACCAGACCCCGTTATAAACCAGAACCCTTTATAAACCAGAGCTCTTTATAAACCAAAGCCCTTTATAAACCAGAGCCCGTTACAAACCAGAGCCCGTTATAACCCAGAGCCTATTATAAACCAGAGCCCTTTATATACCAGAGCCTGTTATAAACCAGAGCCCTTTATATACCAGAGCCCTTTATAAACCCAAGCCGATTATAAACCAAAGCCTGTTATAAACTGGAGCCCATTACAAACCAGAGCCCTTTATGAACCAGAACCCTTTATAAACCAGAGCCCATTATAAACCAGAGCCCGATATAAACCAGAGCCCGTTATAAACCAGAGCCCGTTATAAGGCAGAGCCCGTTACAAACCGACGCCTGTTATAAACCAGAGCCTGTTATAAACGAGAGCGTTTTATAAACCAAAGCCCGTTATAAACCAGAGCCTTTTATAAACCAAACCCCGTTAAAAACCAGAGCCCTTTTTAAACCAGAGCCTCTTATAAACCAGAACCCTTTATAAACCAGAGCTCTTCATAAACCATAGCCCTTTATATACCACAGCCTGTTATAAACCAGAGCCCTTTATAAACCAGAGCCCTTTATAAACCAAAGCCCTTTATAAACCAGACGCCCTTACAAAACAGAGCCCGTTATAAACCAGAGCCCGTTATGAACCAGAGCCCTTTAAAAACCAGAGCCCTTTATAAACCAAAGCCCTTTATAAACCAAAGCCCTTAAGAAACCAAGGTCCTTTTTAAACCAGAGCCCGTTATAAACCAAAGCCCTTTATATACCAGAGCCTGTTATAAACCAGAGCCCTTTATAAACCAGAGCCCTTTATAAACCAAAGCTGGTTATAAACCAGAGCCCTTTATAAACCAAAGCCGGTTATAAACCAGAGCCCGTTATAAACCAGAGCCCGTTATAAACCAGAGCCCTTTATAAACCAGAACCCTTTATAAACCAGAGCTCTTTATAAACCAAAGCCCTTTATAAACCAGAGCCCATTACAAACCAGAGCCCTTTATAAACCAGAACCCTTTATAAACCACAGCCCATTATAAACCAGAGCCCTTTAAAAACCAGAGCTCTTTATAAACCAAAGCCCTTTATAAACCAGAGCCCGTTACAAACCAGAGCCCGTTATAAACCAGAGCCTGTTATAAACCAGAGCCCTTTATATACCAGAGCCTGTTACAAACAAGAGCCCTTTATATACCAGAGCCCTTTATAAACCAAAGCCGGTTATAAACCAGACCCCCTTACAAACCAGACCCCATTATAAACCAGACCCCGTTATAAACCAGAACCCTTTATAAACCAGAGCTCTTTATAAACCAAAGCCCTTTATAAACCAGAGCCCGTTACAAACCAGAGCCCGTTATAAACCAGAGCCTATTATAAACCAGAGCCATTTATATACCAGAGCCTGTTATAAACCAGAGCCCTTTATATACCAGAGCCCTTTATAAACCCAAGCCGATTATAAACCAGAGCCTGTTACAAGCCAAAGTCAGTTATAAACCAGAGGCCATTACAAACCAGAGCCCTTTATTAACCATTACCCTTTATAAACCAGAGCCCGTTATAAACCAGAGCCCTTTAAAAACCAGAGCCCTTTATAAACCAAAGCCTTTTATAAACCAAAGCCCTTAAGAAGCCAAGTTCCTTTTTAAACCAGAGCCTGTTATAAACCAAAGCCCTTTATATACCAGAGCCTGTTATAAACCAGAGCCCCTTATAAACCAGAGCCCTTTATAAACCAAAGCCAGTTATAAACCAGAGCCCGTTATAAACCAGAGCCCGTTACAAACCAGAGCCCGTTATAAACCAGAGCCTGTTATAAACCAGAGCCCTTTATATACCAAAGCCTGTTATAAACCAGAGCCCGTTATGAACCAGAGCCCTTTAAAAACCAGAAGCCCTTTATAAACCAAAGCCCTTTATAAACCAAAGCCCTTAAGAAACCAAGGTCCTTTTTAAACCAGAGCCCGTTATAAACCAAAGCCCTTTATATACCAGAGCCTGTTATAAACCAGAGCCCTTTATAAACCAGAGCCCTTTATAAACCAAAGCTGGTTATAAACCAGAGCCCTTTATAAACCAAAGCCGGTTATAAACCAGAGCCCGTTATAAACCAGAGCCCGTTACAAACCGACGCCTGTTATAAACCAGAGCCTGTTATAAACCAGAGCCCTTTATAAACCAGAACCCTTTATAAACCAGAGCTCTTTATAAACCAAAGCCCTTTATAAACCAGAGCCCATTACAAACCAGAGCCCTTTATAAACCAGAACCCTTTATAAACCACAGCCCGTTATAAACCAGAGCCCTTTAAAAACCAGAGCTCTTTATAAACCAAAGCCCTTTATAAACCAGAGCCCGTTACAAACCAGAGCCCGTTATAAACCAGAGCCTGTTATAAACCAGAGCCCTTTATATACCAGAGCCTGTTATAAACCAGAGCCCTTTATATACCACAGCCCTTTATAAACCAAAGCCGGTTATAAACCAGACCCCCTTACAAACCAGAGCCCATTATAAACCAGACCCCGTTATAAACCAGAACCCTTTATAAACCAGAGCTCTTTATAAACCAAAACCCTTTATAAACCAGAGCCCGTTACAAACCAGAGCCCGTTATAAACCAGAGCCTATTATAAACCAGAGCCATTTATATACCAGAGCCTGTTATAAACCAGAGCCCTTTATATACCAGAGCCCTTTATACACCCAAGCCGATTATAAACCAGAGCCTGTTATAAACCAGAGCCCTTTATAAACCAGAGACCTTTACAAACCAAAGTCGGTAATAAACCAGAGCCCATTACAAACCAGAGCCCTTTATTAACCATTACCCTTTATAAACCAGAGCCCGTTATAAACCAGAGCCCTTTAAAAACCAGAGCCCTTTATAAACCAAAGCCCTTTATAAACCAAAGCCCTTAAGAAACCAAGGTCCTTTTTAAACCAGAGCCTGTTATAAACCAAAGCCCTTTATATACCAGAGCCTGTTATAAACCAGAGCCCCTTATAAACCAGAGCCCTTTATAAACCAAAGCCAGTTATAAACCAGAGCCCGTTATAAACCAGAGCCCGTTACAAACCAGAGCCCGTTATAAACCAGAGCCTGTTATAAACCAGAGCCCTTTATATACCAAAGCCTGTTATAAACCAGAGCCCTTTATATACCAGAGGCCTTTATAAACCAAAGCCGGTTATAAACCAGAGCGCTTTATAAACCAGAACCCTTTATAAACCAGGGCTCTTTATAAACCAAAGCCCTTTATAAACCAGAGCCCATTACAAACCAGAGCCCTTCATAAACCAAAGCCGGTTATAAACCAGAGCCCGTAATAAACCAGAGCCCGTTACAAACCGACGCCTGTTATATTCCAGAGCCCGTTATAAACCAGAGCCCGTTACAAACCAGAGCCTGTTATAAACCAGAGCCTGTTATAAACCAGAGCCTTTTATAAACCAAAGCCCGTTATAAACCAGAGCCTTTTATAAACCAAAGCCCATTAAAAACCAGAGCCCTTTATAAACCAGAGCCTCTTATAAACTAGAACCCTTTATAAACCAGAGCTCTTTATAAACCAAAGCCTGTTATAAACCGGAGCCCATTACAAACCAGAGCCCTTTATGAACCAGAACCCTTTATAAACCAGAGCCCATTATAAACCAGAGCCCGATATAAACCAGAGCCCGTTATAAACCAAAGCCCTTTATATACCAGAGCCTGTTATAAACCAGAGCCCTTTAAAAGCCAGAACCCTTTATAAACCAAAGCCCTTTATAAACCAGACCCCCTTACAAACCAGAGCCCATTATAAGGCAGAGCCCGTTACAAACCGACGCCTGTTATAAACCAGAGCCTGTTATAAACCAGAGCCTTTTATAAACCAAAGCCCGTTATAAACCAGAGCCTTTTATAAACCAAAGCCCGTTAAAAACCAGAGCCCTTTTTAAACCAGAGCCTCTTATAAACCAGAACCCTTTATAAACCAGAGCTCTTCATAAACCATAGCCCTTTATATACCACAGCCTGTTATAAACCAGAGCCCTTTATAAACCAGAGCCCTTTATAAACCAAAGCCCTTTATAAACCAGACGCCCTTACAAAACAGAGCCCGTTATAAACCAGAGCCCGTTATGAACCAGAGCCCTTTAAAAACCAGAGCCCTTTATAAACCAAAGCCCTTTATAAACCAAAGCCCTTAAGAAACCAAGGTCCTTTTTAAACCAGAGCCCGTTATAAACCAAAGCCCTTTATATACCAGAGCCTGTTATAAACCAGAGCCCTTTATAAACCAGAGCCCTTTATAAACCAAAGCTGGTTATAAACCAGAGCCCTTTATAAACCAAAGCCGGTTATAAACCAGAGCCCGTTATAAACCAGAGCCCTTTATAAACCAGAACCCTTTATAAACCAGAGCTCTTTATAAACCAAAGCCCTTTATAAACCAGAGCCCATTACAAACCAGGGCCCTTTATAAACCAGAACCCTTTATAAACCACAGCCCATTATAAACCAGAGCCCTTTAAAAACCAGAGCTCTTTATAAACCAAAGCCCTTTATAAACCAGAGCCCGTTACAAACCAGAGCCCGTTATAAACCAGAGCCTGTTATAAACCAGAGCCCTTTATATACCAGAGCCTGTTATAAACCAGAGCCCTTGATATACCAGAGCCCTTTATAAACCAAAGCCGGTTATAAACCAGACCCCCTTACAAACCAGAGCCCATTATAAACCAGACCCTGTTATAAACCAGAACCCTTTATAAACCAGAGCTCTTTATAAACCAATGCCCTTTATAAACCAGAGCCCGTTACAAACCAGAGCCCGTTATAAACCAGAGCCTATTATAAACCAGAGCCATTTATATACCAGAGCCTGTTATAAACCAGAGCCCTTTATATGCCAGAGCCCTTTATAAACCCAAGCCGATTATAAACCAGAGCCTGTTACAAACCAAAGTCAGTAATAAACCAGAGGCCATTACAAACCAGAGCCCTTTATTAACCATTACCCTTTATAAACCAGAGCCCGTTATAAACCAGAGCCCTTTAAAAACCAGAGCCCTTTATAAACCAAAGCCCTTTATAAACCAAAGCCCTTAAGAAACCAAGGTCCTTTTTAAACCAGAGCCCATTATAAACCAGAGCCCTTTAAAAACCAGAGCCCGTTATAAACCAAAGCCCTTTATATACCAGAGCCTGTTATAAACCAGAGCCCTTTAAAAGCCAGAACCCTTTATAAACCAAAGCCCTTTATAAACCAGACCCCCTTACAAACCAGAGCCCGTTATAAGGCAGAGCCCCTTACAAACCGACGCCTGTTATAAACCAGAGCCTGTTATAAACCAGAGCCTTTTATAAACCAAAGCCCGTTATAAACCAGAGCCTTTTATAAACCAAAGCCCGTTAAAAACCAGAGCCCTTTTTAAACCAGAGCCTCTTATAAACCAGAACCCTTTATAAACCAGAGCTCTTCATAAACCATAGCCCTTTATATACCACAGCCTGTTATAAACCAGAGCCCTTTATAAACCAGAGCCCTTTATAAACCAAAGCCCTTTATAAACCAGACGCCCTTACAAAACAGAGCCCGTTATAAACCAGAGCCCGTTATGAACCAGAGCCCTTTAAAAACCAGAGCCCTTTATAAACCAAAGCCCTTTATAAACCAAAGCCCTTAAGAAACCAAGGTCCTTTTTAAACCAGAGCCCGTTATAGACCAAAGCCCTTTATATACCAGAGCCTGTTATAAACCAGAGCCCTTTATAAACCAGAGCCCTTTATAAACCAAAGCTGGTTATAAACCAGAGCCCTTTATAAACCAAAGCCGGTTATAAACCAGAGCCCGTTATAAACCAGAGCCCGTTATAAACCAGAGCCCTTTATAAACCAGAACCCTTTATAAACCAGAGCTCTTTATAAACCAAAGCCCTTTATAAACCAGAGCCCATTACAAACCAGAGCCCTTTATAAACCAGAACCCTTTATAAACCACAGCCCATTATAAACCAGAGCCCTTTAAAAACCAGAGCTCTTTATAAACCAAAGCCCTTTATAAACCAGAGCCCGTTACAAACCAGAGCCCGTTATAAACCAGAGCCTGTTATAAGCCAGAGCCCTTTATATACCAGAGCCTGTTATAAACCAGAGCCCTTTATATACCAGAGCCCTTTATAAACCAAAGCCGGTTATAAACCAGACCCCCTTACAAACCAGAGCCCATTATAAACCAGACCCCGTTATAAACCAGAACCCTTTATAAACCAGAGCTCTTTATAAACCAATGCCCTTTATAAACCAGAGCCCGTTACAAGCCAGAGCCCGTTATAAACCAGAGCCTATTATAAACCAGAGCCATTTATATACCAGAGCCTGTTATAAACCAGAGCCCTTTATATACCAGAGCCCTTTATAAACCCAAGCCGATTATAAACCAGAGCCTGTTACAAACCAAAGTCAGTTATAAACCAGAGGCCATTACAAACCAGAGCCCTTTATTAACCATTACCCTTTATAAACCAGAGCCCGTTATAAACCAGAGCCCTTTAAAAACCAGAGCCCTTTATAAACCAAAGCCTTTTATAAACCAAAGCCCTTAAGAAACCAAGTTCCTTTTTAAACCAGAGCCTGTTATAAACCAAAGCCCTTTATATACCAGAGCCTGTTATAAACCAGAGCCCCTTATAAACCAGAGCCCT